>CM076570.1:1423391005-1423748188 GCA_034641835.2 Pinus albicaulis
AGTAGCCTGCTACAACATCCACCCTGTTCATAGCAAAAATGTTCTTGTAGATATACAAAGAAAGAGTATAATACGTAGACCATATAAACATGGCTCTGTATTTAAAAAAACAGGTTTAAAATAGAAACAGGGAAACATTTTTTTTTTCCAATTGTTATGAACATAATTTGACCATGAAATATTAATATAATAAACCACCCCGCAGCACTTCGACTATAAACAATCATATAAACATGGCTTTGTATTTCAAAAAATAGGTTTAAAATATAAACAGGGCAACATTTTTTTTTCTAAGTAAAGTTAATCTATTAACAGTGGGAATAAAATTACACCGAAGTCAAAAACATTTCCCAGACTCATGGAAAATTTGTCATCAAAAAATCAAAAAATTAAGAAGACTGCCCTCATACGGGGAAACCAGTCTTGAATGTTTACAGAATTCAAAAATATTACAAAGGTCCATCACAGTAATATAATCTAAAGTAGCCCAATTAAGTGGGCCGCGAAGCAAGAAAAACAAATTAACCAAACTACTCCTTTGGCTCCTTGAAGATTCGGCACCATCCTTCAGAAGGTCTAGGATCGCTAGGTGCTACCTCCACAGTCATGCCACCACTCCCCTCCTGAAGGCCCGAATGCTGGCCGGCTTTTTCTGAGCTTAGAACCGCCAGAAGGATGCATTGTTCTTCCATTTGGGCCTCGTCACGGAAAACCACAGTAATTGAAGCTGTGATTTGTGGGCAGTTCAGAGACAAATTAAAGGAAGAAATCATAGTGCGCGTTGTGGGAGAAGGCGAAGCGGTGGAGAAATGAGGAGCAGGGGAGCCCATACGGTGGCCAGATCCTAGAACCCAACCCCGCCCACTTCTAGTATCTGGATAGTGACCTACGTGATAATCACTGGACTGGGAAGACGACTCAGTTGAGGGGCTGGAGGGAGCGTGCAGGGGTTTACCTCTAGTTCTCCCCCTGTGGAAACGCATCCTTTGAAGTAGGCGAGGCATGGGTGCAGTCTCAACAGTGGGCACAAGAGGAGACGGAGAAGAAGAATTACAAGAAATAGAGGAAGACAAATAAGGACCAGACCGAGATAAATGCAGATATGCAGCAAGGTCTAAGCAGTAGTTCAGCTAGCCACTTCTCCTTCTCGTCACAATGAGCAGGCAGTGTAACCTAGCAACTGGCTCGTCTGAAAAACCATAGCGAAATGCCATTTTATCGACCCGACTGCAATGAAATTGAAGGACACCTGTCGTAATTAATCTCTGATCATTAATGAGAGCCGAAGGCCGGATCATATTGGAGCATGCAGAATCACTAACAGGGGTGGAGGTCTGATCTTGAACAGTGTTAAAACTTAATGCGATTTGATGTGAAAACCTTGGAACTTAATTGAACAACGTTAAAACTTAGCGATTGATATGAAATAGCCACATCCATGTCCCATCTCCTTAAACGCCATCGAATGCACCCGCATCTGGGAACAGGGCAACATTTGATTGAGGACACATGGCATAAATTGATTGGAGTGGATCTTTTTTTGGGCCGCTCGCGCAGTGGAAATCCAGACCCGAAAAATATTAGGGCGAATTTGATAAGAAATTCGCGTCACAAATCTCCCTCCATACGCCAGCCCAACTTTGGACCCGAAAAATATTAGGGCGGAATTCAATTGGTTTTCGCGTCACAAAATTGGCCGACGTCAGCAGGCTATTTTGGAACGCGAATTTGGTTTGAATTATGGTTTATCGCTGTTTGAAGTCCGGCGGGCTCAACTTAAGAACAATTTTGTTTGATCCCATCTTATAAAATTTGTGTTGGTTTTCTTTGATAATATACATATTTATAATAAATCATGGGAATACCACACTAAACATGTGGAAAAGTTATATAAATAATTATTGAGAACAATCATTTTTATGTAAAAATATCCAAATGTGCTTTTGGGAAATAAGAATTCGAGTATTTGGTTCATATTGTTCTAAAGGAAGGAGTGAAGTTGGAGCCTCAAAAGATGCAAGCTATTACAAAATGACCTATTCCTAAGAAAATCGAGGTTCTTAGAAGATTTTCTAGACTTACATGATATTATTGATAATTTTTTAAGAATTAGCATGCATTTAAAGTCCACTCACATATCTCTTGTAGAAAATATCATTTATATGGAATGACGAGGCTAATTTGGCATTCTCTCTTTTAATAGATGCCATGTCTTCTACACCAACATCGGTTGCACCTACTTTTGGCAAAACATTCATAGTAGAGTGTGAAGCACTAGGACAAGGAATTTACGTAACATTAACACAATAAGGGATATCATTGGATTTTAAAAGCAAGGAATTCAAAGAAAATATTTGGTGAAATCTACGTATGAAAAATAAATGGAAGCAATATTACATGCAATAAAAAATGGGGATAGTATATCATTGGGAGGTAATTTAAAGTCAAGATATACCATGATAGCATAAAGTATTTTTTGAAGCTATGATTTTCATTAGAAGATTAACAAAAATGAGGATAAAAAATGCAAAGTTTTAATTTTGAGATAATCTGCAAAAAGGGTAAGGAAAATTTAGTACATGATGCTCTTTCTAAAATAGAAGAGGCCTCAAATTTATATCCAATAACATTTTCTATTCCTAGATGGCTAGAAGAAGCTTGCCATAATGGAAAAATGACAATATTACTAAACAAAAACTAAAATTTATAAAGGATGGGATGAACTCTATGGAGCATTGGGAGTGAAAGAGAGATATACTTTGGTGCAAATGTAGAATATTTTTATGAATGCAAGCATATTTGAATAAACAAATATTAAGGGAGTCCCATGTCTCTTTGATGGTAGGACACAAGGTTCCTTAAAACATCTCAAAGGATCAAAGAATATATTTTTGGAAGGAATGAAGAAATATATTCAAAATTTTGTAAGAGAAGGTCAAGTTTGCATAATAAATGAAAGAGAGATAGTAAAATCTCTAGGGTTACTTCAACCATTCCACATACATATTCAAAGACTAGAAGATATATCAATAGAATTTATTACAGGGTTACTGAAATATAAAGGTAAGTATTACATTTTTGTGGTCATTTATATAGAAAAATTTTGTAGATTTTTTTTGTAGAGATAAAAGTACATAAACAACAAGCCAAGTGGCAGAAGTGTCCATGAAAGAAATTCATAGTATTCATGGTTTTCCTAAAGTAATAGTAACAAGAAACTTTTGGAAATAATTATTTAATATGAGTGGAGAAACACTAGCTGCCATGAGTTCTACATATCAAACACAATCAAATGGTCAAACAAAAATAGTTAACAAATGTTTTTAAGGTTATCTACAATGTTACTCTTTAGAAAAGAAATCTTAATGGATGAAGTGGGTTCATCAAGGAAGAATGGTAATATGATACTACCTATCACACATCTACCAAAATTTCCCCATTTAAGGCCCTTTATGGATATCCAACTCCTAGTATCTCATACTTTTTGCAAGATAAGTCCAAAGTATAGGAAACAGAGTCACATATGGAAAATACTAAAGAAAATTTAAAAATTATTATGGAAAACCTTCAAATGACATGAAACATGATAAAACAACAAGGGGAACAACATTGAAGTGAAATATAATTTGAGGAGGGTAATTGGGTATTTTTTAGATTATAGCATTATAAGAAATCTTCATTCAAGAAAAATAAGAATAAAGAATTAGCTCAAAAATGTTATGGCCCTAAATAATTATTCATAGGATTACACAAGTGGTATAGAAGTTATATTTTCCTTCTTCTTGCATTCATAAGGTTTTTCATGTATCTTTCCTAAAAAAGGTTTTGGGAAACAATATGCCAATGTAAATAGAACTTCCAAAATTAGATGAAGAATGAAAGTTGATTCTTGAACCACAAAAAGTTATAGATAAACATTCTGTATCTCTTTGACATATAACCATTATGAAGTACCTAATCAAGTGGAATAATATTCCTCTAGAAGAAGGTACATGGTAAAATGATCAACTTGTGATGAAATGCCCACGGCTAAAGGGTTCGTTTGAAGTTTTGAAAAAGGTTTTGTTATATGTTTTATATAACGTGCGGCAGAATAGTTTTATTATTTTTTAAGGTCCCACATAGTGATAAAATTTGAAGGGCAGGTCTGAATTTCAATTAGAAGGGCATATATCTATGTCTCCCTTCCATAATGAAAATCTTTAAAAAAAAAAGTTTTTCAATTGACCACAATAAATTATTTTTACATTTCATTTTCAGAAAGACAAAACCGTCAATCTTTATATTAATAAAATATTGTTACATATACAACAATGAAGAAGGCTCCATCTTTCATTGCTTAAATATCTCATTGGAAATTTCAACATAAGTATTGAAGACACTATTATAAGAATTTGGATACATACCATTGGGATATAGGAGATTCTTATGTGTCAGATTGTGTAATGCAATTTTGACTTTGTCTCACAAGGAGCAGCAACATGGAGGTCTGGATTTTTCTTATAGAACTTTATTATTATTATTTGAAACATTGTTTATATATATGAAGACAACAATGAAATTATGAGCATGGTGGACAATTAGTCAAGCTCGTGATGCCAAACCATGATGATGTAAGTTTGGAATTTAACATTTTTACATGTTAAAGACAAATAGTCAAAATCACTGACAACTTAGTATGCCATAATTAATAATCATTCCATGTTCACTTTTGTTAATAGGTTTATGTCACATGATGATATCTCTTCTATGACACTTACTTGTATTGAAGATCACTATTCTAGGAATAAGGAGTTATTTTCTCCAAAAACAACCCTAGCCAAACATTGACAATGCATCAAGGATATCTTTCTATGCTTCATAAGTACATATGTTCTACTTCTAAATCATGTCTTAGAAGTGGTTTTTCTACTAGAAATTATTCACCAATTAGTTTCATACCAAAGTATTTTTCTCATTTTCAGCATCCAATACATGAAAAAGATAATGGTTTAAAACAACATAAATATTTGAAATTTTGCAAGAATTGTCTCGCAAAATTTGAATATGAATTTTGAAGTCAAGTGCATGATGCTGTATAGGATCAAGTGTCATTTTGAATACCAAATGTTTCACAAGAAACTTCTCAACATGCTACCCTGCAGTAAGGATTAAATGACAATATTGCATCAACTATTTCCATAATAAAAGTGCACCTCGGCCATAAGACTAAACAACTACAAATATTGTAGATCTAACAATACCACACAATCAAATGTATTCCACAAGGCCAATATTGTATGAAAAATGAAAAGGAGTTTGCAACCAAAAATACCTTAGGCAACTAATTCAATTAGATACACCAAACCATCAGCAAAAAGGAAAACCAGCCTACTCAAAAGGCAAGCGTTTATCTCCTTTGAAAAAATTTTGAGTTCCGAAACAAGGGCCTTTATTGTCTTGTCAATGCCCCTAGTAATTTGAATGGGGTTTGCACCTGCTGCAAAAACCTAAACAAAAAGGTTTCATTTCAAATTATTTTCCACAAATTTAAGATACAACCATTGTCAGTTTTGTATTTCCTAACAAGCTCATAAATTTTGACAAAAAAACCAAAATTTTTTAATACCTGATAGAAATTTTTTCACTCAAAAACTATCTTAGACTCAATAAGCCCAACCCAAAACTAAAAAACCAAACACCATAAGACCCTACAAAAATGTATAGATGATCTTAATCCAGTATTATCGACAAAAAGTTACCTTTACACCCTCACTTATTAAACCCTGTGCTGTTGAATTTTAACTTCAACTGCTGCAGCAGAAGGACGGATGAAACAACAACATTTTTTGTTGGAGGTTACTTGCACGCCATCCAGAAATTTAATTCAACATTTAAAATTCCTGCAATTTTTTTTTGTAGACAGCCGCAGCCATATTTCTGTATAGATTTGTATTTAAACACAACAACCAACATTATTGCAATTCACCAACCAGAAATTAAACAAACATAAATTTACCCCCCAATTTTGTAAATTCAAAAGGAGGACACGTGGAGCATTAATATTGGATCGCATGAAATTGAAGGGAATTTGAAAACCTGAAAACCAGACCCGAATTTTTTACAAGGCACATTGGATTGAGAATTCGCGTTACAAATTAGGCAAACGTCAGCATCCCATTTTGGAACGCAAATTTGGTTTGAAATTCAATCTATTCATACTTTTGAAGTTCGACGGAAAGGGTTATTTAATGTTTTGATAGTTTAATTTTATGTATGCTTTAATATATACATATGTTTTAAACATATGTTATATATATATCATATGCGAAATGAAAGGTGGGCCATAGAATTTAGTTTTTTTTTTTTTTTTTTTTGAAAGAGGGTTTATTATAATATGTTTTATATGTTACGACATATAAAAATAAAAAGGACAAAAAAGCTTGGTAGTTTTTTTTATAGACAGTACGTAAATTTTTTATTACACAACAGTGTGTAAAAAGTGAAAGACTGAGTGTAACATTTTAAGTGTGTATGCACAACAGCGCGAAAGTGAAAAACACAGAAGAGTGTTTTAGAGCCAGAGTATGTTTGTTTTGAACAGACAGTGAGTTGGTTTTATGTACTGCATTTTGTAGCAGTCATAATTTTGTAATCCCTCTTAGTGAGGAAGAAGTGTAATAGTTTTCTTTTGAGTTATTGAAGGGAATAGAAGTCTGTTTTCAAAGTATTGAAACTCTGTCTCCTGTCAAAGAAATTTTTATTTTCTCTGTGTTAGAGGAAGAGAGATTTATTCTCCATTCATTGTTCTGGAATTTTTCAATATTCCAACATGTGCATGAACAATAGATGTTCTGGTTCCATCCCCAGCTAAATCATTTGTCTTTGCTGCAGCTTGCCTTACCAACTTGGCCCCAATATTTTCAATTGGGTCCTCTAATTCAACCAATAAAAAGGCCAAAACCATAGCATTGAGATACATTTCATTACACTGTCAATAACAATAAAATTTGACTCAGCCATAACCCTTTCCTTTTATTGTTGTGAAAAGCTTTATGCATTACTCTAATGTGGCTAGTCCATAGGCCAAGTAGAACACTAGGTAACAAATATGTTTCCTTTCACCTTTTAGTTTTAAAATTATGCGTACCAAATCTAATACATTTAAGAGGGGGAACTAATACAATGTTAAAAAGAAAACCAGAGAACACATATACAAATTACCTCCTTAGCTATTGTCACACCATCCTTAACTATTTTCGGAGAACCATGCTTGCTCTCCAAGACAACATTTTTCCCTTCACCCCAAGGGTGACTCCAACAAGATCAGCAAGTTTGTTCACACAGCCTGCAAGACAAATTGACAATGCTTTCAGTAAGTGTGCAATTGAATGCCACACCATATGCCAAAACAACCCTCCATGAAAAATTAAAATAACACATTAAAATTGAATATAAGTGGACAAGGAAAGATCCACCGCAGTGAAGTTTCACGTGCAGGTGACCTTCCTTTAAACATAATTTTTTCTCTAACCTGCAATTTTTTTGTCACTGAGCCGTCCTTTTTGAAGTACAACTCCTTTTCCATAGCTCTTATATTAACTACCTTCTCTCTGTCGCGTAGTCTCAGAGTCCCTCTTCTACTTGAGTGATTAAAGGAAATGGGTGAAAAAACTGAAAGAGAAGACAATTGCCTGCCATAATTATCAAACATTGCACCCAACTTCTTCCCTTTTCCATTGTTACCCAATGAGGTAGATGTGGCAATTGTTTTCATACTTCCAAAAGCAGAGGCCATATTCTCTTATCCTGAATATAGAATTACAATATATTCATATTAGTATGAACCTTGAAAAACATGACTCCCATTGCTAAAAACCACTTTTAAGTTGTAACAGGCAAACTAAACAACTATCGCAACTTTTAGAAACTTCTGGAGCATTAAGAGAGAAACAAAAAAAGAGAAATACAACCACAATCCTCATTTTAATGAGACCGGACTATATATTTTCATTAAGATAATAGAAAGAAATCACGACTATATTAAGGCCATCATAAAACAATCTTTAACCAGTGTCTCTCGCGGCCTTCAGGTTGCCATGCTAGAGGTTGCATATTTTTAATTTAAATTCTTGACCTCTCGTGCCCATCTATGAATGCATACAATGGGATATCTACATCATATGCTCCTTTATATCCCCAAAAACAAATTCCCTACTACAAGAGCACCAGTATTGATGGATCACCCCACACCATCCCACCCACTAGAAACGGTTAAAAGGGAAACCCGAGAAAACTTCTGAAATATCTCAAGATGACTATATGGGTGGTTCTTATGAATCAACCAACCATTAATAACATGCTCATCAATCCAAACCATGAGTATTATGTGACAATATTGAAGCAGGCACTGAATCGGATTTCTGAAGCTATGTTAGAGAAACCCTAAACTCTCACTAAAAATAGGTGAAATGTGGCACCACTCAAAGATTTACATGTGCCAATTGGTACAAGTGGTAGAAAATTGGCATGCTCAAACAACGAGGTGATGCAAGAATGACATAAGGGAGAAAATATCAAAAAATCCCATAATCTGGAGAACTAAATCTCATCACCAACCTGAGATTGACAACTTTACATGATGTAACCTATGAAATCGTAAATGGAGAAATCATAGTAACAATAAAGTAACCTATGTAAAAATAAATTCGAATTCATCCTGGGAGTGGTAATGGGAGAAATCATAGTGAACAAAAGGAAACATGCATAGTTGCTTACAATCAAATAGATGAAAAAACACATACAAAAAACCTAGATATTCATCATGAACAAGCTTAATATTGAATTATGAACTGTAAGGGAACCTACAAAATGTGACATTATGAACCTGGTCAAGTGCACAAGCAAAAATATCCTAGACATGACCTTGGTTGACAAGTTGTATTGCTCATGATGCAAGAGGATTTGTACCTGCACTGCCAAGTCAATCAAAATCGATCATTATCTATACAATAAATACAAGTAATTGATGTAGTATTTTTTACTCTAAGATGCATTCTTATGATAATGTTAGAACATATGTTGAAAATGTCAAAACATACCTGAATAAGCTCCTCTTCGTTTCAAGAAAAAATTATTGGAGTCGCATGAACTTGGAACAAGCCTGCCACGATCTGAAAGAGTAGCAACTAAGTCAACAGTGACTTTTTTGTTGCTACGCTGGATCGAGGGAGGTTTGCTCCAAGATTAAATCGCTCCAATAAATTATTCTCTACTAAACAAGGCCAACCACGTGAAGGTGGAAGCTCTTATGTCCCCTCCCCCCCCCCTCACATCACTCTCAATTCCCCAATACCCAATCTATATTTCATTTTTTACTTTCATGAGCATAAAAAAATATTCAATAACTAATAAAAAAACAATTCAACAAAAAGTACGCAAGGAAACATTGAAATTAATGCTTGACATAAAAATAGTATGATAAATGAGTTTTTTATATAACGCAAAAACGTTCCAAGTATGGTAACGTTTGTCTTATAATAATACAATATTTTACATTATCAAATTTTCTTTTTCTTCTTCCTATTTCTAAAGCTCCTAATTACATCATCAATATCATCGTGCTCTACTCTTGTTTCGTGCCTTTCGACCCGCACTGCTGACCTAGTTGCGTAGTCACGATGTCTGGTCTCATCCAGTGACGGGGCATCGCCTACAAAAACAGATAATATTAAATTTTAATTGTTAGTTTTTAAATATCATTGAATTAGTTCGGTAATATTAATAAAAAAAATTGCAATGAGATTATTTACCTGGTGCACCAGTTGTCGCCGCTGACCTAGTTGCGTTGTCACGATGTCTAGTCTCATCCAGTGACGGGGCATCGCCTACAAAAACAGATAATATTAAATTTTAATTGTCGATTTTTAAATATCATTGAACTAGTTCGGTAATATTAATAAAAAAAATTGCAATGAGATTATTTACCTGGTGCACCAGTTGTCACCGCTGACCTAGTTGCGTAGTCACGATGTCTGGTCTCATCCAGTGACGAGGCATCGCCTACAAAAACAGATAATATTAAATTTTAATTGTCAGTTTTTAAATATCATTGAACTAGTTCGGTAATATTAATAAAAAAAATTGCAATGATATTATTTACCTGGTGCACCAGTTGTCGCCGCTGACCTAGTTGCGTTGTCACGATGTCTGGTCTCATCCAGTGACGGGGCATCGCCTACAAAAACAGATAATATTAAATTTTAATTGTCAGTTTTTAAATATCATTGAACTAGTTCGGTAATATTAATAAAAAAAATTGCAATGAGATTAATTACCTGGTGCACTAGTTGTCGCCGCTGACCTAGTTGCGTAGTCACGATGTCTGGTCTCAGCCAGTGGTGGGGCATCGCCTACAAAAACAGATAATATTAAATTTTAATTGTCAGTTTTTAAATATCATTGAACTAGTTCGGTAATATTAATAAAAAAAATTGTAATGAGATTGTTGACCTGGTGCACCAGTTGTCGCCGTTGGGACTGTTGCTCTATCTTCCTCTTTGGTGGTAAGATCCTTAAGGGAAAAATTATTTGTCATTTAAACAAAAAACATTATAAGGAAAACCATCAAGGTATAATTAGAAAAAATTATAAGTGGAAATTAATTACCTTCACGGGCCTCACTGATAGTAGCATTGTCGGCCTAGTCCCCACTACAATGATCAGGTTGCACGTGAGGATAATCAACATCTGGCTCTAAAACTGGGTTATTTGCCTCGTTGGTAGTGTTGCTCCCTTGATTTAAAAAAATTTTTTAGACATTAAATTTATGGACGAAAACAAACATATTGAAAGGTTAATGTTTTACCTTATCAGGCATTCTGGATCTTGGGACCTACCCCAAGCTTCTGCGACATTCAACTACGGCTTGATAGCCAAAATGGAAAGCGATATTTTTATCTTCCTTTGTAGTTTCTGTTCCGAATTCATCACCCTACATTACATATGATTGTGTATTTTTAATAATATTTGATAGGATTACAAAAACGTTGGAAGGCGATACAATTAATTATAAGATGTTTAGCTACTTAATTACAATTCTTGCGGCTAATTTCAAGTAGCCGCCCCAGCCTAGCTTGTGATGGCCCTTTTTTTCAATCCTAGATTTGGTTGCCTTTGAGGTTTCAGGCAACCTAGCATCAAAACATTGAATTCAAATATGACGTAGCACACTTTTATTTTAGACATAGAGAAAATTAAATCTATTGAATTAAAGTTGTAATTTACCTTTCTGGTCCAGTTGGCATTTTTCCTTCTTCTTTTCCCTTTTCTCCTTTCCGTCATGGATGAGTGCTCTCCACTCACTCTCTAGAACTATGAGAGGATGCTCGTATCTAGGGTTAAATTGCAATTGCGTCCTATAGGTGTCCCTAGTATATTTCAAATATTTGCCGACTACCTGAGCCACCGTTGTTCTGTCAAATGTGCCAACCCCAAAAAGGGCTTCTAGATAATCTAGAAGTAATTTTCTCAGGTTGGAATTCTGGGAATTCCACCCTATGCGTATGGTTGGGAAAAAAATTACCAACGCATGGCTCTCCAAAAACCTGCAAAACTCATTGTTTCCTACACAAAAAAAATATATTATCATTAATTTAAAAATAAAAATCATGATAAATATGTTTTAGATAAAGTACATGAAATAGTTAAAATATTAAAATTTACCTGGGAGTTGTATGTGCTTTATAGGGACACCTTCATCGTTCACCAACAACGTGCCATTAATGGTCCCAATGGAGCTGACATGTGTAGCTCCAAGAAACGCAATAATGTACTTGGCCATATCAGCCTCACCATTGCCAACACGTTCAGCGGTTGGCTGGGTGTCTGCTTGGGCAGGGTGTGTTTCTTGGCTAGCACCTAAAGGAGTAGAAGGTGTACGAGAGGGTTGCTGGGAAATCTCTTTCCCTTGTGTCCCACTACCACCAACACCGGGTTCAGCAAGTGCCAGAAAACGCTACATACAAAAGAACTTTTTGTTAGTTTAGTCAATGTAAAAATTAAAAATCAAACTATCACAATTCATCTCATGTAGAACAAAAAAAATATCCTTTTGACTTTTTATTATTACCTGATATGTTTCTAGCTAGCTCATAAGTTTTTTTATCCTCTCCTCTATTTCAGGTGTTTGAGGCGCGTATATCAAAGTATTAAATTCCGACCTTGCATCTCGTGCCTTTTTTCGCAACAAGAACACTGGAGATAGGGATGAAGAAAGCTCTTCCTCAAAGAGGGAATCATTAGGCATACCATGGCTAGGTGTCTGCATATTTGAAAAAAATTAATATTATTTCAATTATGTAAATAACTAAAATACCTGAAGATAGAGCAATGCTGGCACTTTACATGTTCTTCCGCTGGCCTCTTTCTGCGATCATCCTGTCTTGGGGTTGTTCCTGTACTGCCCTGATCATTCTGCGACATTGCAATAAAATTATAAATGTAAAAACTTGAAAATAATATCTAAATTGAAAACACAAAATAAAAAATGAAATAATTTCTAATAAGAAACCGAAAGACACAGTTAGATTTTCAAATATGCCTTGCATTGAATTCAATACTGGAAACATGTCATTGTACATTAAGGCACCCAAACAAGAGACGTGTTGACAATGAAGACCTTATTGAATATATTGTTGGAGAAACTTCTAGTAAACTTGTTGTGAAGACCTTCAGGACATTTTTGGAGCAGCATTGTTGAAGCTGATGGTATAGCATTATTGGAGACGGTCTTGAAGGGCCTTGAAGTGAAGGT
Organism: Pinus albicaulis; assembly: GCA_034641835.2. Taxonomy (NCBI): domain Eukaryota; kingdom Viridiplantae; phylum Streptophyta; class Pinopsida; order Pinales; family Pinaceae; genus Pinus; species Pinus albicaulis. The sequence goes on from CM076570.1 coordinate 1,423,403,799, forward strand.
TTTGGAGAAACTATTGAAAAATCCTTAGAGCATTTAAGTAAGGCACTTTCTATATTCCTTCACCTTTTTCCTTTCAATATCCTTTAAACAATTTTTTTGATATTTAATGTTTGAAATCACGTTATAATTCCTTGATTATATGTGTTTGGGGACTTTCCCTTTGAAATTACCCAAAAATACCATGGCAATTTTATCTTCAGGATGCATGTCTGACCCTATTGTTCAATATTTTGATTGATAGTAGTAAACATAGAGATTTAGGGGGCTCTTGACTTGTTTTGGTTGGGCCATTAGATCCCTAGCATCTACTAGGGAGAACCCCCCTTGATTTGGAGGAGAGCTAGCCCAAAGTGAAAAGAGGTTGGTGAGGTGACAATGGGGCTATTGAATTGCACATGGTATCACACTTTAGCTTTAGGACTTTATCTTGAGAAGTGCGAGATTTTTCTATATCAATTCTCAAATTGTTTACAACATTATTGTTAAGAACTAATAAGAAGTGGTGTTGAGGGGTTTTTGGGTATAAGAAACAATACCATTTAAAAACTAGGTTCTCAATCCTTGGCATTCCTTCACCTAGGCCTAGGGGCACACTAGAATAATTTCACACTAAACCATTCAAAATTAAAAGTAACTTAACGGATACATAAAGTAATAATAATCATAATTCCTAATTTCCTATTGTACGATATGATGCAAATTATTCAAACATGAAGCAATGAAGACATGCAATGTCTGAATTTCAAGATTGATGAACCAACACAAGAAGTTAGAAACTACAACTTTGATTCAATACTCTGTGTCCTAACTCCAGGAAGGAATCTAGTTTGTAGTACAAAACATGCATCGTGTATTATAAATTCTTAATTGACAACAAATAAAGGACATCTACCTCATCAATTCCTTCCCATTTTGTGTTTTTATGTTATATTCCTTATAAAAGTGTCAAATTTCTCTCAAAGTAAGCAACCATTGAATAAAATAAAAAATAGTTGAGATATGATTGATAAATGGTCATTTATTTCTTGAAAGGATCTTCACGATTTCTTTTGTTGTTTTTCATCTCAAAAAACAAGAAATGACCTAAGAAACTATCGTGATGTAATATAAGAAATAACACGGTGAAATGGCCATTTTCAAAGCCAAATGATGTCCATTGAGGACATGGCCTTTATTTGGTTCCTGTTTCACAAGAGTTTCGGGTAGAAATGGAACTTTGTTGTACCATTTCCAGTAGTAAAAAGGGAAAACCTTCTTTTTCCATGGGAAATAATTTACCTTTCCTTTTTCAATATAATCTAAATCACAAAAAATATGAACTATACTACACACATTCTTGGATAATGTGAAAGTGGAAAAGGAATACCCTACACAAGTGATGCACACATGTACATTTGAACACTAATATATTTTTGTAGTTGAAATGCAATGCTTGTTTTCATTTAAATGTAGGGTTTTTAAAGTAGGGAGAAATAATGGCTGCAAAATTAATAAGCGTTTCTTTGGGAAAAAATTAAATCCTGTATTGGGTGATGAAGACAATAGAGGGTATTGAATCTTGATTCTTGACATCTAGAGAGAACCCTATAGCCTAACACAATCCAATGGAATTGACCAAAAAAACGCAAATAGAGTCAACCCTACTATAGGAGGAAGGGCCTGCAGTAAGAAATTACCATTTTGCAAGAGCTGAGGGTCAATGTTGTTCTGCAAGAGCTAAGGGTGAATGCTATTCTGAAAGAGCCGAGGGTGAACGCTGAGGGCGAATGTAGGGCGAATTTTATTCTGCAAGAGCTCAGGGTGAATGCTAAGGGCGAATGTTGTTCTGCAAGAGCTCATGAAGAATGCTGAGGGCGAATGCTATTCTGCAAGAGCTCAGGGTGAATGCTGAGGGCGAATGTTGTTCTGCAAGAGCTAAGGGCGAATGTTGTTCTGCAAGAGCTGAGGACGAATGTGGAGGGAAAATTCTATTCTACAAGAGCTGAGGGTGAATGCTAAGGGCAAATGCTGTTCTGCAAGAGCGGAGGGCGAATGCGTGCGTGATATCAGACGTTAATGTAGCTATTGCGACGAATATAAGTTTCGTATTTATAATAAGATAATTTTTATGTAGCACGCATATAAGTTTCATATTTTTATGTAGCGCACATATAAGTGTTGTTATACCAACGGCGAAAAAAGCGTCGCTATTGCGATGGATGCCTCCAAACGTCGCAATTGCGACACTTAGACATTGTGTCGCACTTGCGACGTTTGGAGGCAGCCATCGCAATAGCGACGCTTTGGGTCATAGTGTCGCAATTGCAATGTCTTCCTTCAAATGTCGCAATTGCGAAACTTTGTCTAAGTGTTGATATTGCGACACTTTTCTATAAACGTCGGTATAGCGATGGTTTCAGGCGGGATTGAAAAATATTTGGGAAATTTCTGACATTTGGTAAAAGTCGTTGGAACCAAGTGTCGGAATTTCCCCAAAATGTAGTAGTGTACCAGATACCTCACCAAGCTTCTCTCCTGAGCTTAGTCTTTCGACATCTCTTTGGTTCACTCCTGTGGAACCATTTTAACACTCCTACTCTAGGTTTCTGTAATCTTCTCACCTTCCTCTGTTGCTACCTTCACAAAACATAAAAATCACAAGCTTAACAAAACTTCACAAAAGTGTACCTCTTCTTCCTCTGTGTGCAAACTCCTTCTCCACGGGAAATCATTTTCATGCTTTGATACCACTTGATGAAAAGTGAAACCCACTATAAGCAGGTTCACCTTTAATTTCACCATATGAACCTGCAACCTCAAAATTTAAAGTCAAGCTGCAGTTTCATAACCCTGAAAAAGGATCTTTGGACCTGTGGGTTATGGGCCCATTATGCTTCCTCAGCTCCACTCCAATGTCTAAAAATATAAACACATGTATCAGAAGCAATTTAAATAGAACCCATGGTCTTGCACTCAATACATGTGGCCCTCTTTTATGGTTTAATATCAGAATTAAAATAAAACAGAGATTTTCACAACCCCTTAACCAACAATGATGGCCCACCTCGCTCGCTTGAAATCCCAGAACATTTCTTGCCAAGTTTAAAGTATCTACAGGTTTACTGTATGATGGCTTAAACTCAAAATTGAATCCTTCACACAAGATTAATACGGAAGAAATTCATAACCAAAGAACGTGTATTCAAGTGCATTCAGTTCAAGACAAGCATATATAACATAACCTCCCTCTATGTTGTTTATAACCCAACAAAATATGGATCGATTTTCTCGATTTCACATAGGAAACAGGATTCTATGGTACAACCTTTTATGCAGAGCTTTAATATGCTTAACTCGCCATAATCTGCAACAATCTCATGCTTATGACGATATTTTACTGGATAACACTAATTTAATAATTGAAACGAAATCATGAATAAACCAACTCATACATAGATATCTACACATAGCAATATATTTCTATTATATACTAAACTCAGTTACAAGTTAAGGCATTTCAGCCTTAATCCGAATTCTTCAAGCTTCTACATCTACATCTTATTCTCTCCTCCCTACGCATTACAAACTCGTCGTTTATATAGAAATTAAAAAAGATCATGAATCGGTTGAGATGCAAAAATCAGTCCCAATATTTCTCAAACGAACCCTTAATCATCTATTATGCACACCTCGCAGGTCATCTCACTCAATCAGTTACAAAAATTTAGTATCGATTTTAACAAATTTGTCCCAATTTTGTGTGACTGTTCGCATACCGGTCTCTTCAACTTCAAATTCAAACTTGAATTCGAATTGGCTCAGATGCCCCTACATCACACAACAACCTGTACTGGTTCCGTGACCTCCTCATGTGGTTTCCCTCGAAACAATTGAGATATGAAGCACCTACTAGTCAAACTAGTCTAATATGTGCATGAAACCATCAAAGGTTTAGTCTTAGAAACATCAAAAGATACAAAAATATTGTATAATTTTGAAAAAATGAAAACCTAAAAAACTTAAATGGTTGAAATATTTTACTTGAATCATTCTATTTCTCACCCCTAATAAGCACAAGCTCGGTATGATCACAAAAATCCATTTCTACGTAAGGATAATCATTTATCATAATGAACTATCTACGGAACCATCGAAATAAGGCTAGTGAGAAACTTATCACCAAATAGCTTGCATGTTGGACCATATGATCTAACCCTTGGTTCAGCGTACCAATATGATACCAAGATTGAGCATATATTCAAACATAGAAAGTGAGACTCTAGATCTACGAAAGAGAAGCAGGGGGAAGATGGCCCCAACTTGAAGAAAAAAGGAAAAATCCAAGGCAAGGAGGCCTAGGACAACCTACCGAAGCCACAAACGAATAACAACACAAAAAATCTAAAGAAGGACACAAGGAAGTGGTGTTAGTTACACAAAAGCTCTACTCATGACACAATTTAGTGCTGGGCCAAGTAGTCACTAGTGGACGAGATGAAGGCTTCTGAATCATAAGCATATGAGTCAAAACCGTACAAGAGAAATTACAAAGGGAAGAAGACTATCAATGTGAAGCCCAGTGCCACCATTGACACCACCAAGATCCAAAAGGAGGAACTCAAAGATCTAGAGGGTGAGGAGCACCTCTTCCATTCCTATATTTTGAGATTCAACAAGATGATGAGCTTAGTGAAAAGTAAGCATCTTCACTAAGTGGGGCCGGCAGGCTATTTTTAGGTGTATGTCTATTTTTAGACATGGTGAGCATATTATATATGTTGTAGGATGCTATTTGTAGATGGCTGGTCAAATGTGAAAAATAGATGAAATTCTATTTTTAGAATATTGGGCGAAGTATATTTATAGATTGTTGATCTAAAAGTAGGTGCATGTCGATTATTATTAACCCTTAATAATAATATGACAATAAACATCAAATTATTATCTTGGAGCACTTTATTTCAATGAAGAGATTTGGAAAATCAGTGGGCTGAAGGAATTATGAAATTGCTAGGGTTATTGGTGGCTCATGCATGAAGAACTCAGTTAGAACTGAAGTGGCAAAGTTATGACAAAGTTGAAAGAATAGTTACAGGAGTTGTTATTCAGTTTAAATCAGTTAAGTGAGTTAAACTCAGTTGAGCTAGCTGTATCTAGTCTAACTAAAATATACACTAGTGAGAGTATATGAATTAATTAGTTAATTAATTAAAAACTAATAACTCACTAACAACTGAACAGATACAACTGTTAACTATAGTGCATGTCAGTTCTAGTGGAGAGATAGGTGAAAGGGTGAGATGGACTATTCGTTGTGACTATAGTGATGCATTCAATGCATATAACACACATTGGAGTTTCCAATGAGAATTGCGTAGTCAAGGCAAGGCCAATTCGAATTCATTCATGGGTCTTCTTTAGAAAGGATTGTGTAGTGGAGTCAGGCTATCAGGAGGCAAGAAATTGGTGCATAGATATGCAAATTTCTGCATGAGAGTGTGTAATGATTGTTCATTGTAATGAGAGCTTGATGTACTAAGCTTTGTATTAGATTAATAAAAGATTCCATTGATATAAATAGTATATTATAGTTGGGGTTTTTAGCTTTAAGCTTTCCCATTAAACAACTGTGTTATGTGCGATTGAATTTATTCACATGTGTTTGCAATTGAGTTTTAAATTTATGCAAGTTTAACAGTGGAAGGATTTTGCATTTAGCAATAAGATAAATATTGTTAGATTAGGATAATCTCATATTACATCAGTATTAATAAATTTCTACATGGTATCAGAGTAGTATTGATCACTGGTGATTTCAATTGTGAATAAGTGTTGAGTTTTGTGTTGGTGGACAATTCGAATATGCTGCAGAAATTTCTTGGTTCAACAGTTGAGTATTCATTGAAATGTCTTTCAATGGGTTTCGATTGGAGTATGCCTTGAGTGTAGCTTTAATTACATATCCTGGAAGGATAGAATGGAGTTTTTACTTGAATATAATGGACTGAAGGATTTCATCGATAGCGATGTTCCTAAGCCTACTTCTAGCAATGCTGCAGGACTTTACGCATGGCAAAAGAAGGTAGAAAAGACAAGAAGAATTCTGTTGGAAGGTGTGAAGGACCATATTGTGTCAAGCCTTCATGGGAAAGCCACTCCATTTTCAATGTGGAAGGCTTTGAAAAATATTTTCCAAAGTAGTAACGACCAGAGGAAGTTGGTGCTGAAAGATAAGCTCAAAACAATAGAAATGGAGAAGTGCGACAGTACTCCAAACTATCTCATGAAGTTTGTCCATTATAGGGATGAACTGGGAAGTGTGAGGATTACACTTGATGATGATGAATTGGTGAGATTGGCTCCCCTTGGGCCTCCAAATAGTTGGCATAGCTACGAAGACTCTATCAATGGATGAGAGAAACTACCAGGTTGGGAGTGACTTTGGTGGGATCTTGTGCAGGAAGAGATAAGGTGAAGTACCAGGGATGGCTCTTCATCAAAGAATGATGATGAAGAGAACTGAAATTTCTCTGCCAAATCAAGGAAAGGGAAGGGGAATAAATCCCATCCAGAATCCAAGGCTAAAGACAAGAAGCTGGATTTATCCAAAGTGAAGTGTTTTCACTGTCACAAACATGGGCATCTCGCCACTAACTACCCATAGTAAAAGAAGAACAAGAAGGCTGCTAGTGTTGTAGTTGCAGAGGCCTTAGCCTTGCAATTTGAAATTTATTTCTCTTTGATCACATGCTTGGTTTCAAGCTCTATGGGATCTGTGTGGTATCTTGATAATGGTGCATCTTTCCATATGATGGGAGACAAGGAGTTTTTTAGTGACTTGGAAGAGAAGGATCTACAAATGCATATGGAGATGGGCGATGATGGCATATACAGTGCGACAAGAATTGGAACTGTTACCTTTGAGAGGGATTGAGGTAAACCATTTCTATTAAAATATGTTATGCATGTGCCAGGTCTGAAGAATAACTTGGTCTCGGTCGCAATGTTGGAAGACACAGGCTATGACGTTGTTTTCAGTGAGGGAAAATCTTTCTTGCAACAAAAAACAACGGGTGAAACTAAGAGGATAGGGATTCGAGTTAAGAATAACTAAAAACTAGAGGTAGATGGCTACACTGCAATGATGGGCAAAGAAGAAGAAGTGGTGAGTCGGGATGAGGGCGAATTATGGCAGAGGAGTTTGGGCCATATTCACCATGGTGCCTTGAATATTTTACAATAGATTTATACTAGACTTCCCAAGGGTACTTTTGCACAGTGAAATCAATGCAAGGTATGTACTATGGGTAAGTTTTTGAAGACCACCTTTCATGAGAAGGAGAATCGATCTTTGTTGATCCTGGAGAGAATTCACACAGACGTGTGTGGACCTTTCTCGTTTCCTTCAAAAACAAAACATGGGTATTATGTTATATTTTTTGATGACTATTCTTGTAGATGTTGGATCTTCTTCATACAAAATAAGAGAAAGACATTCTTAAAGTTCTGTGAGTTTAAATCATTGGTGGAGAAGGAGCCAGGGAAGCAAGTGAAGGCTCTATGGAGCGATAATGGTGGTGAATATATGTTGAACGAATACAAGTACTTGTATAGAAAAGAAGAAATTTGAAGAGAACTCATAGCGCCTCATAACCCACAGTAGAATTGGGTCACGAAGAGGAAGAACAGAATGATCTTGGGTGTTGCATGAGCTATGCTACATGACCAGGGCCTACCGATGCACTTGTGGGCAAAGCATGCAACACTGCGGTTTATGTGAAAAACCATTGTCCTCATAGAGTACTTGGAATGAGTACACCTGAGGAAGCTTTTACTGGTAAGAAGCCTAATATTTCTCATTTGAAGATTTTTGGCTCATCTGTTTACATTCATGTGACAAAAGGCACCAGGAAGAAGCTGGAGCCGACTACAGAAGTTGGGATATCTATGGGGTACACAGAAACACCCCATAATTATCGTGTGTGTTTTCCAAACAATTGAATGAATGTGCTATGACGGGATATAAAATTCAATGAGGTAAAAGCCATGAAGTTGTCGCTTGAGAAGGAGCTACACTTGCATGCGGAGGAGGAGCTTCTTGTTCCCAAAGATGAGCCTCTAGATGTGGATCAGCCACAGGAGGAGATTCATGGAGTGGAGGAGTCCACTCATGCAGAACTAAACATCAGATTTGGGAGAAAGAATATCACAGAAGCTAAGATACTGAAGCTTGATGTGGTAAAGAATGTAGGAGTCCCTACATCACAATGTAGACAGAGACAGTCACCTGATCAATTTACTGGATACACGGCTCTTATGAGCAAGTGTATCATGACAGAGCCATATTATTTTGAAGAAGCAGCATAGAAGCCCACATGGGTAGATGCCATGGTGGAGCAGTATGACTCCATTGTCAAACACAATTCTTGGGAGATTATTCCAAGGCCGGTGGGTAAAACAGTGGTAGATTCGAAATGGATATACAAGGTAAAGCAAGCTACTGATGGGAGTGTCGAGAAGTATGAGGAAATATTTGTTTCCCGAGGCTTCTCACAAATTGAGGGGATTGATTATGAAGAAAGCTTTTCACCTGTCACATGGTATTCTCCCATAAGGACCATCCTTGCTCTCTCAATGCAGATGGGTTGGCACATTCATCATATGAATGTGAAGACTGCATTCCCTACTGGGATCATTGAGGAAGAGGTGTAAATTGAGTAGCCTAAAGGATTTGATATCTTTAGCAGTGAGTTGCATGTGTGCAGACTCAAAAGAGCACTGTATGGGCTAAATCAAGCACAACGTGTTTGGTACACATGGATCAACAACTATTTCACTAGTGGAGTTGGCTTCACCAAGAGTGAGGTAGATGAAAACCTATACCAAATTGTGGTGGAGGGTAAGATTTTAACCATTGTTCTTTATATTGATGATTTAATACTAACAGGTGATGAGAATTTGATACACTCATGCAAGGAAGATCTTGCAAAGGAGTTCAAGATGAAGGGTTTGGGCCTCCTTCATTATTTCCTTGGATTGGAAATATGGAAGCGAGAAGGTGAACTGTTTGTGTCTCAAGGAAAGTATGCTCCAGAGATACTTGGTAAGTTTAACATGGAGGACTGAAAGCCCATGGATACTCCTCTTCCAAGAAATTGGAGGAAAGAGGATGTTACATTGGCAGAGGTAGTGGATGCCATTGTTTATTGAGAGTTGGCGGGTTCGCTCATGTATTTAGTTAATACAAGACTGGACATATGCTATGCAGTGAACCGGCTTTCACAAGTGATGGTTAAGCCTACCAAGCTCTTTTGGAAGGTAGGCAAGCATGTCCTGAGGTATCTCAAGGGCACATATGAGTATGGCTTATGGTATAGACAGATGGATAAGGTGAAGTTTCATGGCTTCACGGATGCAGATTGGGCAGGAAACTCAACCGACAGAAAGAGCACATCAGGAGGGATTTTTCGTATTGGATCTACAACAGTTTCTTGGTACAATAGGAAACAAAGATCCATGGCACTCATTTCAGTGGAAGCAGAATACATGGCAGCAAGTCAAGCTGCATGTGATCAGTTTGTTTGGTTCACATTTAGATCCTACAGTGATACATTGTGATAATTAGAGTTGCATTAAACTCTCGATTAATACTGTGTTTCATGATAGATATAAACATATTGATATCCGGTATCATCATATTAGAGATTGTGTGTAGCGGAAGATCATGTTGCTTCAGTACATTCCTATGGAAGATCAGGATGCATATATTCTAATGAAGGCGCTCGACAGGAGAAAATTTGAATACCATAGAGTTAGGATTGGGGTGAAGGATAATCCCTATCTTGTTGAGAGGGAGTGTTGAGATTCAACAAGATGACGAGCTTAGTGAAAAGTAAGAACATTCACTAAGTGGGCCCATAGGCTATTTTTAGGTGCATGTCTATTTTTTAGACATGGTGAGCATATTCTATAAGTTGCAGGATGTTATTCGTAGATGGTTGGTCAAATGTGAAAAATAGATGAAATTATATTTTTAAAATATTAGGCGAAGTCTATTTATAAATTTTCGATCTAAATATAGGTGCATGTTGATTGTTATTAACCCTTAATAATAATCCGAGAATAAACATAAAATTATTCTCTTGGAGCACTTTATTTTAGTGAAAAAATTTGGAAAATTAGTGGTCTAAAGGAATTATGCAATTACTAGGGTTATTAGTGGCTCATGCATGAAGGACTCAGTTATAACTGAAGTGGAAAAGTTATGCCAGAGTTGGAAGAGTAGTTAAAGGTGTTGTTATTCAGTTTAACTCAGTTAAGTGAGTTAAACTCAGTTGAGCTAGTTTTATCTAGTCTAACTGAAAGATACACTAGTGAGAGTTAAGTGAATTAATTAGTTAATTAATTCACAACTAATAAATCACTAACAACTGAACAGATACAACAGTTAACTACAGTGCATGTCAGTTCCAGTGGAGACCTAGTGGAGAGATAGGTGAAAGGGTGAGATGGACTATCCGTTGTGACTATAGTGATGCAATCAATGCATCTGACACACATTGGAGTTGACAATGGGAATTGCACAGTCAAGGCAAGACCAATTCAAATTCATTCAGGGGTCTTCTTCAGCAAGGATTGCGCAGTGGAGGTAAGCTATCAGGAGGCAAGAAATTGGTGCATAGATATGAAAATTTCTGCATGACAGTGTGTAATGATTGTTGATTGTACTGGGAGCTTGATGTACTAAGCTTTGTATGATATTATTACATTATTCCATTGATATACATAATATATGATAGTTGGGTTTTTTATCTTTAATCTTTCATGTTAAACAACTGTGTTATGTGTGATTGAATTTATTCACATGTGTTTGCAATTGAGTTTTAAATTTCTGCAATTTTAACAATGGAAGGATTCTGTATTTAGAAAGAAGATAAATATTTTTAGATCAGGATAATCTAGTAATACATCAGTATTAATAAATTTCTATACTATATGTGGGTGAAGGGTTCCCTACTACAATTCATTTTCGACAGCGGCAGCGAAAGGACTCATTTCAGTAGAGCTTGTGAAGCGGATGGACCTACTATCCACAACACACCCAAAACCGTATAGCATCAAGTGTCTTCACGAAGGATGGGATCTTCATGTTAGCCAACCGTGTCACCTTCCCTACAACATCGAGCCCTTCATGGGTGAGGTATTATGTATGTTGCTCCTCTTGAAGTTTTTGATGTATTATTAGGGAAACAATACTTGTGGAAGCAACATGTTGTGTATGAGTTTGGGCCTCACACTATTATTGTTACTTTGGGAAATAATTTGTACAATATACCAGAAGTTGCACTGCCTACCGCGATCTCTCTTATCAATGCAAAGCAATGCATTAGTCTCATTTCCAAAACTAGGAATTCTTTTTTCCCTATGATATGCTTGCAGGTTAAGAAGAAGACTCTAGCCATGACCTCCAAATAGGGCTCCTCCACACGACAAAAATAGATTAATTAGGTCATGGATGAGTATGGGAACATCTTCACCTCACCCACAGAGTACCTATACACTATCATGTCAAGCACTCCATTGATTTGATCCCAGGCACATCGCTACCCAATGGAATGATCTATCAGTGCCTTTTCCTAGAGAATAATGAAATTAATAGGCACATTTAGGAGATGTTGCAAAAGAGTTAGATTCGGTCAATTTAAATTCCATGCAGGAGCCCAAACATCTTGAAGCAGAAGAAGGACGGGACTTGGGGACTTTGTGTTGACTATCGAGCATTAAACAAGATCACTGTCCAGAATAGACATCTAACCCCATGTATTGATGACCTTCTAGACCAACTTAAGGTAGGAATACATTTCAGCGATATTGAATTGAATTCTAGTTATCAGCAGGTACCATTTGAACCCTCCGATGTGTTGAATATTTCTTTCAAATCCAAGGAGGGAATTTTTGAATGGCTAGTCATGCCTTTTGGGTTGACGAATTCCCCCGCAACCTTCATGAGGATGATGGAATACATCTTTCGACCATTCACCAACTCATGCATGGTGGTGTATTTTTATTACATCATGATCTTCAACCAGAGTTGGGAAGAACACCTCCACCACATTTAAGAGGTCCTCCAAGAACTGCAGCAACCCAAGTTGTGTGCCAATTTGGATAAATTCACTTATGGTATGACCCATGTTCATTATCTGGGATACATCATTGTTGAGTGGGGGGGGGGGCATGGGGATGTAACAAATCTAGGTCATTCATGATTGACCAACCCCAACCACTCTAATAGAGCTCTGCAACTTTCTATGCCTTGAAAATTTCTACCATAGATTAATGTTGGGGTTCTTTCATATCACTTGGCCCTTGAGTCAAGTCACCAAGGGGGGAGAAAAAGAAAAAACTATTTTGGTATGAATCTCAACATAAGGTGTTCGTAGTGTTGAAGCATCACCTCTGCTATGCACCAGTACTCAGATTACCAGACTTGCACCAACAATTTGATATGGAAAAATACCTCTGACTATGCTATTATAGAAGTTCTTACTCAGTAGGGGAATCGAGTGGCATATCACAGTAAGACACATGCATACATAGTCCAGTAGTATCTTAGCTATGAAAAAGATATTTATTCCATTGTGTAGGCCTACTGACAACGGAAGCATTTCATTTTGGGGAAGGAAATGTTTATCCACACAGTTCAGTGACCTCTACAGTTCATACGGAAACAAGGGAAGTGGCAAAACAATCACCATCACAAATGGTCCACATACCCAAAACAACTCCATTTGAAAATCAAGTACAAGAACGGATGCCCCAATAAAGTTGCAGACTACCTTAGTTGATCGTTGATCATCGCACTAACCACTGTGCTTGACTCTTGTGGGCATGAGACTTTGGGTTGGCCACATCTCTATAAAAGCGATCCATATTTTTGGTAACAGATAGCAGACCTCCTAGAAGGTAAGAAAGTTCCATATTTTTACCTCGAGGATGCACTGTTATGGCACTTGGGACACCTCTATGTTCCTCCAGGAAATTGTTCCAAGATGATTTTGAAAGTGCACTACAGTTGAATCGTTGGACATTTCAAGGTCGAGAAAATAGTGGCAGTAGCCCATAAGTATTTATATTTCCTAAAACTTGGATAGGATGTTAGGAATTACATAAGATCTTGTATTTCCTGCACCATTCCCAAACCAACCATCAGTAATAAAGGCCTATATACTCTGCTGCGTACCCCTTGTCCACCTTAGGAATCCATCTCCATGGATTACATGTCAGACCTTCCTTTTACCAAGAATGGAAATGACTGCATTTTTGTGGTCATATAGAAATTCTTTAAGATGGCCCTTATGTCGTCCTGCAAGAAGAATATCACAGCAAAAGCCATTGTTAAACTCTTATTTGAACGAGTGTGGGTACACTTTGCGATCCAAAAGTATATTATCTCATATCGAAAAAAAATTTACCTCAGTACATTTTGGTCAAGTCTTTGGTCGATCTTGGACACCAAGCTCACTATGTACACATCTCTCCACCCTATGATGGGAAAACATAGGTCATCAATAGGATGATCATACACATTTTGTGCATGTACAAATCAAATAATCCATGCACATGCGATGAAATCCTTCCCTATCTCTACCACAACTATAGCCGGGCTCTCCACAGCTCAACTGGCCACAACCCCTTTTAGGTGGGTTTGGGATTCCATCCATTATGTCCCATTGATGTGGTCATACCATTCACAGGTACTCAGGAAGATTCGGCTCATGGCCAGTCCAAAGCTGACAAGGAAAACAAATTCACTCAGAGCATTCAGCACATGCACCAACAGGTCCATGACATATTGGATATAGTCAATGCTAAGTAGAAGCAACGACATGATCAACATCAATTGCCACACAAGTTCAAGGTGGGTGATAAATTTTGGCTACATGTGTAGAAGGAGCGCCTTGCTAGACCCCACTGTAAGCTTCTACCACTATGATATGCGACATACACAAAACAAATATTGTAGGATATGATTCCTTCGAGCTCAGTATTCCACCATTCCTTGGTCTGCACCCAATGTTCAATGTGCACCGCCTTCGACCCTACTTTGCACCATTACTATACACCTTTGACATTGCATAACAACTCAGACCAATGGAGTTAAACCTAGAGCATATGGAACAAGCCACAACTGATTATATCATGGACACACATATCAAGAACACCCACCAGTAGAGGATTCACCTATATTGAGTTATCAAAGAATACCAAATCCTTCACCAGGGCAAGGAGTTCACCAGGGACTAGCTTCAACAAAAATTTCCTCACCTCATGGAGGCTTTGCACACAATGGAGTGAATTATTTATTAAGGGGGGGGGGGGGGGATGATACAGGTGGATATTGGTTTCCACCCACTTATTCCACATATACCTCCACTCGATTTCATCAATTTCCTTGTTTATAGGATCATTTACTATTTTTAGTAGTTTTTCGAGTCTTGAACTTCCAAAGCCGTTTTGACCCCCTAAACGGATTTTGAGATCCACTATAGGATGATAACCATAGGAAGGGGCTTGCATCAAACCTTGTAGTACTTGGATAGATATTTTTGGTGATATATGATATGTGCCAAACTAAGATAATATGACGAAGTTATGACCCTGGGATGTTGGCTTCCCAACTAACCCCAACAGGGGCCACAAACTCTTGCCATTTCATCTCCTAGGCTATGTTTTTCCTATTTTTATGGTTTTCCCGTGATTTTCAATAATAAATAGGCCCTTTAGCCTCATTTTAACATAATTTGTAGGCATGTATATACCACATCTATTCTCAAAGATAAGCTACAATCGTCGAGCTAACTTATTTCCATTTTTCCTATAAGCATATTTTAGTTATTTAATATTAATGAAATGAATTTTTATTCCTGCTTCATCTCTACATTTATTTTTATTTATGTATTCTATTTTTTTCCTACATAATTCCAGGTCGGGTTTCTTGTCATCAACAAATTTCTCAAGAAACATTTTCGTAAAGCCCCTCAAATTCTAGATGGAGTTTGGGGGAAGGTTGTGATACCATACAACTGCTCTACCATCCAAGGTACATGGAAAAATTCTACATGTGATGTCATCATATCATACCTGAAGAGTTTACATATGTAAGAAAAATATTTCCAAGTGGCCTTATGTTTTAATCATTTTATCAAGGTCATACTTTGTTAACAACTTTTCTGGATGTCTTGGAATTTTATGCAACACGCTGTAAAGTGTGAGTGGGCCCTAAGATTTCTGATACAGATCTTGGTATACCAAATATTTTTCTTCATACTCCTCCTCTTCTTTTCCAAAATATGATAACTTTTTTTTCCTCTTCATTACTGCCTAACCCGTGGAAGGTTGCGCATTAGAGTAGTGAGTTGTCGCCTTCACCACCACTAAATACTTGAGGTTCTTTTCCATTCTCTACATAATATGTTAGCTATTCAAGGGTGGAAATAACCACGTATTGTAAAGAGGAGGCCACTAATCCTGTAGATCTTATATTTTTCTTCTTTGGAGAATATGTAAGACTCAATACTGTCGGGATCAATCCAACATCTTTTCTGAACTAACGAGTTATGGGATGGATAGCCCAGATATGATTGTGTGAGATTTCATAAGTTTGTGTGGGTTGTATTTTTATAAGAGTCAACAACTTCAAGAGCATGAGCATGGGGGGTATAGTGTACATTACTTCCTTTATCACAATATGTAACTTTTGGATCGGTGGGTTTATCATCCATTAAAAACTGGCTTCCCTCCTTCGAACGCCAGAAATATTGCTATTGTTTGACCTGCAAAAATTTAGGGGATCTCCCTCATATGAAGTCCCAATTATACCTCACATCGTTTAGTGTAGGACTCCCATCTGGAAAAAAAGCTGGGTTTCCTTATTCTTAAATACATTCTTGGCTCTTATTGTCAGCAAGAGAGAGTGTGATACCAAAGTACTTTCGCAAAGCAAGGAGGGTACACCTGCTGAGTGTCTCATTTTAAGTGTGTCAAGTTTCTTCTACTGTAGAGAAGAAAAGGAAGAAATGTGAGCCTCTAAGAGATAGGTAAGAGTACCACCTAGGAATAGGCACATGTGAATTGAAGGATTGCATCTAACACCCAACACAATAGTCCGCAGTGGATGACATGCTCAATACACACAACTACTTAAGAAATATGTGTCTAACATACTACAAAATATTCCATAAGGAAGAGACAATAGTCACAACGATTACAACACATTCCCAACAGGATAATGACTAAAATAACCAAAATAATTCAATTATTGTAGTACACGTGAAAAGCTAGCATGAAGTATAAACATCCACAAAATAGTCTTACAAACATTGATAATTCATGGATAAATAACATGTTGACTTTCAAAGGCTTATGTTATTAAGTAAAATTTCCGAGACACATATATACAATGAACATCACTAGCTCCAATAGTGGATCATTTGATCCACTCCTTTCTCCACAAAATAACTAGATATTATCTATATTTCTTTGTTGGTGGAGCCAAGGTGAAACATTCCTTTTCTCATAGAAAGAGGGAATATATATAACCAAGGGTGACTCTTTACCTAACCCTCATGATTTTTTCACTTGTCATGAATTTTCAACCTTAATGACTGGTTACATTCATGTGTCCTTTTGACTTCCACTTTACAATACATTTAATTAAAATGGACATGATATACAATAGTGATGTTGCAACATCACTACTCATGACATGTCATGACATGACACTCTTGACATAGACTTCTTGATGAAATCACAATGTCAAGCCATTCCTGATGTTGATAATTAAGTGTCTTCATGAAAGAACTCTCCTTTAATCCTCTTCATGCCTTGGTGATAGGGATTCTTCAATGATATCAAGTCTTGGATAGTAGTTACAAACTAGTGTCCTTTTGCTTTCTCTTGATCAATAATCTTATAATTGTATCTACTAGAGTGTAATTGAGCATGCTTTCTTCCTTATTATCCTCTTGTATCATCTCTTTGTGACTTGATATATTACATCTTCCTCCAATGCACACATGACGAGATGAGATCAATTCGAAAACCCCTAGCTTAAGATGATGCATTATGATCCATGAACTAAGCTCAGGACAAGTGATAGGCTAGGTACGGAGGCTCAATGACTACATAGATGCATAATTAGGGAAGGCGGGGGGGCAGCCTTGAGTCTTAAGACTTTGTAGTGCACAGTTTAGGTTGGGTTGAGGGACATGACTATGCAATTTCCAGAGTTAGTGGGCACTGCCAGCAGGAATGAGAGTTAGGAAATACAATTGCGCATTTTATGAGGTCAAAGGGGCCTGGGTGACTGCACATTAAGTATTTGTAGGGCTCAGGGGTCGATATTGTGTATTGAATTTGTGAAGCATGGAGTTCAGGAAGATTTTCACACCTTATCTACGTAATTCTAGAGTTCAAGGTTGGTTCTTGGTCACAGAAACTATGCAATGTGGAAGTCCTGGGAAGCTAGTATTGCACACTACGTAGTGCCAAGAAGCAAGGTCATAGTCATAGGGCTGATACTGTGGAGTTCATAGCTCACGGAAGGCCTAGAGAAGATGAGTTGCTCTGTCGGGAAGATTTTTGGAAAATGACTAAGTGTGGGATCGGTGGGATTGATGTGAACATTAATGGAATTTGAATATCATCACACACTTAGCATACTTGAAGACTCAAACAAAATAGATCATATGATACATACAAACAAATATTCTCCTTTGTGTGACAACTTCATGACTAATTACAACAAGTGCGACATATAAGATACACTTTACGACGATCGTGATGACACATGTGCGACGGTGCTTAGAATTTTGGAAATGATTTTGAAAGATATTTACATGGTTAGAAAAACTCATTTAGACAAATATGACCCCTTGAAATCACTTGAATGCTCACACATTCACTACGGTAGCCAACATGCCAAAAGACGACACTTTTCCTATCTAGCGAAAGGGGTCAAAACGCTTTAAGAAAAGCAATAAAATGAAATTAAAAGTTTGGGACAACCATAAAAAAGGCCAAGGAAGGATCTAAAATTTGGTATAGGCTAAAATTTTGGAGGGGGTTGTAGCACCTACAATAGGTGTATGGTTTCCTTCTTATCACATTAAACTAATAACGATATTTCTATTTATGTCTTTTTGGTTACACTTTCCTCTGCATGATATTCTTGAGATTACTCAGTTTTGTACAGAGTATACTATGGTTTGTTACTAGATAATAATATTTTACTAAAGATTTCCCAAATCGTTCCTTTCACCTCCTAAGTGGATTATAGGATCACTCTCGCATTTATTTTTTAAAATATTTAAAGGTAAATTTGGCTTCATTTGATAAAAGTGCATAAATCCGATCTTACTATAGATCTTTGAAATTTATTTCATTCTTTTGATTATCCCTTGTAGACCAGCTGAACTAGGCTCGCTCCATGCAACTATACTAGTTGTTGGTTACCTCTACCTTAGTCCTTAGAAAAAATTAGATGCTTCCTTGAGATTCCAATTAGAATTTTCAATTAATCAAAATCCCACCATTAATTCAGTTTATATGTTTTACGCTATGCTCATCGATGTCCTATTTTATGCATATTAACCTCCATACCCTACATAGGCCCTGTTTTGATTATGGGTATCAAATAGTCTAAATATGGAAGCTTTTGCTCAGTTAAGGTACCACGCCACATGTAATTTCAGGAAATAGTTATGAATGTAATTGAAATCACTAGTTAATAGATAAACATGTTTTGTATTATGGCTATATTCCATCATTATATACAAAGAATAAATGATATGTGCAACTATTGTTCATAAAATACATTTTGTTTTCACATCAATAGTCTATAGTTTCGGAAAATTTGTTTTAACTCTTACTTATACCGATAATTATAATTTATTGGACCTACAACTTGTAGATAATATGAAATTATTTCTGTCGACTCATATCTCGATAGAATCTTCATGCGTCCCCCAGCAACTAAATAGCATGGAGTAATTCCATCGACGCTCACAGTCAAGCTTTTGTCAACCATGTGGCTAATTTAAACTACTTTTCTCCTATACTTTCACTACCATGCATTATGTGCTTCCTACCCTAATCAATTTTCATCTCTAATAGAAGGAAAATTACATATTGGTACCGAATCAATTTTCTGTTAACTTACAAACCAACTAACCCTTTACAAGCTCATTTTGCTTTAATGTGATTTATAGCGTATAAGAACAAGAAGATGCAAAGCTTATGATTTAGAACAATAATTCAAACCTAAACTATCAATTTCCTTCATTTCTTTACTTTTATTTATTTACTTTGAAAGCAACCACAATCCAATAGATTGAAGAATAATATTTTTTTCCCATGCTAATAAATTTCAGACTAGAAACGAGATAAGCAAAATAATACATATACAATTTCAATTAACTTTTGCATTTGTTAAATTTTCCACCTTTAACACTAAAAATACAATTCTTATATAAATTGTGTTTCTCCGATGATCATTAAACAAACCAACCAGAAAAATCATAGCCAACCTTGAACTGTACTCCTCTAGTGAATCAACAATCTCTTGTGAATCCAGAAAATGTATTTTAATCCTTTACTTCTATATCAAAATATTCCCAAGATAAGTCTTGCTTTTGGGGGCTTGCCAGCCTATTAACATTGGGTTTTTAATTTTATTTCCTTTAAGTCATCTCTTTCTCTCTTAGGGCTCTTTATCCCACCCTTTTTTCAATAATTTTCTAAAACCACGTTATTTAATAGATTTTCTCTCTTATCATATTAATTTTTTTTAATCAATATTTAAGTATTTTTAGGAATAATTTAATGGAAGATTGTCTTGATCTTATCCATCAACATTGGTTTCCAGATTTTAACAATAATTTTTTTAATTCGAGAGTTTCTTTTCCAAGTAATTTCTAATTTTCCTTTTCATTAATAAAATTAATTTATTACATGATTATACTTTATTTTAAGTCAAGTTCACCATGAATTTATAGCCATTATAGTTAAAAATAGTTCAATCTAACAATAAAGGATATTTACATAAAAGCAAAGAGGTATTACAGATTTCAGGTGACTTTCTAGAAGGTATTACAGATTTGAGGTTCGAATCCCATGCAAGTTAATAAAAACTCCCAAAAACTTTATTTTTACTTAATGTTATGTCATTCCAACAATTTATAAAATTATAATAAAGAAATCTCATATTATAACCAACCAATTATAATAAAGAAATCTCATATTACAACCAACCTAGAGATTGAAAACATGATAGAGAGTAAGCTCCTACTAGGTAATTAGACACTTAGGTACTTCCCAAACTGCTAGGACTCCAAACAGGAGTGCTTTTGATTGTTCCTCTTAGGTATATAAGAAATTCATCAACACTTACCATCCCAATATTAATCATTTATTTGAAATTAGCTAAAAATATTAATTAATATATTAAAAAATAAATTATTTATATATGGTATCCTAGTACAAGTCTTTATATTATGTTTTGTATATTTTAATTTGAGTTTTGTATATATTTATGTAGTTAATTTTATTTAATGAAAATAATTTCTATGTTTATAAATTTGAAAAATTAATTGGTAAATATTATTATTATTATTATTACTTGAAAATAATTAAGAAATAAATATTTGTTTGATTTTTTGTTCTAATTAATTCCTAATTTTTAGAATTAGTTGTAACTATACTAGTGCTATGTATATTTAGGAGGTTCTAATTGATCTTTTTTGTTAATTCAATAAAGAACGGAGCAATGTGGACAACCTCGTGATTGATAATTTCATTCAATATTTTGGCTTCCTATCTTTCCAGTTGGTATAAGAGAAGGATCTGAACATGTATGTTGTGAGGAGGTGCATTTGGATGTTGACCACTAGTAAAGGCTTGTTGATCTATTCATGTTTATTTATGTGGCATTTAGGTGCCATAGCCTGTAACTGAATCACATATCTTGTCAATTTGGAGGCCCTCGAACAATGCTTAGATCTCTACATCGGATCTAGAGGAGGCTCCATTTAAATGCATCTTTTTTTTACAGGCTCGATTTAAATGATTAGATCAGATATGGAAGAGGCTCGATGTGTTGGAGAAGGAGCTCAAAGGAGGTGACACAAAATAGATCGTGCTATCACATGGGCCAAGATGTTGGTAGATTGAATCCTAGATCTACCGAAGGGTGGGGTTTCATTAGTTCGAGAGAGTCTATGCATAGGCCTTGTGAAAGAAATTGCTATAGTTTAAGAGGGTCTATGAGGAGGCTTGATCAGAAATATGGGGAGCCTCTCACTAATAATTGGGCATTTTTTTTCGTTGTTGCAACCTTCATTATCATGTTATCCATTGAGGACTTCTCCAATGTCACTGCATTTTTTTATCATGGAGAATAAAGAAAAGGTATTATTAATAAAGTTTGTGAAAGACAATGTAATTCCTTATATTCATGATTTTCAAACTTCCTATGTGACTTGGAATGCATTGAAGGAGTTGTATGAACCTAAGAACACAAAATGAGTCCTTTTTTTTAATAGTAAGATCTTGTATATTAAGATAGAAGAGAATGAATCTGTTAGTTCCTTTATTTCCATAATTATATATTTGAAATATAATATGGGAGATACACCAAAATCGATACATACTACTTATCTTGTGAAAATCACTTTAAATGGAATGTTAGAGGATTACTAGGTGTTTATCACGTGTCTTGCAGGTAGGGAGAAAGCGACAAACTTTGAGGAATTGAAAAGTATCATGTTGTAGGAAGAAGAGAGGCATAAGAAATTTAAGCTCTAGTATTTTGATTTTATAGTTGTGGCGAAGAAGAAATTATTGAAAGGGAAACGAGTTGAAAACAAAGGTGGAAACTCATATCAGAAAAGGCCATTTCCAAAACCAAATAAATGTATGTCATATGGAATTAAGTCTTTTTACTATGGTAGAAGTGGGAATATTTCCAAATACTTTTATAAGAATAAAAATGATGAATCTAGGCATAAAAATATAACATAGTCACGGCATTTTGCAAGAAAAGCCCTAAATTATGATCTAAAAAATCTCAAGTTATTTGTGTCCAATGGTTCATTGTCTGTTGAAATGGATTATGCTAATACATGGTTTGTGGACTCTGGCATGCAATAAGGACTCGTACAAAAACTTCAAGGGAATAAAAAATGGTAGAAACATCTACCTTGGAGATGATTGTGTGTATAAGATCATGGGATATGGAGATATACCTGTGAATGTATGAAATGGAAGTAGAATTTGCAACCATAATGATATGTATGTACCTCAGATCAAGAAAAACATGATCTTTGTGTTTACAATTACTGATCAAAACCTGAAGGTTTAATTCTTCAAATCACATTGCATAGTGAAAGATTTTTGGGATCACCGCAAACTCGTTTCTTTAGGAGCCAGAGTTGGAGGCATGTACAAGGTTTATGTTACCATCGAAATTCATGAAGCATTGAATTATACAACTATGTCAACATAAAATATTTGGCATCAAAGGTATAATGAAATCAATTATCATGATTTATTATTGCTACATTTGAAGGACTCCCTGTGTTTAAGAATGAATATGTTGCTTGTGAAGGTTGTACATTAGGTAAAATTCATAGAGATGAATTAACCTCTAATTCCAATAGGATAAAAAGATATGTATTATATATCATTATATTTGTGGACCCATGTAGACTACATCCTTAGGAGGAGCCTATTATTTTCTATTGTTTATTGATGATTGCACAAGGTACACTTGGGCGTACTTCCTCAAGAAAAAGAGTGATGTTTTTTAGTATTTAAGAGAATTAGAAAACATGGGAGAGAAAAAAATAATAAATTTTATATAGATCCTTTATTCAGATCAAGGGCGGAAAACAGATTGGGAAAATTCATCATTTACTACAAGGATCATGGAATAGTGCAGAAATTCACAATACCCTACACTCTGCAGTAGAACGATGTTCCAGAAAGGAAAAAAAGGACATTGTTGGAGTGTGCATGGAGTATGATCAAAGGTAAGAATCATTTAAATGACTTTTGGGCAGAATGCATTAGTAATGTTTTTTATTTAAAGAACAGAATTCCAAAAAAGTATCTTTATTTGAAGACTCAATTAGAAGTCTTGTATGATTTTAAACCAACAATTCATCATCTTAGGATATTTGGGTGTAAGGCCTTTACACATATTCCAAAATGAGAATAGAAATAAACTTGATGTTAATGGTATAAAATTTATTTTTGTAGGATATTGTTCATAATTTAAAGCATATAAAATGTTTGATCCATCTAATCACAGAGTGTTTGTGAGTAGAGATATAATTTTCCATGAATAGCAAGATGAGGGAAATAAGGATAAGAGTTATGAAATATGACACATTCTTCCTAAGGTTGAAGATAATAACGCAAAATAAAAAGTAGAAAACGGTGAGCAGAAAAAACTTGGGGAATAATCCAACGATGTGGACATCATCAGTAGTCAAATCCCAATCAGAAGTGGAGAATTAATTTATGAGAACAGAGGTGAAAGCAGTGAATTATGAATGAAATATACTCTTTCACTAATCGAAAGGTACAAGGACTATGATCCCATGACTAGTGTTTTGAATGTCATAAAATCCATGAACTTTAATGAAGATAATGAATATGAAGAGTGGAGAAAATATATGGAGGGAGAATATAAATATATGATTAAAAATAAATCTCAAGAATTGACTTAATTGACTAATGGAAAAGAGCACATATGATGCAAATGGTTATACAAACCCAAGTTTAAAGAAGATGGCAGCATAAATAAATATAAAGCTAGATCGATGGTGTTAGCACTCAATAATTTTCCAAGTCTAAAGAAATAAATCACTGAGGTAACCACAAACCTACTTTTGAGATTAGGATTTAGCCTTCCTAATGCTCAAAGAGGGCTCTCTCTTAATGATTTAACTTTGTTGTTTTTAATTGATTTTAGGCTAGTTATGTATACTTCATTTGGTTTGGTTTTGATTTGGTGGTGGAATTACTAATTTAGATGGATAGATGTCTGTCTATTTTCCATTGGGCCATGGAGTCAATGTATCAAGCAAACAGGACAAAATCAAGTTCTAAAGAAAGTGTTCACAAGGAAAGGTAGGTGAGAAAATTCAAATCTTTTAGGCTATATGGTGAAGTGGTTTTCGATGAGGATCAAGGAGCAGTTAAGGATTCCTTAAACCTGATAATGAGGGAATGAGAAAGAGGTCAATTGATATGGGAGAGAAATTAAATATTCTCAGATCTAGATATCAAAAGAAAACATTAAAAGGAATAATAGTTCAGAGCAGAGTATACTTAAACAATTTCTGCAATAATATTCGTGTTATAACACTTAAATTTAGAGAAACATGCAAGTTTATGGAACACTTAAGAAAATAATGTTTGAACAATTGAAAGATACTGCACTAAAGTGGCTCAAAACATGAATCCTATAATGTGATGCCTTTATTACTCATTCATGTATGTTGACTTGAAAATGGTACAATAAACCCTTAGATATTTGGATCAATTTCAACTATAGAAATATTCAAGAATCCGCACATAATACTTCGAATGGATGAAGTATTTATACAAAAATTAATACAAAATATCCTAAAACTTATTAGGATTTTCTCTTGGAAATAAAATATCTGGATGCTAAAAGGTAGTGACACCTTTCAATTGACTGAAATTTGTCACTATTTTATCTGATTGTTGTTATCTATTTGTTTCTCTTGTGTTGGCTTGCCTTTCATGTTTTCTTCTTCCTCCGAATTTTCTTTTAAATTTGTCTGCTCTGTTTAGTCTTTTACTTGTCTTTCATATTTGAACTCTGTCTTTTCTCTCACTGTGAATTCTTCTTTTACTTTATATCTTTGTATGCATGCCTTTATTTTTTATCTGAGTAAGCTTCGTTGCTTGCTCGTGAAGATATTTCATCTTCGTTTTAACCATTACTGTATCTATTGCTGGTTTAAATTGATTTTCCTTTCCGTTCATGAAACTTCTATTGAGTGAAGCCTTCAAATACATTTCTTGAGAATCTAGAGAGAACAGGTTTTGTGACTAGTATCAAAACTCTCTGTCTGATTTTCTGATATGATGATTACCTTCAAAAAAAAATAGTTATTAATAAAAAACCGTTTTGCAAGGAGGCAAGTAAGGGTTTCAGGGAACAAGGAAGTGCATGTAACGAGTCCAGACTGTGAATGGATTTATTTGGTTGGGAATGGTCTTCTAGGTCTATTTTTGTAAACCAACAAAAGTGGGAAAGTGAATGAAACAATCGAGATTTCATAATGATGCAAGTATAAATTAGTGGTTTGCCTCAATGCAGGGTCGACAGGCAATGTATCGCATAGTGGATGAGCAGACGGGAGGATTTAACACATCGCAGGGTGCATTGCTTCTCATCGTAAGAGGCAAACCGATGGTTTATCTCACAGGTTTAAACTGGTTTGGTAGTTTTGGATTGGGGAGTGCGATGGATTGTGGGAGTGCCACATGGCAGGGAGGTGGGGGTGCGAACCCACTCATTTTTCAATCCTCTGTGGCACCAAGATTTGATCTGTTGGGGGATGGGAAAGGGATTGGGGTCGTTGAATCCAATATTGGAGATCGGACAAATGGAAAATCTACAAGTTTCAGAGAGGTAGGGCTGGATATTTATTTAAGTGGAGTGGTAGATCTAAATATGAGTCCGACATATTAGATATGCAGGTTTTAAAAGAAATGGGACCCAGGTATATATGTGAAGGTTAATATAAAGTGTGTTGGGATGTAATATGTAAATGGTTTTAAAAAGGGATTAGGAGTTTAATATAGTGAGGGGAATATAATATGGGGATTATAAAATAATAGATGGGATCGGGGAATAATTTAAAGTGGAAGGATTTTATATAAATGGGTAAAATGCATTATCAGGAGAATACTTAAAACTTTAGGTTAAAACGATAAAGGGGGTTAGGAAATATGATAGTGGGATATTAGAAATACATTGGAGGGAGGTTTAAAATAATATCAGGGAAGGGTATTAAGTGAAATGGGCCTGATATATTTTAAATATTTTTAAAAACTATGTAAAAGTGGGTTTTACATGTTTTTAATGAAAAAAGGAATGTTAATAAAGGTTAAGGAATTTGATTGATGGAAGGGAAGGGGTTTTCTAGAATGAGGAAGGGGAAATTAGTAAGATATTAATGATAAGAAAAAAACTAATTGATGCTTTCCAATGTTTGTGAAAGTAATGTACCAACCCTTCTTCTATCCTAACATTTTAATTTCCTTTATTGGGTGCATTTGAGCTTGCTAACCCTTTTATTTTATTTTAATAAGAAAACGAACCTACTTCTAACCTTATAACTTCCAATGGTTGATATTACACAAATGAGCTCATTTACTCTCTACCTAACTATTGACCTGCCAAGATTAAATGGTTTGGAGAGATATTTATTCACTAACTATCAAAACATGAAATTTAAAGGCATGAATAATCAAGATTAAACTCTATGATTATCATGAATTGTGGCATTTTGGACAAGTTGCACATAATTTTATTTTCATAAAGTAAACTAATAGTAGTTTCATTTGAATGTGCAACACTTTCATGATCTTATTTTTATCTATTTTTGTGGGGTTCGTACTTGATATTATTTTTTGTTCTTGTTTCTTTTGGCCCTTTTATTTTTATTTTAGGACATACCCTCTTTACATTTCTTAATATGAGAAAAAATTTGCAGAAAGTAAAGGTATGTACACTATTGAAAAATTTTACACAGTCAATTCAAAATTATGAATCCTATTATTATAGGACCCTAACAGTGGCTTCACTTGGGGATGACATCTCCTTGTGAGATGTCAAGAAGACCATTGACTAGTGGCCTGATCCATTGGGCTGATCCCAAGCCTACACATGCTTTGTTATATAATCTCTGTGACTGAAAATATCAAACTGAAATCACAACCTCTTTTGCAAATTGAAATTTGAAACATGATGAACTGAAATATGATTTGAAACTAAAAAAAAGGGTACTGTAACCCTAAAACAAAACTAATAGATCATAAAGACCTTAGGGCCTTTTCTCGGCTTCAAATTTTGATGAATTCTGTCAACACTTGCTGAAAATCGAAAACTGAAACTGGAATAAACTTGCTGTTGAAAACAAAATCCAATCAAACTGAAATTCTACCTACTTGCTCTAATCAGATCTGCAACTGTTGATTAGGTAAAATGAAATAGCCAATGCAACCATTCTAGCATTATATACATTGATGTATTTTGTCGCATTGGCTTATTTTTTATCAGAACTAAAGTTTTGCATCCCAATAGAAACTTGTCAACAAATGTAAATTTGATAAGAAAATATTTAATTTCCTCTGTTGACTCTAGAAATTGTTCAAAAGGATCTTCCAAGGTATATATACTAATGTTCAACTCATCCAATCAATTGTACATATGTTGTGGATGACCTCCATGCCATGAAACTAAACTGTTACTTCCCTACAAAATTAACTGTTGATTTTCAAATAAGTTTGTGATGATATTTATACTGATAGAAATGTTTTTCTCGTGAGACTTTCATCATCTTGATCTTGAAGCTCATAGTTAGTTAATGGAGAAATATTTTGATTGCATTTATCATCCAACGCATCAGCTATTGGATCATAAAAACTTGAAAGGATTGCTGCAACCTATTATATATGGGTTTCAATGGGATTTCATAGCTTTCAATAGGCTACGAGTTAATCCTTTGCTATAGAAACATTATAAAAAATTTCCTTTAAAAACTGAAATGCTTCAAAACATAGTGGTATATAACTTTTATGTGTCATTTGATCAGTGATTTCAATTGAATTTGATAACTGTAATTGTGAAACTGAAGAATCTTGATCAAGAGTTCCATTGTATTCTTTGTTATTAAGAATAATACCTAGATACTGTTGATTTTTTATTGCTTTAAAGTTGTCTCTGATGAACTAAAATGAAGCAAAAAAAAGAGGCAAAGGTCCTTCATTTATTTCATAATTTTTTTCACTTTCTTCTTCACTCTCATAGCTGTATGTATTGGCTGATCATTGTATTCGAGTTGCTGAAAATGAATTTCCTCATCCCACAAACTAGCTATTGATTTCTCTCTAAAGTTAGCTTGAATTTGGAGAACATAATTATCAACATACTAATCATACTTAGGCAAATGATGGAAAGAAGGAATGTAATCAAACATACACACTAAATCAGTAGATTTATCCTCCTCAAATTGATCTATAAATCCATTTTTTGATCTATGCTAGTTGGGATTAGCATGAAAATGTTTATGACCAACAACCTCATCTTTTTCTGCAATAAGTGGTTCATGGTGATCTTGAATGAAAAATCCATATTTCATGGTGAATCTTTGTATCCTTTCCTCTATTTTACTTAACAAAATGTCGAGTTTTACCTCTGAAGATGTCAGGAGTTCTGCAATGTTGTTCCTCTTTTCTTTTGCTTTCAACTTTTCCCTTCTAATCAACATATTAACTTCTACATCTACAACAATTTTTTTCATTTGTTCAAGTGTTGCATGGTTTCTTTCTCTCAGCTAAAACTCTATTTATGTATCAAAGGCCTTTGGATAAAGCAAGAGAGCTAAATCAGGAGGAGGTTTGATATTTGCTGGCATTGAATAATAAAATTGATTAAATTTGGCAAAAAATCATTATATTGTCTCGTTTGGTTGTCCTTTCAACTGCTTATATTCTTCAATGATCATAAAAAGGTTGACTTTAATTATCCATCTATCAAGTAAAAACTTGACAAACTATTGGAAATTTGAGATGCTTTCCATAGGCAGATTCTTGTACCAACTATCTACTTTACTTTGCAAAGAAAGAGAAAAAATTCTGATTATAATATTATCTTCATCAATCTAAAATAGATCCAGATAATTCTCAAAACCTTGAATATGTTGTTCAGAAGTGATGTTACCATTTTCTCCATAAAACTTGGGTAGATATTTGAAATATTTATCAGGGAAATCATGGAGTATAGGAATTAATATGAGGGGTTTAGATCTATCAAGAAATTTACAAGGTACACGAATATGTACAGAGATTGTAAGATTAGTCTTGATTACTTGAGGCTTATCAATCAAAATATTATAATCATAAGTTTCATAAGAAGGTTTCTCAAATGGATAAGGAGATTTTATATTTACATTTTTTGAAGGAAAATAATCAAATACTAATGTAAGATCTTCTCTAAAATACAATATACATTGAAAAAACTTCTTGATGAGAAAGAACATGATGTATTGGATTGTAATCCAAGTTAGAAACCCGATCTTCCCATACTGTTCTTTTAGGTTCACTCCGCCGGTAGGGTCTTGATTTTGAAATTGATTTGGAGTCGCTAGGTGGATGATTTTAACCTTTGAATGTATGATCTCTATCCACCATTATAAATCAGATCTGATCTTTGTATAATCTTTCTGAAGAAAATTGTGTCCCTAATAGAGTCGCCAATATGTTAGCATTCAGTAATTTTCCAAGTCTAAAGAAATAAATCATTGAGGTAACTACAAACCTACTTTTGAGATTAGGATCTAGCCTTCCTAATGCTCAGAGAGGGCTCTCTCTTAATTATTTAACTTTGTTGCTTTTAATTGATTTTAGGCTAGTTATGTATGCTTGATTTGATTTGGTTTTTATTTTGTGGTGGAATTACTGATTTAGATGGATAGCTATATGTGTATCTTCCATTGGGCCATGGAGTCAATGTATAAAGCAAACATGATAGAATCAATTTCTAAAGGAAGTGTTCACATGAAAAGGTAGCCGAGAAAATTCAAATATTTTAGGTAGTATGGTGAAGTGGTTTTCAATCAGGATCAAGGAGAAGTTAAGGATTCCTTAAACCGGATAATGAGGGAAGGAGAAAGAGGTCAATCGAGATGGGAGGGAAATTAAGGATTCTCGGATCTAGATATCAGAAGAAAACATTAAAATGAATAACATTTTAGAACATAGTATACTTAAAAAAATTTCTACATTAATATTCCTATTATAGCATTTAAATTTGCAAAAACATGCAAGTTTATCGAATACATAAGAAAATAAAATTTGAACAATTGAAAGATACTTCACTGAAATGGCTCAACACACAAATCCTGTAATGCAATGCCTTTAGTACTCATTCTTGTCTATTGACTTGAAAATGGTACAATAAACCCTCAGGTATTTGGATCAATTACAACTATAGGAATGTTTAGGAATCCATGCATAATACTTAGAAAGGATGAAGTATTTATACAAAAAATAATACAAAATATCCTAAAATATATTAGGATTCTTTCCTGGAAATAAAATATCTCGATGCTAAAAGGTAGTGACACCTTTCAACTGACTGAAAGTTGTCCCTATTTTATCTGATTATTTTTATCGATTTGTTTCTCTTGCGCTGGCTTGTCTTTCACGCTTTCTTACTCCTTTGAATTTTCTGTTAACTTTGTCTACCATGTTTAGTATTTTACTTGTCTTTCATCTTTGAACTCTGTCTTTTCTCTCACTGTGAAATCTTATTTTCTTTTACTACTTTGTATGCCTACTTTTATTTTTACTTTGATTCAACTTCGTTGTTTGCTGGTGAAGATATTTTATCTTTGCTTTAACCACTATTGTATCCATTACTGGTTTAACTTGATTTTCCTTTCTGTTCATGAAACTTATGATGAGTGAAGCCTTTGAATACATTTCCTGAGAATCTTTAGCAAACAGGTTTTCTGACCTGTATCAAAATAATTTGTCTGATTTTCTGATATGCTAATTACCTACAAAACAAAAAAATTATTAGTAAAAAACCATTTTAGAGGGAGGCAAGTAAGGGTTTCAAGGAACAACGAAGTGCATGTAATGAGTCTAGACTGTGAATGGATTCATCTGGTTGGAAATGGTCTTCTAGATCTGTTTTTGTAAACCAACAGAAGTGGGCAAGTGAATCAAACAGTCATGATTTCATAATGGCGAGAGTATGAATAAGTGGTTTACCGCAATTCAGGGTGGATAGAAAATGTATCACATAGTGGATGAGTGGACAGGAGGATTTAACACATCATAGGGTGGTTTTCTTATCAGCGCAGGAGGCAGATCAGTGGTTTATCGAATAGGTTTAATGTGTTTTGGTAGTTTTGGATTAGGGAGTGCGATGGATTATGGGAGCGCCACGTGATAGGGAGGTGGGGGTGCGAAACCACTCATTTCATAATCCTCTATGGCGTTAAGCTTTGATATGTTGGGGGATGCAAAATGGATTGGGGTCGATGAATCCAATATCTGATATCGTACGGATGGAAAATCTATGAGTTTCAAAGAGGTGGGGCCAGATATTTATTTAAGTGGAGGGGTAGATATAAAGATGAGTCTAGGATAATAGATATGTGGGTTTTAAATGAAATGGGACTCGGTTATATATGTGAAGGTTAATATAAATTCGGTTGGGTTGTAATATGTAAATGGGCTTAAAAAGAGATCGAGAGTTTAATATAGCGAGGGAAATATAATATGGGGATTCTAAAATAATAGATGGGATCGGGGAATAATTTAAATATGAAGGATTTTATATAAATGGGTAAAAATTATTAGTAGGAGAAGACTTAAAACTTTAGGTTAAAATGATAAAGGGAGTCGGGAAATATGATAGTAGGATATTAGAAATACATTGGAGGGGGGGTTTAAAATAATATCAGGGAAGGGTTTTAAATGAAATTGGCCCGATATATTTTAAATATTTTTAAAAAATATGTAAAAGTGGGTTCTACATGTTTTTAATTAAAAAAGGGAAGTTAGTAAACGTAAAGGAATTTGAGTGATGGAAGCGAAGGGGTTTTTTTGGAACTAGGAAGGGGAGATTAGTAAGACATTAGTGATAAGAAACAAACCAATTGACACTTTCCAATGTTTGTGAAAGTAATCTGCATACCCTTCTTTTATCCTAACATTTTAAGTTCCTTTATTGGGTGCATTTGAGCTTGCTGGTCCTTTTATTTGAAAACTAATCTACTTCTAACCTTATAACTTCCAGTGGCTCATAATAAACTACTGAACTCATTTATTCTCTACCTAACTACTGATCTCCCAAGATTAAGTGGTTTGACGAGATCTTTATTCACTAACTATCAAAAAATGAAATGTAAAAGCATGAATAATCAAGACTAAACTATATATTTGCAATGAATTGTGGCATTTTGGAGAAGTTGCACATAATTTTATTTGCATAAACTAAACTAATAGTAGTGGCATTTGAAAGTGTAACACTTTCATGATCTTATTTTTATCTATTTTTGTGGGGTTCATAGTTGATATTCTTTTTTTTTCTTATTTCTTTTGGTCCTTTGATATTTTTTTAGGAAATACCCTCTTTACATTTTTTAATATGGAAAAACATTTGCAAAAAGCAAAGGTATATACAATATTGCAAAATTTTACACAGTCAATTCAAAATTATGAATCCTATTATTATAGGACCCTAACAAGTGGAAAAAGGGTACTCTCAAAAAGAGGGTATTGATTACGAAGAAACATTTCCACCTATTGCTAAATTTAACACTATTATATTGTTAAGTGTATTAGCTACAAAGTATCATTGTAATTTTCACCAACTAGATGTGAAATGTGCTTTTATGAATGGTGACTTAAAGGAGGAGGTGTATTTTACACAACCTAAACGGTTTGTAAAAAATGGGTAGGGAAATTTAATTTACAGACTAAAGAAATATTTTTATGGGCTGAAATATGCACCTAGGTTG
The DNA here is from genome assembly GCA_034641835.2 of Pinus albicaulis. Lineage (NCBI taxonomy): Eukaryota > Viridiplantae > Streptophyta > Pinopsida > Pinales > Pinaceae > Pinus > Pinus albicaulis. The sequence continues at coordinate 1,423,436,636 of CM076570.1, forward strand.
TGGAATGAAAATATAGATTATTTCTTTTTCCGGAATGGTTTTATGAGAAGTCAAATTGATCCAAATATGTAAACCAAATATGATGCAAAGGGGTATGTGTTGTTGATTTATTTGTATGTTTATGACTTCGTACTTACATGGGATTCAGTAAAGTTAGTTAATGAAATTAATATTCAGATGTCGCAAGTATTCAAGATGAAGTACCTTGGTGAATTGCATTACTGTTTAGGTCTTGAAGTTTGGCAAGATGTTAGTCAAACTTTTTTTTCTCAAGGTAAGTATGTGAAAGAAGTGTTTAAAAATTTCAATATGGATTAGTGCAAAGATTATTTTTTTCATATGCAATAGAATGTGAAGCTTCATTTTGATGATGGTCCAAAAGAGTTTGATGGTACATTTTACATATAATTAGTTGGGATTTTGATTTATTTTACTACAAATAGGCTTAAAATTTCATATTTTGTTAGTGTTCTTAGTCAGTGCATGACGAGGCCTATATAAATCCATTGGAGAGAACTGAAATAAGTATTGAGGTATCTTAAAGGTACAACTAATTTTTGTGATTCATTTGATGTTGAGGTGAGTGGTTACTCATATTCGTATTGGGCCGATGATATAGATGATAGAAGATATACTATAGCATTCAGTATTGGACCCAATATTGTTTCGTGGAGCAGCAAGAAGGAGCCTACTGTATCTTTGTCATCTACAGGAGTAGAATATAAAGCTTTGTGTCTAGAAACTTGTGAAGATGTTTGGTTAAGGCAAGTTCTTCAATATGTTGGACAAGAACAAAAGAAGGCTACAATGATCAAGTGTAACAAGCAGAGATCAATCAAGTTGGAAAATAATCCAATATTTAATGCAAGGAAAAAGCATGTTGACTCCCAGTTTCATTCTATTAGAGAAAAGATATAGTCTAAGGAAATTTTCATTGAATATTGTAATACTTGTGAAAATGTCGCTCACATTTTTACAAAGCCCCTTGGGAAGATAAAATTTCATCTTTTTAGGGAGATGCTAAATTTTCAAATCAATCATTTCTCCATTAAAGGGGAAACTTGAAATAATGGAGAAACATATAGTTGTTTGATTATTTGTTGTAATTAGGAATTAGTTCATGATTTTTGGGAATTAGTTCTAACAATCCTAGACCTGTTCATATTTATAAGGTTGTAATTGATTATTGTTGATTCAATGAAGAAGGCAGCGTTGTGGGCAACCTCTCACATGATGACTGTTGAATTCATTCAATATTTTGTCTTCCTATCTTCCTAGTTTATTATTCTTGTTCTTCTTAATCTTGGCTAACAATTTAGTATATTTAAATAGTTATTATCCAATGCATGTCTCTGAATATTTATAAACTAATTTGAAATGATAATTATATCGAAAAACAACCACTTATAATATTTATGTATAGAGCTATAACCTTGACAAAGGGATAAATGGAGGGTGGAAATTTTATTGTGGGATTGAAAACAATTCTAAATTACTAAAATTTAGAGATGTGATAAGAAAATTTTATCCTCTTTGAGGTTGTCATTTCTTTTATCATTTTATATGGATGTAAATTTTTAGGATGCACTCATTGTTGAAAAAACATAGGAAAATTCTAAAATAAATTTATAATTTATAATTTTAAAAATGAAAGACAATACACCCTATCCTATACTCATACAAAAGTGATTCCTTTCCCATGAAGAGAATTTCTATAGATAATGTATGAGAACAAGTTAAACAACATGAAGACCATGAATATTCCTGAAATTGTATAAGGATGATATTGAGAAACAAAGAAATATATCATACTCCAAAGGATAATAGTAAAGATAGTATGACATCTAAATTTAAACAGAAAATATGGGATAAATAATTAGAGGGAAAAGAAATTTAAAATAATATAAGGGGGTTGTATCCTAATTTATAAAATCAAAAGTATATCTTCCTTTTAACTACAAAAAAGAAGAAGAAGAGAGCATTGCTAAAATAAAAACAAACATTAGTGAAATAATGAAATTAGGTGATAAACAAAAAAAACTTTGTCTTATAATGTTAAAAATATCTTTCTAAATTAATAAAGCTAAAAAGATAGTATTTTAATTATTTTAAAACTTAATAGAGCAAACTTAATCTCAATGAATATTAACCTTTTAACTTAAGAAAACCACTCTAATAAATACAAAATAAAATTTAAATAAATAAAAGTAATTCCTTACCTTAAAATATATTTAATTTTAATAAATATTAATGATTATTATTATCAATTATAATATTATCCTTTTTGCCTTCAATATTTTTTTAATATGAATAAATAAATATTACAAAGAATTTATTGAGCATTCCTGCAATACTCTTGATTATTCAATTCTTTTCAAAATATTGTTGAACATTCCTGTAATACTTTTAATTATTCAATTCTTTTCAACCTATGCGTGATTTTCCTTGAACTTCATAAATGAAAATAAATTGTTTTAAAAAATTGTTTCTCATAAAATTTGGATTTAAATTTATTTTTAATAATGAATTATTTTTGGTGTGTAAATTATAATTTGTAAATAAAAATCTATAAAATATAATATGATTATAAGATTAAAACTACATGAATATTATATATCTCCTTTTAAAAATAAACATATTAAGTACCTAGAATTATGAAAAAACTCTTAAATAATAAATGCAATAAGATTAAAATAAAATTACATGAATGCTATATATCTCCTTTTAAAAAGCAAACATGTTAAGTGCATAGAATTATGAAAGAACTCTTAAATTGTTTATGAAAATTAAAAGTATTTCTAGAGTCCAAAACATATGTGCTCTTGATTGTTCCTGCCAGGTCCGAAAGAAACCCATCGAAGACTTACCACCCCAAACACCAATAAATTAATTAAATTCCTTAATAAGTAGTTTTTGAACATAGATAAATCAAATGGATTTATACTTTTATTGAGATAAATGAACAACTACGAGAGAAATATTAACAATAGATTTGAAATTAGGTTAAATTATGAATTAATTTGATATTATTAATTAATATCAATGTTATTATTTTTCTTATTTACATCAATGCTATTGTTTTTATGTTGATAACTTTTTATAAACATGGAAAGAAAATAAAATTTTTTAAAGATTTTGATCTAGTGTATAAATGTGAATATTTATAAATTAGTGTTAAATGATAATTAAATTAAAAAAGAAAACATTTATGACATTACCTATAGAATTATAACTTTGAGAAAAAAAATGAAAATTTTATTATGAGATTTAAAACATTTGTAAATTACTATACATTTAGAGATGGGATAAGTAAATAATTACTCTTTACACAGAATGTTATAATTTATAAGAATGTTATAATTTAAAAGAATGTTATAACTTATAAATTTCAAAATTAAATACAGTCACCTTATTATTTCATTTTTACACATAATTGATTAATTAGTTATATAGCATTTTTATAATTAATGTATAAGAAAAAATTAAACATGGAAAACAATGAGTATTGTGAGCAAGTCTAAGTAGTGATGGTATAAGGACAATGTTGAGGGATGAAAATGAGTATTGTGGGAAGCTCGAAGTGGATGGTATAATAAATGATAATATTAAAAATAATATGACATTGAAATTTAAGAATAAATTGTGAGATAAATAATAGGAGGGAAAAAGAAAATTAGAATATTTTAAGGGAAAATTAAATAAAAAAAACTCTTTTAAAATGTAAGAGATATCTTTTTTAACTCACTTTGTGAGATATTCTTCTAACTCATTCTCTTAAAATGTCCAAGACTCACTTTCTCTCGTTGAAACTATATTGATCTTCTTTTAATTCTTTTTCAACATTCTTTTAATTCTTTTTCAACATACAAATCCTTGTCTATCTTAAAATCCAATAAATCCAAATTTAATCTTTGTTGAAGTTAACTTTTTAATTTAGCAAAACTATGGTCAATACAAAATAAGATTTTTAGAAATTTAAATAATCTTTTACTTTTTTTAAATAATAAAATATTAATTTTAATGAACATTAATCAACATTATTATCATCAAATCAAATATTATCTTTTTATTTTTATTTTTAATACCGAAATAAAATAAAATAAATTATTCAACATTCCTAACCTTACTCTAATTCTTTTAATTGTTTTTTTCTTGTGAACCTAAGTTTGGTTTGAAAAATAAATGGTATGAATAAATAATTAATGAAAAACAATATAATATCGTTTCAGTTGATCTCAGTTTGGAACGGCACTTTCATTCTTTTGCGCATCACATTAGCCCTTGACAACTTGTGCTCAAGAAAACCATGAAACAGAATAAAATTACCAACTTTTATTAAGCAGAAAAAGAGAGCAATATTCATCTTATGCAGCCAGCTTCCACAAGTATCTCCGTTGAAACATGACTACTCATGTTTGGTTACAAGAGAAGAACCAAAACCCGAAAGATACTTGTAACGTTTAAAATTCAAACAATACTACCAGAAAATCAAATTAACAGTTTAGCAGGAGAAAACAGAACGAATAAACAAAAACTAGATGGCCACCCTACCAATAAACAGAAATTAAAAACAGTTTGGAAGGACAAACCCTAACAGACAAACAGAAATCATATTATCAGTTGGTAAGGAGAACTCAAATCCTTTAACCAGCAGAGTGAAATTAAAATAACAGTTTGGATGGAGACCTGGCTACCCAACAAAAAATGAAAATTAACCGTTGGATGAAAGCTTGATTAAGATACCGTAACGTAATTAGCTTGAGACTTTTATATATGTATATGTATTCTTAACCAAAACATTAAACCGGAGAACCGAATTTCTCATCAATATCACTTGCAGTTTGGAAAGAGGATTTCATAAATTTCTTGTCGAAAGACAAAATGGAGGGAGAGCGAGAGCGAATTGAAAGTGTAAATGGCCGTGACATACCTGATAGAAATGGGGGAAGGCTGCAATGGTTGGTAGTTATCATTTGTGTTATTTCTTGGCTGGTGGGATACTCGGCTGGGACGCTTTTGAACAGCTTTTACTTCGACAGGGGCGCACATACCCAATTGCTACGATGGCTGGTGTTATGCATAGGGTTGCCTATACCGTTCCTTCCCATAATGGACCGGCAAAGAAGATCATCAGTTGCCATCGTTGGATATATTTACTTTATTGTATTATTGGGTGCAATGACAATTAGGATCTCACACCTTTATCCCTCCAGTATTGGTTTTCTCTTCGCCACCTGCATGTTTTGCAGTGAACTCCTCGCTTCTCTTTTATTTCGGACCCGGGAAAAACATTGTCCTTTGATTTCAATCATCCTTCTTCTCTCTCGTGCTGCTCGGTCCGGACTTTGGTCCACCGGCGAAAGACGACGAGTAAGCAGAGGCCACTTCATTTTGGGTTTTATTTTCACCATTTTGGGCTTTGTTTTCCCACTGGCTCACTTAGCAATGAAAGAGGTTGCTGCAGAGGGAAGTCTTGTCCATATTGCCATGTCGCTGTCGTTTCTTTTGATGACAACAGCTACGGTTGGTATGGTGGGACTCACGATGAACGGAGATTTTGGACACCTGCCACCAGAATACCACCAGTTCAGACCAGACGAACAGGGCTTCTTGATCAGTCGCGTAATCTGTCCATTAGCTTGGCAGACCTTTTTCCTTACATTCTTGGGATTGTTTGTCTTGGCATCTTCTTTATTTTATGAAATGTAGTCAGAACTGTAGCATCTTGCTTGTCACATTGGCAATGCTATAGGCACTCACGGAATTTATTTCATGTGTCACTTAGTCCAGCCATTTCAATTTCATCTGTTTTGAAATTTACTTCAAGGACATTGTATAGAATTTCTTTCAGTCTTATTCAGTGGGTTTATATCTTTTGTGCGCTTGAATGGACATTTATATTGGAAAATTTTCTTAAGAAAATTATTGGGTTGCAATCTGAATGTACAATGGGTAAACGCAGCTCATGTTTGCCTATTTTTACCCATATTTTCTCATTTTTATGAGTATTTTCTCATTTTTATGATTTTTAGTTTTCCAAAATTTTACAGTTTTTATCCCGATGCCTATCGGTTTGCACTCGCAAATAACTAACAGCTTTTTTAATCAGGGTTGGCACACATGTATTTGCTATTCTGTTTGTAATACTGTACTTAAGCTTTCGCTTGCAATTTTAGTAGTTTGAGCTTCAAATAACAAGAAAGAGAATGTCTAAATGAGGAAGCTATAGTTGAGAGTCAAAATCATGGAAATACAAATAAAATATCACACTGCAAATTCTAATCAAATTCTCTATATTTGAATCAAGGAAATTACACACATATTTATACAAGCAATAGTCTTAAGATAGGAATTCTATCTTAGACGTACAGTAATGTAGTTGAGAGATTCTCTCAACCACACACTAAAATAGGAGAAACTATATTCTAGCTACTTCCTATTATGTAGGAACAAACTCCTCAAATGGAGAATTACAACCATAGACAAGTAGGAATTAATTATTTCTAACTCCCCCCCTTAATGACTACTTGTTATGATGTTAATTCACAAAGTCTGATTGTGGTCAAACATAACAAAGAATATGTCGACGTCCATATAAAAGAGCAACCATCCACCGGAATGCATGGGTACCGACCGGTGCAACCGCTAGTCCTGTAGGATGTCCTTCGCATACATGATTCTTTCAACCATTATCACTGCATATATGTACCTACAAATCCATCACCATTGGGCGAATTGCATGTGTAGAATCTCCAAAACACAATTTTCCTCTCCCGGATAGATCCATAACTTCCGATCTGCAACTCCCGCAGATCTTCCAACGAAGGTGAGGATTCCCGCGGATCTTCCACTAAAGGTGAGGTGGCGTCTTCCCAAACAAAAAATCCATGCCCAGAACAAAAACTTTGCAAGGTAAAATCTTTACGCCGGTTTATCGTGCGCTTCCGTGCCAATCCCGTGATTTGGCACGTTGGCGCGAGTATGTACTGAACAGTCGCGCCAATTGCGCTTCTCAGCATGATTGTTAGCGAAGAAAGCACGCCAACTCCCTTCTGCTCAGAGATTAATGAATCATCTCAGACCGTGAGCCAGGTGTTACTGCAGTCCACCTGCTCGATCGAGCACAAAGCTCTGTGAGCACACAACTCTCATGTACAGGCGGCCACAAGGCGATCCAGCCACAAAGGCTCTATAGGTGGTTTCTGTCTCACCACCAACCATCCACAAAGGAGATATATGTGTGGTTTCTGGCTCACCACAAACCATTACAAAGTGGTTTTAAGATCACCACGAACTTTCAAATGCCTTTACCAGGCTTACATTCCATACTTCAACATTTCGAAGTTTCTAGGTACATACAATGACCATTACAACAACCAACTAGACTTGCTTATAACATGCTAGGGAGTCCATTCCATAAACCACACTAACTCAAACAAACATCTACTTTGTTGTCCACCATAAACGTTGTTGCTGCTCCTTTACTTCATCTTTTCATAGTTCACATCTTGGGCAGCCTTGTTTGTTCAAATAACTTCTTGAAACTCCATGTTTTCACCTGTCATTTGTTAGAGTAGCTAATTCTAACAAAATAACTTTACCTACATTAAGTTAGCTAGGCTCAATAAGGCTCAATGATTCCAAGAAACTAAATAAGACATGAACTCTTCACATTAATTTCTTTTTCTGCCCAAAGACGATTGTTTCCCAAGCATACCAGTAACCATTCCAATGATACCTGTGAGGGGTCCACTAACAAACAAACCGGAACATAGGCACTCACAGCCATACGAAGAGAACACAATTTTCCCTTCAAGAACAGTAATCCAGGACTCCACGGTCCAATCCTCCATCGCGTTTCAGTATCCAATTCTTCTGACATCGCAACGTAATGCCACTTCCCCTATTCACAGTATCAAGGCTAGTCATTGTTTTCAAGCATGCTGCCTTATTCTCGCTGAGGTAGTGCAACAACTAAGACCCATTGTCTAGCTAATCTCCTCGGAATTGAACATACAGATCTATCTCCACAATCTGTTTCCATCACACCAGGCACGCACAAACTTGATCATCCTCCAATCTCTGACGCTTCCATCTTCAGTGTCATGTCATCAACATATCTGGTAGATAATAATTTTCTTGCAAATTTGTGTATTGTTGGAATGACCAATTCCAACACACACTAATAATGTGACAGTAGTTGGTCACACCAATGTCACTTAAATTACAACTAGTTTCATTATCATGGCACTTAATCAATACATTTCAAATTAAAAAAAAACATCATCAGAGAATTAAAAAATTTGGACAGTGGCATAAACTCTTCAGATTTTATATCTATAGATGTCATTAAGCTGCTGAAAGTCAAGCCAGAAATAAATTCGCTTGTGATAACTTAATGCATGTAAAGGCTTATCAATTCGCTCTATCAATTCTTTTCCTCCAGCTTTTGGTTTAAGCAACTGTCGAGCACATCTAAGTGCCATGAAAAACAATGCCTGAATTTCAATTGGATAACCATAAATTCCCATTCTGCGGTCAACCATACAGCAACCATCAGGAGTGTGGGAAACATGTCAAAGCCCTCTGAAAAATATAATGTCAGTATAAGCCTCATTCCTCGTTGAAAGTCAGGCATATATGCTAGTGAATAATCTCCAGTAGACTTTGTGTATGCACGCAACATGACGATCCACCAAATCCGAAATCAATAGGAGAAACTCTCCCTATCGCACTCTCCCCAAAATCTGCAATCATCGTATCAGTATTACAAACTGGGTCATGAAGTACTTTGAAACTAGCAGGCATGACCCCTTCTCCTAGCATGAAACGATCTATCTGTTTCTCCCATGCCTAAAGTCGATCACGCCAAGAATCTTCGCTTCAAACGTAGCACAGAGGTGGGGTCTCAACTCCAAACTATAATGAGATTGTCTTACTGCAATCGCGCCAAGGGTTTCTAAACCATTGGCTTCACCTTTTTAAATTCCCCATCCGCAGTGCTGCTTTGATTCGCAGCCTCCTCCTTGTTACGAAATAACGGATATATATCTTCTAAAAAAACTTCAGTGACTCTGATAATGGGGTCTTTGGGAGCCGGCTCCACAGTTTTCCACCATCTAGAAGTGGACATCAATCTTATGCTCCTAGATTGGATTTGCTCAACGCCATTTCCATCATCATGAGTTTTTTTTTCATTTCTGTTATTGCTATGCAATATTGTAATGGCGCAATGACCCGTCCGCTCTGCAGATATTGAAATGCGAATCCAATGAGAGCGCAAGCAGATCTGTGCAGAGAATTGAAACCAAGACTGCATCAGTTTCCTGTCACACTCACGATGCCTCACGTGCTCTAGCCAGCAATGAACATCATCCTTCAACACCACGCTTGGACTTCATCGATCAAATACTATCACACCCTTCGCGAGACAATAGCATAGTTCCTCTAGCAACTTACACGGGCTTCTTAGTACAAAAAAACGCCCTCAAGCATTCAGACCTTCGGCCTCCTCTCTAGTGGGTTTGGCCTCCTCAATCCTCAATATGGGCAAACAAATGTAAATATAAATACACTCAATTATTTTCCTCAGCCCATGAGGGGCCAGGGCCAAAGCCCGGGCCCTTATGGGCTCTAATACCAAGATAAAATATTACACTGCAAACTCTAATCAAATTCTCTATATTTGAATCAAGGAAATTATACACATATTTATACAAGAAATAGTCTCAAGATATAAATTCTATCTTGGACGTACAGTAATGTGGTTGAGAGATTCTCTCAACCACACACTAAACTAGGAGAAACTATATTCTAGCTACTTCCTATTATGTAGAAACAAACTCCTTAAATGGAAAATTACAACCATAGACAAGTAGGAATTAATTATTTCTAACTAATACGAAATAAATGGATATGGAGTTAATTCGAAGGGAAATAAAGGTGATATAAAAAGGAAATTGGAGGAGAAAATATGGCGATACAAAACTATTTTTATTTTTTCATTACAAGCCACATAGATAGTGTTTATGAAAAATAAATTTGATATAAAAAAGAAATTGGAGCAAGTATGAGGCAAACAAAATTATTTTTATTTTTTTATTCAAAGCCGAATTACAAGCTACATAAATAGTGTTGATGAAATCCAATAGTGTAACATACACCGATAAATTCACATGGAAATGTAAGGAGTTAAAAAAAAAATTATACAAGTTACTCATGGGTAACTATCCATTCACTACTAAATATTCCTTACTCATCATTACATATAATTTCTACCAGTTCATAATGTAACTTTAGAATAAGAATAGTAAGCTCCTTAACCATTAAAAACCTCTATTATAGTACCTTAACATAATACTATATGATGTAACCTTCCATTCATTTCATTACTCATATAGTCATCACATACTTGCCATTATGAACATCATAATAAGAAAGGAATCAACATCATCAACTTGACACAATAATCAATCACATCATTGAACACCAATATATCCTGGAAACCCTGTAGGGTGAAAACTAACAAACGTTTAATTTTATTATTAAACACTCGTGAGGGTGATCATCCCTCACTCAATGGATTATAAGGGAGACCATCCCTTAACCATCGTTTATAAATCTTACAAGGAAATATACAAATATCTAGCTTGAAGCCATTACAATAAATATGATACCATTTACCCTCTGGTCTTCATATCTTCATATCTCGATGGCACACTGGATCATCCAATATTTCGCACTCATCTGCATGAACCATAATCGTTTACCTGCCACCAGGTTAAGCATAATGTCTCATTTGTACATGTCACCATCATTCCTTGTCATTGATGTTATCTACAAGATTTCATAGCATGATTAGATAAAGCCTTAATCCAATAAATAATCAATCTTTGAGTGATCCTTTAACACCTATTCATTTGCATATATGAGATGTGAATACAATGTCACAACATGCTTTCTTTTAACATCTCTACATTAGTGTGAGTAAGTAATTATCAATTCATGTCAAATAATTCCCACATTATTATGACATTTTTCACACGCACACATTCGTACAAGACAAATCACTATATCTGTTCAGGAATTCCTTTAATGGAAAATGTGCATTCGCTTTACTTAAAATTAACAAAAGAACCACCACTTTAGCTTTTGCCTTTGGAGCATGCAAATATATTAAAGATAAAAAATTGACTGTTGTTCCCATGCATACAATGCATAAAGATTTAATTTCCCAACAGAGTACTTAACATAATCGAGTAGGCAAACTCATGATCCCTCTTCGAGGACATATAACATAATAGTTATGATAGCGTAACATAATCACATACTCAATAGATCTTCTATCCATGCAAAGAACCCTATTCCTCTATGATTCTATATGCAAGTTGCCCATGCTTGGCTTCCAAGAATTTACCATAGATAGCCTCTTTTATGCATAAAAGCTACGCAACACTAACAAGGTTAACTTAACCTTTAATACACCTAAATCAAGAAGTTGATATAATCCATCTAGCAATGTAATATATTCAAGAGGTTATTCTTTTCCGTAAGAACAACATAATATTTTCCTAAGAAGCAAGTGTTTTTTTCACACAAGATTCAACATAAACTTTCTCCAAGAAAGTATTATGAGAAACTAACATAGTTCTTCATGACTTCTTTTCCAAGGAAAAACTCATTAACTTATCTCCCAACCCATGAATTATCTTTAAGAATTACCTTCTTTAATTTACATTCTTTTCAAGAAACTTTAGCTAAATAACCACATACTCTCTTTTTACATAAAATTCCTATGCATGCCTACATATCATGGCACAAGGACTATTGGCATGAAAATACACAAACTTACATATTAAGTAAAACCATGTTTTACTCTATATTTGTCTCTTTTAGTTGCAAGATTCACATGCAAGATTTATTTTCAAAATATACATATTTCTCTAAAGAAGAATCAAATGTATATTAGTTAAATTTTCAAGCACACACATGTTTCTTTTTCAAGAAACCAAATTCCCAACTCCTTCCAAAGAAACTTCAACACAACAATAGAAGTTTTATGTACATGGAAAATACATATCATTTTTAAAGAAACTCTAACTCAACAGTTATTTACTTTGTAAGCAGTGTATTTTCCATAAATGCAATAACTATTTATTTCAAGAAAAGAAAGATATTAATACTTATCTCTTGAAACTCATTGTTCAACCCATAAATGTAATAACTATTGTTTTCAAGAAAAGAAAGATATTAATACTTATCTCTTGAAACTCATTGTTCAACCTAGATTGAGAGGTGTTTCCTTCCTTCATGGATGCGCATTTCAAGTTTTAAAATAAACTTTATTGCAGCTACTAAAATCCATTAAAAAAAATTACTTATCTTCTAACATTTGACTTCACTGTCTATAAAGGTTGTTTGTAAGATTCCACGTTAACTATGAGAAGATGCTGCTCTCGTTTAGATCTGCTATCACTTTTAATCCCCATTTTTGGTATGCCTGTGGATCTCCTGAGTAATATAGTAGTTGTAGAGGATTTAGATTGACTGCCGATTGGATTATCATTCTCCGCTTGCAGTTATTTGTGTTCAAACCAATACTCGTATCTTTCTTTTGTGGGATCATACTGCTAAGGAGGGGATCCCGTGGAGATCACGAGAAATAAAAACCATTATTCCACTAAAAAGGGTTGTACAACTCCACTTTCATATCAAGAATTCATTATCAAGAATTGGGTTTAAAGCAAATCTTGATTCTAACGTAAAAATTAATTTACCATAAGTGTTTACGGGAGAGGTCTGTTATACACTCCCCCCTTAAGAGAACATTGTCCTCAGTGTGCTTCTCTCACTGAAACTTAAACTTATACTCGTGATATAATAACCATAAGGAGGTCCTTCCCCTTCACAAGAAAACACTTTATTTTCTTTAAATGTCATTATTTAAAATAATAATGTTTTTATCCATACTCATAAGCATGTATAGCGCAAAGAAAATTTCATCTCCATTTCTAACTCCTTATCCCTTATTCGATTCATAAAAATATAGAAAAATATCTATACGAACTTACCATTATTTATCAATTACTATTTGGATAATGATGGCTTTTACGCAAGCTCTCTGAGAATGGTTGAACACCCATCAACACTTCCTGGAAAGAGCTTGTAATGTATGACTAACCATTCAATCACATTATTCACATAGTTTCAATCAAATGAAAATACTTGCAATTATCAAACATTATTACAATATCAAGAGATGTTTTAATCAAAGTACTTCCACAAGTACTCAGAGAGAACCAACCCTCTCGTCAAAGCATCATGTGCACACTGTCTTAGCTCCTGCTAAAGACATCCACACAGTACTTCAAAAAGTACTCAGAGAGCACCTAGCTCTCTAATTGTACCAATGGTCAATTAATGCATCATGGGCATATCCTAGCCTCTGCTAAGACATTCAAACAAATTAGTAATAAAATAAATGAACTTATACATTCAATAGTCCATTTTCCAAGCCCCAAGCTCCTTTCCTCTTAATATCTACATAAAATATTTACTCAATCATATAAAAATTCATTTTAATATAACACATAACTTTTTATTTAACTTGTTCCATTATGAGAACCACAATGGTAAACAAAATGCTCCTCCCAATCCATAGAATCAAGTCATTTTTCACATCGAGACAATCAATCTTTCCACACTAAAAAGTCTTTATACTTATCTGGAAATTTAGTCTTCAAGCTGTGGTCCTTCCAACCATCAAGGGAGGCTATTACGTCCTCCACTTGCCCCTAGCTCCAGAATCTGGATGGTGCCATAGGTTAACAGTGGAAATAATTCTCTTTCTGCTATGACCTCTGGATGGCCAATCCAGTCAAACTTAGAAATTCTGGTTTTACAAGAGTTGTTGTGAGTTATTTTCAACTAATCACAATCAGCTCTAGAAAATACTCCCCTTTACCATTTTTCACAGAATCCCTACTCCTCTGGGATTCAGCTTTATCCTCAGAGGAGTAGGTAACTGTCTTTCCAACTGTCCCCAACCACCTCCTATTCTTGGAAATATTTTTACCATCAGCTTAAAAATATTTTGTTTTCATTAATTAATTTCAACAAATTAAATAATTTTCTTTATCAACGGTGATGATTTAAGTTTTTCTTGCCAAATAAAAGAAAATTAAATAAATTATCTTTAACTGGTTAATATTATTTAACTTTAATGATGTTGTAACAACTTCCCCCCTGGAAGTAACATACATGTGTTGTACATTATTATTTCTGAAATAACAAAATCATGCACATTAAGACATGATACTTTAACATTTACTGTTGCAATTCACATTGCAATGTTTGCAATGTTTTATTTTCCTAGATTTTTGTATTTCCATTAAGCTACCCATGCTTACTATAAGAAACAATGCTAATTGTAAATATGCATTTCTCAAGCACATATTATCTTATGCAATCATTTTAAGTTCCTGCATAAAATGTTCTCATGCATACAATGTCGTCATGCATAAAATTATATACAAATATTCATTAATGCATATGTGTCAATAAAAATTAGGGTATGAGTGCAAACATCTCCAATTCCCATAATGTTCTGTTCCAACAGACTGACACACGAATTAATTATCATAATCATTTGTTCACAAATTTCAAATAGCTTTAGTCAAAATCGATTCGTGCATATAACTTTCATTAATTATTCATTCATAACTAATCAATGCTATTAATAATTTTAATGCTTCCATGACACGAGTCACTCTAAAATTAGTTATGCCACTAATAATCTTAATGCATTTATGATGACTCATGCAAAAACTAGTCAGTCAACTAGTCATTATAGTCAAGTCTCACAACTTGACCCATTAAGAGGCTTCATTCAATTTAACTTTAACACTCCATCATCTTATATAAAGACTTTCCTCACCTTTTGCATTCATGCATTAGTTTCACACACCATCACTATACACATTCATCTTTTTAAAGCAGTGCATGGTAACTTTAAAAAATTTATCGCATGCAAAAACAACTACTTCTTTTCAAACTCAAATGAAAGGTAGCTATTTTTCTTTCATGCTTTTTATACTTTCTTTCCTAAAGAAATAAAGCATAATACACATATTAATCTCATATGCATATTCTTATGCAGAAAAAGTATATTATAATAGCATGTAATTTTTTAAGAATTCTTTTAAACAGAAGCTAATCTCATGCAATTCCATGTATATAACAATTCATTTTTAAAGAAAATCAACATGCATATGCATAGACTTCTTAAAATAAAATAAAATAAAATACTTATCTTTATTTCATTTGAATAACTTCTCTCTCTACTACAGTACTCATCCCCATCAAGAAATTCACATTGCTCCTCTACAACAATGTTTTCTTTTAGTAGCATCTACAAAATTTCGGGAGGAAAGCTTCCGGTGCTCTGAGAAGATCGGATTCTTTACCGAGCTTTCTTTTGATAGGCCTAAATTTCAGCTAAGTCAAGTAGTAAGCTGCAACAGAAATATTGATAGCAAGGTGCAACATGTTGAGTGTTATTAATATCCTGCAATGAGTGTCTCGAAAGACAACTATCAAGCTTCAACATGTCGATGTCATTATGTTCACTAAATGTATGAGTAATATGTCACATAACCACTGCTAATAAACAAATCTCACTTTCACTGATGAGTACTCAGGTTGTTCATAAATACAAAAAAAATTTACTGTCTTCTCACTTTTACTAGTGTGTTCCCAGGTTATTGATAAGGACAACAAAGGTTTTATTTGTCTTTCATCCGCAACAGGATTACAATGTTATGAAAACCATTTTGCAAAAACATTTATTAATCATTACTCTCTAATGTAGTTATAAACATTAGTAGCATACCTTAACTGATGTCCATTGGTAGCATACCTCAATTTATTTTCGCTCAAAAAATCCCAAAGGCATCAATGTTGCAACCTTTAGCTTTGATACCACTTGTAACATACACCGGTAACTTCACATGGAAATGTAAGGAGTTAAATATTTTTTTATACATGTTACTCATGGGTAACTATCCATTCACTACTAAATATTCCTTACTCATCATTACATAGAATGTTTACCA
The DNA here is from genome assembly GCA_034641835.2 of Pinus albicaulis. Lineage (NCBI taxonomy): Eukaryota > Viridiplantae > Streptophyta > Pinopsida > Pinales > Pinaceae > Pinus > Pinus albicaulis. The sequence goes on from CM076570.1 coordinate 1,423,452,748, forward strand.
GTTCATAATGTAACTTTAGAATAAGAATAGTAAGCTCCTTAACCATTAACAACCTCTATTACAGTTCCTTAACATAATACTGTATGATGTAACCTTCCATTCATTTCATTACTCATATAGTCGTCACATACTTGTCATTATGAACATCATAACAAGAAAGGAATCAACATCATCAACTTGACACAATAATCAATCACATCATTGAACACCAATATACCCTGGAAACCCCGTAGGGTGAAAAACGATAAACGTTTAATTTTGTTATTAAACACTCGTGAGGGTGATCAACGCTCACTCAATGGCTTATAAGGGAGACCATCCCTTAACCATCCTTTATAAATATTACAAGGAAATATACAAATATCTAGCTTAAAGCCATTACAATAAATATGATACCATTTACCCTCTGGTCTTCATATCTTCATATCTCGATGGCATGGATGTACCTACAGTGGTCCCTCATACACTGGATCATCTGGTAGTTCGCACTCATCTGCATGAACCATAATCATTTACCTGCAACTAGGTTAAGCATAATATATCTTTTGTACATGTCACCATCATTCCCTATCATTGATGTCATCTACAAGATTTCATAGCATGATTAGATAAAGCCTTAATCCAATAAATAATCAATCTTTGAGTTATCCTTTAACACCTATTCATTTGCATATATGAGATGTGAATACAATGTCACAACATGCTTTCTTCTAACATCTCTACATTAGTGTGAGTAAGTAATTATCAATTCATGTCAAATAACTCCCACATTATTATGACATTTTTCACAGGCACACATTCGTACAAGACAAATCATTATATCTGTTCAGGAATTCCTTTAATGGAAAATGTGCATTCGATTTACTTAAACTTAACAAAAGAACCACCACTTCAGCTTTTGCCTTTGGACATTCAAATATATTAAAGCTAACACATTAACTGTTGTTCCTATGCATACAATGCATAAAGATTTAATTTCCCAACAAAGTACTTAACATAATCGAGTAGGAAAACTCATGATTCCTCTTCGAGGACATATAACATAATAGTTATGATTGCATAACATAATCACATACTCAATAGATCTTATATCCATGCAAAGAACCTTGTTACTCTATGATTCTACATGCAAGTTTCTCATGCTTGGCTTCCAAGAATTTTCCATAGGTAGCCTCTTTTATGCATAAAAGCTACGCAACACTAACAAGGTTAACTTAACCTTTAATACACCTAAATCAAGAAGTTGATATAATCCATCTAGCAATGTAATATATTCAAGAGGTTATTCTTTTCCGTAAGAACAACATAATATTTTCCCAAGAAGCAAGTGTTCTTTTCACACAAGATTCAACATAAACTTTCTGGAAGAAAGTATTATGAGAAACTAACATAGTTCTTCATGACTTGTTTTCCAGGGGAAAACTCATTAACTTATCTCTCAACCCATGAAATATCTTTAAGAATTACCTTCTTTAATCTATATTCTTTTCAAGAAACTTTAGCTAAATAACCACATACTCTCTTTTTACATAAAATTCCTATGCATGCCTACATATCATGGCACAAGGACTATTGGTATGAAAATACACAAACTTACATATTAAGTAAAACCACGTTTTACTCTATATTTTTCTCTTTTAGTTGCAAGATTCACATGCAAGATATATTTTCAAAATATACATATTTCTCTCAAGAAGAATTAAATGTATATTAGTTAATTTTTGAAGCACACACATGTTTCTTTTTCAAGAAACCAAATTCCCAACTCCTTTCAAGGAAAATTCAACACAACAATAGAAGTTTTACGTACATGGAAAATACATATCGTTTTTAAATAAACTCTAACTCAACAGTTATTTAATTTGTAAGCAGTGTATTTTCCATAAATGCAATAACTATTGCTTTCAAGAAAAGAAATATATTAATACTTATCTCTTGAAACTCATTGTTCAACCCATAAATGTAATAACTATTGTTTTCAAGAAAAGAAAGATATTAATACTTATCTCTTGAAACTCATTGTTCAACCTGGATTGAGATGTGTTTCCTTCCTTCATGGATCCGCATTTCAAGTTTTAAAATAAACTTTATTGCAGCTACTAAAATCCATAAAACAAAATTACTTATCTTTTAACATTTGACTCCGCCGTCTATAAAGGTTGTCTGTAAGATTCCACGTTAACCACGAGAAGATGTTGCTCTCGTTTAGGTCTTCTATCACTTTTAATCCCCATTTTCTGTATGCCTGTGGATATCTTGAGTAATATAGCAGTTGTAGAGGATTGAGATTGACCGCCCATTAGATTATCATTCTCTGCTTGCAGATATTTGTGTTCCACTTGATCTGAATCCAAATCAACGAACCAAGAATCAGGGAGTTCAAACAACGAGCCATATTGGTATTCGGTTCTAAGAAAAACCACGAGTGTTAAGGATGGGATCCCATGGAGAGGAGGAGAACTGAAAACCATTCGTCCACTAAAAATGGTTGTGCAACTCCACTTTCATATCAAGAATTCGTTATCAAGAATTCGTTTTAAAATGAATCTTGATTCTAACGTAAAAATTAATTTACCATAAGTGTTTACAGAGAGGTCTGTTACAAATAGATTCCAAAAAAGGATAATATTGTTGAAAAAATCTCACAGAAAAACTTCAACAACCAACAAAAAAATCCTACCTATATACTATTGTAAGCATTATTCCAAGTTCCCCATTTAATGCTTACATTACATCATTACAAAGGGTATTGAAAGAACCATAAATTACATACACCACCACAATCTTCAAGGTTCTCATTCAACCAAATCTCCCAAAAGATAAATCTGGATGCTTTACTCTATCCAAAGTAAATTACACAAGTAACCTTTCTACACACATGGATCTCATAATAATACTAGTTTAATTATATTCCTTTATTTATCAATTTTTTAAATACTAATTTAATTATATTCCTTTTTTTATCATTTGTTTTTTCATTTTTTGTTGGAAATTAATTTGAACTGCAAACCTGAGTAGCACGACAACAAGCTTCAATTTTAATTTGAAACTCAAGGATGGAAGGAGCAACGATTTCTTTTTTTGGTTTGCACTTAGTTGTGCATTAAAATTCTGGGTTTAAATCCCTGCATCAACAACCTGGCCGTAGCCCTCTCCCGATCCACCAAATCGTGGTCTGCACCATGTTACCTTCTGCCTTAACACCATTCACCTAACTACATTTAAAAGTCGCGATACGAAAAAGTTTGAATTTTGGTTTTAATGTTTTATGTCATATAGTTCTATATATATATATATATATATATATATATATATATATATATATATGAAAAGAAGTGTGCGTGAAAAAGAAAAGAAGACGGTGTATGCCGAGAGCAACAAAGGAAGTTGTGTGTGTAGCAAGAAAGGAAGGTGTGTGTGTAGAAGCAACAGAAACTCTGTGTGTAGCAGCAAAAGAAGACTGTGTGTAGTGGCAAAGTAAGCAAGAAGACAATGTGAAGCAGAGGTTTTTGTTTGGCTGTGTGTAGCAGATAAGAAAAAAATTTATTTTTTATATAACCAGAACAATACAGTTCTGAAGATGGTATTCGAATCATTTTTGTTAATACAAAGACAATGTTTTTTCTCAGTGTGTTTTTTTATGCTTGACCTACAAATTTTGTGTTTTAAATATCTTTGTTGGCATAGGACATTTTGTTCCTCAATATTTGTTAAGGAATTATAAGAAATTCCAACATGGTATCAGAGCTAGTCTCGGCTCTCAGCAGTCGCTGAAGAAGCTGAAGGAAGAAGAGGTTTGTTGAAGTTTTCTCTAGTAGTGTGAAGATTCATCAAAGTATTTACCAAAACATATTTTTTCTTTCTTTAAGATTACAGTTCAGAGAACTATAAAAAGGAAGTCTTTTAGAGACAGAGTTTATCTCTCAACAGTGAGAGAGTTTTTTTAAGAAACACAATCAAGTTTTAGCATTATTCTGTAAGGCTAGTAATGGTAGGATCTAGCACAAGCATGAGTATGCGAAATACTGAACTCCCATAGTTCAATGGGAAGAACTATGAATATTGGGAAATCACAATGAGACCCCTGTTTGCATCTCAAGATTTATGGGAGCTAGTTGAAGATGGATTTGAAGAACCAACAGATGAACAAGCATTTAATGCCCTAACACAGGTAAAGAAAGATTTTTTGAAGAGTAATAGAAAGAAGGATTCAAAATCCCTCTTCTATCTCTATCAGGAAGTACATGAAATCATATTTCCAATAATTGCAGCAGCAAAAAAGACCAAGGATGCATGAGATACCCTCCAGATAGCCTATCAAGGAATGAAGAAGGTAAAGACAACAAATCTTCAATTAATGAGATGAGATTTTGAAGTCATTTGCATGGAAGAGTCTGATACAATAGATTCATTCTTCACATTATTGGTTGGGTTGGTTACCCAAATGAGATATCATGGAGAGACAATAGAAGAAATAAGAATAGTGGAGAAAGTATTAAGGAGCTTACCATGAAGATTTGATGTGATAGTAACAACCATTGAAGAGACAAATAATCTCTCAATGTTTAATGTTGATGAGCTTCATGTATCATTGATGACACATGAACAAAGATTGAGCAGAACATCAAACTCATCTTTGGAGCATGCCTTCAAGACCCAAATTTCCTTTGGAAGACGAAGAGGTCAAGGCAAAACAAACTACAAAGGAAAAGGTAGAGGAAGAAGCTAGAAATGAGGAGCAAGAAATAGCCCTGCAAGTATAAGTGGAAGGGGCAGCAACCAAAGTCAGAATCGAAGCCAAGGCAACATCCAACATGGTGTACAAAATGAAGCACATGGAAAAAGGTATGATAAATCCCAAGTCCAATGTCATTACTGTAAGAAGTATGGGCACTATGCCAATGAATGTAGGAAGAAACGGAGTGACATGGGTAATAGACCCAGGGAAATTTTTACTAAAGAAAATTTGAGCCAAGAAAATCTGTTTTTAACATGTAATATGGCTGAAGAGAAAAATGAAGATATATGGTTTCTAGATTCAAGATGTAGCAACCATATGACTGGAAAAATTTCTATGTTTTCCATGTTAGATGAAAATGGGAAGTCTCAAGAAACATTAGGGACAAATAGTAAAGTCTATGTCATGGGAAAAGGTAGAGTGAGTGTTTTAACGAATAAAGGAGAAAGAATATCCATATCATATGTTTACTGTGTACCTGGTATGAATTTTAACCTTCTGAGTGTTGGACAGCTCATTCAGAAAGGCTACAATATATTCTTTTAGGATGATGTATGTACCGTCATGGAAATACCACCAAAAAAATATAGGATTGCAGAAGTGAATATGACAAGAAACAAAATGTTTCCTCTCCAGATGAGAGCAAATTTGAAGGAAGGAGCTGCAATGGCAGCAACAACATAAGAGACTTACCAAAGGGAAGAAAAATATGAAAAATGGTATGGCATTTGATATTTGGACATCTCAACTCTAGGGGATTGAATTTGTTTCACAGAATAGGAATGGTAAACGGATTAACATTGATTGAAAATCTAGACAACCTATGTGAAGGTTACATCTTGGGCAAACAACACAGAGAAATATTTCCATCAAGAAAGAGCATAAGGGCAAAAGAACCATTAGAGATCATCCATTTTGATTTGTGTGGATAAATACAAACACCATAATTAGCAGGAAGCCACTATATGTTGACCTTTATTGATGATTACATAAGAAAAAAATGGGTATATTTCTTGCAGATGAAGAGTGAAGTGTTTAAGAATTTCTGCCACTTTAAGGCTCTTGTAGAGAATCAAAGTAGGCATCATATTAAATTCCTTAGGAATGATAGAGGAGGATAATATATCTCCAAACAATTTCTGCATTTTTGCAGATAAAATGGGATACAGAAGAAATGTACAGCAAGGTATACACCTCAGCAAAATGGAGTTTCTGAAAGGAAAAATAAAACCACCATGGACATGGTAAGAAGCATGTTGAAGGAAAATCATTTTCCAAATGAATATTTGGCTGAAGCTTTACATTGTGCAACATATTTTTTGAATAAATGCCCAAAAAAGAGTGTAATTAACAAAGTTCCCAAAGAATCATGGAGTGGCATAAAATAGTTTGTCACCCACATGAGAGTTTTTGGTTGTGTGGCTTATGCACACATTCTAGATCAACTAAGAAAGAACTTAGATAGTAAGGGGGAGAAGCGCATATTTTTTTGTTACAGTAAAGAATAAAAGGCATACAGACTGTATAACCCACCCACCAAGAACTTTATGATAATAAGAGATGTGTAGTTTATTGAGGAAGAAGCTTGGGATGGAAGCACTGAGAAAACAGTGAATGTAAAAACTTGTTTGTCTCATGATGAAGATGAGGAAGAAATGGCTAAAAGACATCCCTCATTAGCAGCACTACCTCCACTAACACAATGACAGCAAGGGACACCACAAGTAGGTATGATAACACCTTTGAGAATTGATTAAAGTGCTTCTCCAAGCACATCACGAGCAGATTTGAGTGCTTCTACAAGAACAAGTTCAACAGGTGAAAGAGGAACCAGATTCAGAAGTCTGAATGAAATTTATGAGCAAGAAGAAGGTATGGACTCTTTATTTGCATTGTATTTTCATGTATAATATCCTATTAATTTTGAAGAAGCTGTGAAAGATAAGAAATGGATAGATGTTGTGGATGAAGAAATGAATAAAATAGAGAAGAATAATACATGGGAACTAGTTGATCTCCTAGAAGGAAAATAAGTAATTGGAGTGAAATGGGTTTATAATACCGAAAGCAATACTAAAGGTAAGATTGAAAGGCACAAGGCCAGAATTTTTGTCAAAGGCTACAAGCAGCAACAAGGAAGAGATTATGAGGAAAATTTTGCACCAGCTGCAAGAATGGAAACAATAAGGGAAGTGTTTTCCATAGTATCACAACATAAGTGGAAATTTTACCAAATGGATGTGAAATCAACATTCCTAAATGGAATATTGATGGAAGAGGTTTATGTTGAACAACTTCTAGGCTATGAGAGAGAAGGCCAAGAGCACAAGGTATGCAGATTGAAGAAACATCTGTATGGACTAAAACAAGCACCAAGAGCATGGTACAACACGATAGATGCCTATCTATTGGAAAATGGGTTTGAGAAATGTGAAGGAGAACCCATATTATACATCAAGGAAAAATATGGTAATATTCTCATTGTTGTTTTATATGTTGATGATGTGATCTTTACAGGTAATGATGCTTACCTTATCGAAAATTTAAAATTTTCATGATGAATTTGAAATGAATGATATGGGATTACTGAGATACTTCTTAGGAATATAAGAAGAGAAAAATGAAAACAAGATTTTTATTTCTTAAGCTAAATATGTAAAATAAATTTTGGAAAGATTTAAGATGCAATATTGCAAGGCATCAATTTCTCCTAATGTGATGGGATTGAAGCTAAGCAAAGAAGACAACAACAAGGATTTTGATCCAAGTTTGTATAAAAGCATAGTTGAAAGCCTTATGTATATGACTACAACTAGGCCAGATATTATGCATGATTTAATTTTAATTTCCAGATTTATGGAAAGGCCAAAGGAGTCACAGTGGCAAGCATCAAAAATAATTCTGAGGTATGTGAAAGGAATAAAGAGGTATGGAATTTTATACACCACTTCATAAAATTTTGAATTAATTGGATATATTGACAATGATTGGGCTGGAAGTATAGATGACAAGAAAAGAACCTATGGATATATTTTTCATATGGGATCAAAAGCCATTTCATGGGCTTCTAAGAAACAGCCAATTGTGGCTTTATCAACAGTAGAAGAGGAGTATGTGGTAGCTAAAGCAGCATCATGTCAAGCAGTATGGATGAGGACAATGATGAGAAGTTTGTGTCATGAACAGGTAAAAGGCACAACAGTGTATTGTGATAATATCTCAACAATAGCTTTATCCAAGAATTCAATGTTTCACAAGAGGACAAAACTCATTGATGCAAAGTATCACTACGTCAGAGAATTAGTGAACAATGGAGAAATTGTCTTGCAACATTGCAGAATAGAAGAGCAATTTGCTGATATTTTAACAAAAAAATTGGGGCAGAAAAGTTTTAATTATCTCAGAAAATGTCTAAGAATGCAAGGTAACAACAGTTTTAATTAAGGGGGAGTGTTGTAAATTAATTCCAACTACAAACCTGAGAAGCACGATAGAAAGCTTCAATTTTGATTTGAAACTGAAGACGAAAGTAGCAATGATCTCTTTTTTGGTTTGCATTCAATCGTGCATTAAAATTTTGGGTTTAAATATCTGCATCAGTGAACTGGCCGTAGCCCTCTCCCGATCCACCAAATCATGGTCTACACCATGTTACCTCTCACCTTAACACCATTCACCTAACTACATTTAAAAGTTGCGATATGACAAAGTTGAATTTTGGTTTTAATGTTTTATGTCATATAGTTTTATAATATATATATATATATATATATATATATATATATATATATATATATATATAGACAACAATGTTACGAAAAGGAGTTTGTGCGAAAACAAAAAGAATGCAGTGTATGCAGAGCAGCAAAGGAAGTTGTGTGTGTAGCAACAAAGGAAGATGTGTGCGTAGCAGCAACAGAAACTGTGTGTGTAGCAGCAAAAGAAGATTTTTTGTAGCATCAAAAGAAGACTGTGTGTAGCAGCAAAGTAAGCAAGAAGACAGTGTGAAGAAAAGCTTTTTTCTTTGGTTGTGTGTGTAGCAGCCAAGCAAAAAAAAAAAAAAATTTGTAAAACCAAAACAATAAAGTTTTGAAGATTGTATTCAAATCATTTCTTTTAATAGAAAGACAATTTTTTTTCTCACTATGTTTTTTTATGCTTTGCCTACAAAGTTTGTGTTTTAAATCTCTATGTTGACAAAGGACATTTTGTTCTTCTGTATTTTTTAAGGAATTATCAGAAATTCCAACACTTTTTACAGTCAAACAAACGACCTAATAAAGAGGACAAAAAAACTCACAACAACCAAACCAATCACAATCCATAACCACTTTCCTCTATTCCACTCTACTCAATGTGAGAAATTCTATTCAAAATTGGTTCCTTCAAACTATGTAGCTGGAGAAAATTGGTTAAAACAAATAATCTTGAAAAATAGCCCCATTCACAACATATGAAAGAAAAATAAAGGGATATTTATGCCAATGAATCCAAACAAACTCCCGGGATATGCATAATAGATCTCTGTTAGTTTCATTGTAGAGGTGAAACCTGACACTGATGATGCAGTTTCAAAGGTGAATTAAAGCCTCGTTGACAGGTGAAGAGGGCAGCAAAAAGTGGTATGTGCACACTAGCTAGAAGATTTTTAACCGCTATAAACACCATTGGAAATCATTCAAGGCCATTTATTGTTTTCCTGACTAGTTGAATGATAAAGTAATCTATATTGGTTTCTCATTATTGAGTTGAATGTATGTCACCTTTATGTCAACAATGGTGTACCAATTAATTCTTCAACAAACTTGCATGGACAACTATCTTAAGGCACCCATTTACAACATTCCACAAATAATAATTCTACATGTAATAAAATCTCTTGATTCGAGAAAAATGGCCATAGTTACCAATAATTGTAATTCTCTCATGAAATCACAAACGACCCAAAGCGGACATGGTATTGAAGCTCACGACTTCACTGATTACAGTTTTATGGGGATCACATTTGTAATAGTATATCATGGTCACCCACAACACTGTAAGGAGAACAATATGGATAATCTAGGATGTATAATTATACTATTCTTTGTGCATGGTTATGGTCTGTGAAGAGTCGTAGAGGTTGTGGACATTGCACTGGTAATACCTCTCCTTTGTGCATTGAACGAGATCAGTCATAAGTGTTTTCTTGACAGTAAAGAATAACACTCAACACAATAATATCTAACCTATTCCTATTGATGTATCGAGAATGGATCTAATCCTAAAAAAAAATTCCATCTCACTTGGCCCTCCATTGAGAGAGTAAAGCCCATAAAGGCTTTGATAGAAAAAGGGAAATTGGAGGATTAGACATGGTGCCCACAAAACTATTAGTATTTTTTCATTCAAATCTAATTTACAAGCCACATAAATAGTGTTCATGAGATCTAAGAGATTCTAAACAAGCATAATATTGTTGAGAAAATCTCAACAAAACTCTAACAACCAACAAACCAATCCTATCTATATACTATTAAAAGCATTATTCCAAATATCTTCGTTAAAAAAAATACATATGATACACAAGCTTAGTGCAGTAAAAAAATAGTGCAAAAATAATTATAAAAATTGAATAATCACTATGAAGTATAGTTATGTATATATGTTCATTATTTTTCACAAACATGGTTTGATCGTGATAGTAAGTCAGTCAGTTTTTTATATGTATCCATTCACAAAATCCCCTCGACTACTCTCAGTGTCAACTACACGAGGAAATGTTTTGATTTGTTAAGATGTCTCGATTTAGTATCTTAACGATATTGAAGCATAACATATATTTCATCTTCAACTTATAATCATATGTACAAATGCACTCAATTATTATAAGAATATGAAAAGAATTTCATTTGTGACGTTGTATTCAACATAAACCCAATCAATGTGTTGCACCACCCATTTAGTAGATGCACACCTTCTTCATGAGTATTCATCTTGCTTATTGCATTGAGTCTTGGGTGAATTTACAAGTTTTGTTGGTATTACCCAAGAGGATCTAATATTAGAGTAAAGATGTTGGCTCTATGTGGCACTGTTTTATGTGAAAATTGGTTAGAAATTGATGACATTGATGTGTATGGTGACTTCAAGGTGATCGAGGTGCTCATTAACTCACACATTGGATGGATAGGATTCAGTATTTGATCATATATTTCTCTAGGATTTATTTTTTAGACATTTATCTGGAGCAAAAATCAGGAGGGGCATACACTATAACTTGGAATTTCTAATTATTCCTGAACAACAGTGAGGAAACAAAAATTTCTCTTCTAACAGAGACATAGAAACAGAGAAATATGGATAGAGATGGAGTAAAAACTCTATTTCATTAAAATGTTGGACTATTACAAAACGAAACTTTTCCTCAGAATTACAGTTCTGGATTACAAAAAAAAAATCTTTTGTTGGCTACTACACACACAATGCTCTCTTCTTGTCTGTCTTTGGGCACACACACCCTTTTGATCTCTCTGTCTATTACACAGTCCCCACACTGTGTCTTTCTAGTCTCGACATATGTATTTTCTTACACACAGTCACACACACTTTTGTTCTATTACATATGTTTATATTGTAAACATTCATGTTTACAATCTATATTATGAAATATTTAACCTAAGTTTTAAATAAAATAAAACTTATATTTGTGGCACAAAAAAAATTTAAACCGAGGTTGTAAACCTTATAAAAATTACATTACGTGGATTTTAAATCAAAATGAAAAATGTTATATTAAACCATGTGATGAGCTTTATCGCATTGATAAGCCTGCCATTCGACTCTGCATCGGAGTTGTGCAATAATCCATTGTTAGCCTATGGCAGATGCATTAGCGGATGTGGGACAAAACTTATCACACATTTTTGGAGCTCTGCCAATGTAAGCACTAAAATTTTTGGTACGTCTTTGATTAGTTGATAGCTTTGACGTAGCACAGTGGTGGGGATGACTTATGGTGCGAGTTTGAGGACTGATGACATTAGGACCAACCTTTTCGATAAGCATTGATTGGTTGCAAAGTTTGGAGATGTGGACTGGTGGGGACCATAGAAATGATGTGGTGTTTTCAAATTTAAAACAAATGGTGTGGCAATTAAACTGGTTGGTGGAGCATTATGGCGGGTAGGTGCTACGGGTTAAATGGCGTGGTTGCATTGTTTAAACCATGGATTTTAATACAGAAAAGGGCTACAGAATTCATAGAAAAAAAGGGATTTATAGGGTTTTAAGCCATAATTGAATGCATGGTTGAGTGCTCAACAAAATAAGAAATTTTTTTTTGCTTCTTTCCTTCAAGAACTCACGTCAAAATTGAACTTTTTTCCTTCTTCTATTATGTTTGCAGTTGGAATTAATTTCCAACACTCCCCCTTAATTACAACTGCTATTTTCTTGCATACCCAGAAATTTCCTTAGATAATTAAAACTTTTCTTCCTTAATGGTTTTGTTAAGATATCATCAAACTGCTCTTCTATTCTGCAGTGCTGTAAAACAATTTCTCCATTGTTCACTAATTCTTTGATGGAGTTATTTTTTGCATCAATGTGTTTGTTATTTTATGAAACACTAAATTCTTGGATAAAGCTATTGCTGAGATATTATCACAATAAACTATTGTGCCTTTTACCTCTTCATGGCACAAACTTCTCAACATTTTCCTCATCCATACTACTTGACATGCTACTGTTGTAGCTATTGTTATTGCCTAAATCTATCTCAGGCTAAAAGAAGGTAGATTTCAGGGTAAAATCAAACCATGCTCAGTCTAGTAGCTAGCCCTACCAGATCAGGAGAGGGCTCTCTCCGGGTCAATCTCAGCAAAAATAATCAATGGGGCTTGAGATTACTTGAAATACAAGCTAATTTTAGGCTAGGTATATAAGTAAAGGATTTTTATTTTTATTTTTGGGGGTTTTTGTTGGAATGAAAGGGAAAGGAAATTTTGGGTCCGGGGATGAGGCCTAGTTTTTGCAGAGTTCTGAATGGGGAAAGGAAGAAAATTGTTTTGATGATTTGGAATGAATGTATAGATAGTTCAGACCAGTGAGGAGCTGAAGAGAGAAAAAGGGTTTCAATAATCCTCTTCAAACAGATGAAAACATGGAAAATTAAGCAAAACTCAAGGCAGAGTAAAGCAATCTAATGAATTCCACCTTTATCACTCATTTGTTTAATTTAAGAAGAGAGAAGAAAGGAAATGATACACATAAACATCAATGAACTTACAATCACATAGAGAAACACACCATCAAAACACAGAGCCACATGGATCCCAAAGAGTGTCGCAAACAATAGTCTATTCCTTTGCGAAAATTGCAGAGATGAAATGTACAATGAAGTGACAAGCAATCCCAAGTGTCCAACCATGAAAATGACTGAAGAGCTACAAGATATAGACAAGCATAACTCATCCCCATGCCTCTAGGGGTAAATCTCACTATTCTAGGAGCTATTTCAACCATATATAAACTAAGAACTGGAAAATAGGCAATGAAACAACTTGCCTCTATATGATAGGAAACTGATTCATTCACTTACATTTCACTTTTTGGTGAATGAATCTACTTGGATGAGTAAAAATGTGCCAAAATTACATCATAGTCATTAAATTACATCAACTTACATCAAGAGTTACAAGAGAAAGTCAAACTGGCCAAAACTAGGCGAAAAACTGAGCTGTTGAGTGAAAAATAGGCCAAATTTCCCAATCCATTGCGCCTGAAATATCTATGCATCGCGCCAATTTGGAGCCGATTGTGAGGGCCTTCCCGAAGTCTAAATTGAGTACAGGATAGCTCGTTGGAAATATCTACTTGTATAATTTCCAACCCAAGTGGAATTTCTGAATTTGATTTCCATTTGCCTCTCCAAAGCTCAAATCTCCCAACACTGCTTCCTGTGTGTCTAAAAATTGGCAGAAAGGCCATTTTTGAGGTGTTTTTGACCCCTTAGAAACCCAAAACTTGTCAAAATCCTTAGGTAATGGGTAGGCATGCATAAATTTTCATGAAAAATCTATAAATGAAAAATTTTCCTCAAAAGGAGCTACCAATTATAAGTGCGCGCCAAGTGGCGCTACGCGTCGGGCAGAAAAATCTGTGTTAAGGCCAAAAAAATTCAAAATTGACAAAAAATTTCCCAAATTTCTTGAAATTTAGACTGAATTTCCACCATCAAGCACTATGCTAGGCCAAAGAAGCTTCGACCAAAATTTGGAGTCTATCATGTCTTTTGCGACGCTTTAGTGCCCTCTTTAGCCTTGCTTTCAGGATCTTGATCCTCGCTTTGCAAACATGATTTCGCGCCCAATAATGGTTCTCCATGTGCCTGAGCAAGTTCTTTTCCTTGTTTTCTTTCTCCAACTACTTCTCAAGATGAATATTGAATCTCTCAAGCCAAGTCTCTCTATCAACCTCAATCTCCCACTTAATGGGTGTCATCTCTATTTGGCTTCTTTGGGCAGCTTGCCAGTTCTCACGGATGTTTGCAACTCCATGACTGTCTGTTGATCCTCCAACTATTTGTTCCACTTCTCCAGGTAATTTATGATCCATTGGGCTCTCTGCAATTTGAAGATCAATGTGTCAATCTCCACCTTCTTCTCCTGAATAGTCTCTCTCAGCTTTGAGCTTAGAGAGCTCAAATCCTCATCAATCAGTACAAAATCAGTATCCTAGCCTCCTGAAGGGCCCTCATCCTGCACAGGCCTCTTACCTCTGTCCTGTACCTGTACCTGTGTTGCTGATGAAGGCAACGAGACCCCTTCCACCCCAGGTGAAGATAGTACTCGTCGGGTTGCTGCAAATAATACTCTGGTGCCTCTCTGATAAGTAACAAACACTGGCACACTGATAGGCTCTGTCTCGTGACCTTCAGGCTGATGTGAAGGTTCACCTAGCTCACGAACAACCTCCAAAGGAACCTGAGGTGTTGTGAAGAAATCACGAGAAATTAATTCCTCCCATGAAATGCCCTACAATCCAAGCTGATGTACAACCACAATCTTGATGAGTGCACAGTGATAAATACTGTTGTACTACTGCTCGGGAGTTTTCTTCTGCACAAGAGTGGTCATTCTCTTGATATTATAGCACATGAAATAAGGAATGTTCATCATCCTCACTCTGGTGAAATGCATCAATAACCTGATGTGGTAGGCATAGAGGCGTGAAAACCGGCCCTCACAACTGAAATATCTGATAATGAGTTTCATTAGAGGCACATAGGATTCCTTTAGGAACTGGAATGGGAACACCCTGCTAAGTTTCCTCACCAAGCTAGGCCTGATGTATGGTTCATAATGCACTCTATCCACCTGTTACCTTTTGTTCCACTGTTCACCCACATTCGATATTCTAGTTTCTTGAGAAATAGTTTCCGGTGTCAAGGTGAAATTTACACAAGCAAGAGTTACCTGACCATCATGTAAATTCAATACAAACAAACGAGCCAACTCCTAATGATGATGGATCCTAGCAATCATTTCACAATACTGATAGCATGACTATTCTCAAAAACATGCCATGGCAAGTGGTCAAGCCTGCAATTGAGTCAATGAGGTGGGCTCTTCTCTCACATGTTTGCCACCTTTATGAGGCCTTCTAGGTGCATGTAGCTCAGTAGTAGAATCACTATCTCAATCATATGATGTGTCAGTATCTGTCTCCATGATGTCCATGCAAGGTGTATATTGGCTTATATGAGATGAAAATGAGAATTTGGTGCTTTGTTTCAATTGCAAAATATATGGTGGTAAGAGAGGGATTGTGGAGAAATAGGGCAGTAGGAACAATGTACCTCAATCAAGTGATAACTCAAGTGTAGGGACAGCCAATTAACTATTTGGGAAAATTAGGGTTTGGAAATTTTTTTACAAGTGAGATGGGAAAGGGAGAATGATCGGAAATGAAATAAATTTAGGGATAGGGAAATAGGCTTAGGAATGAGTGCTTTTGGGGATGTAAGGGAAAAGGGGATGGACTGTAATGATAATATTAACAGTGGGAGGGAGGAATAACAAGAGGGGAATGAATAATTTGGCACCAAAATCAATTTTAAAACTCAAATTTCAAAACCCTAAGGAGGCACTTCAACAAGATGATAGGGTTTATAGTTTTGGCATTCAAAATCTCATATTCAAACTCAAACGACACCAAAAATTTTTTAATGGAAATTACAAGATCACTTGAACTTACTTGGAGCAAAGGAGACCGAGTTGATTTGAATTTTTGTGGAGCAATGACAAAAATCTAGTTGTCTGCCCTGTGTGCCATGACAGTGGCCCAGTGCGTCGCAACCCTTATATGCGTCGTGCCAGTGCAAAAATACGTAGAGGTGAGTGGCCCTATGCGCCACGCTCAGCCAGTGCACCCCGCCAGCTGTCTAGTGCGTCGTGCAACCAGATTCAACACACAGTCTGCCCTCAAACAACTACTTCGCTCCTCCATGATTTTTCTTCATTTCACTCTTGTCTTTAGCATGCAAACGAATCTTTGAAACAATGAAAATATCTTTTATGGCAAAGATTTTAATTTTTTCTTTCTTGAAAACCCACTTTTGTAATGTTGCAGACTTTGACACTTTAAATGAACTCTGTTTTGTTTCCTTTTGATTTTTTGGACTGATGATGAGCTTCTTGTATGTCTTTGCAGGGATAGCTAACATGGAGATTTGGAAAAGGTGACTAGGGCTACACATGGAGTACTTTACAACTGAAGAAACATTGAAAATTACATTGCATTTATTACAAAAGATGAAATAGACGATTTTTCTTCAAAACAGAGTTTTGAAGAAAAAATATTATCAAGCATTATGACGATGAAATTTTTGCACTGAGACCTTATTTGAAATTCCCTCATGTGCCTACTAACATTATTAGTCATTTTGAAGACTAAATTAATGAAACCCTAGACCTAATGAGACTAAAAACCCTAAAATGACTCTTTGCTAACCAGGAGGCCAAACATAACTGTAAATGATTTTGATGAGCAGACCTAGACCAGTAGGTACATGACATGAGGGATATGAGTGACAAGACCCTACCGTCAGATGATCCATGCTCCTAATGGAATGCAACTAACTGAACTGAGTGAGACACCTAAAATGAAATGCAACAAGAGAAATTTGATCTCTGACGGAGGGATGAAGATACCAACTCTAAAATTGGCTCCAATGGGGATGGTAGCTCCTTGGAGGTGCCAAGAACTACAAATTTCTGGGAGAGTAGGCAGTGCCTTCGTCCATTGGGCTATGGAGTCCATAACTTCGACAAATCAACACAAGACTCTTGACTCATTTTATTGATTGAAAATTGACTCAAACCGACTCAATTTTGAAACCAAAATGACTAAAAGACCTGACTTGACAAACTCAAACCAAAACTGAAATAATTCTTCAGAATTATAGCCTTCACCTCGGGCCCCAAATTGAAAGAATTAATGACAACACACACTTTCTTTGAAACTATATTGAAACTGACAAAAATGACTCAAGACCTACTTAACTGAAATTTGTACTTACAAAGATTTTTAATGGCTGCATTCCATCAAGATTTGAGGGCTTCAAACCATGATGACAAACAACTGCCTACTGATGGAATATGTACAATCATGTGTAGCGAGCCTTCCAATGTAACCAATCCAGCAGATGGCTACATACCAAAATTCTGCTCTCACTTTTCTCGAGCAGGTAGAACGATGTACATGTAGGCAACTCACAATAACCGCTGAAAACAAGGCTTATGATAGCGGACCAGGCAACAATTATCTTTTCTGATTCTTGCAAAAGAATTCTGAAAGGATCTTGAAAATCCTAAAGCACTAGTTGGTCTTGAGATCTAGTAGAAAAAATACAACTACTTACTTCATTCTGATCTGAAAGAACAATTGATTGTCGAGTGATAGGAAGGCACAAAGAGGTATAGGCTTCCTCCATCTAAGTGTTAGCTGTAAGTTCCTTGACCACGAGAAATTCTGGCATATTGTCTCTCTCAAGCTCATATTCCTCAACTTCATGGTCTCAGTCATTCTTAAATAGAAAACAATCTTCAAGATTATCAAACATGACAACCTTATCATCTTCATGAAAGAAAATATCATCTATTTGCTGATCTATAAAACTAATTACAAGACCGTCATCATTTTCAAAAGAGGAAGAAGTTTCACCAACACTTTCTTAACCATGTGCACACTGCAAATCTGCTTTAGCTTGGGCTGTAACATGACCTTTCAGGATTTGATCTATCTCATCTTCAGACAAAGGAGATAATGCTTTTTGTTTTCTTTTGCTCAAACAGTGATTTTCTTCATGAAATAACATTTTAAAACATGAAAAACCTGAATGACAATCCTTAATTCCTTGATCTTCTGAAATTTGAAAACATTTTTTATCATCTTCATATGACATGGCAAT
Source organism: Pinus albicaulis (assembly GCA_034641835.2). Lineage (NCBI taxonomy): Eukaryota > Viridiplantae > Streptophyta > Pinopsida > Pinales > Pinaceae > Pinus > Pinus albicaulis. Next base: position 1,423,470,939 of record CM076570.1, read on the forward strand.
CAAATTATCATTTATCACTGAGTTATGGAAAGAAGATTTTTCACTTACTTGAACAAAAATCTCATCTTGTTTTTCATGAAATGACTGGATTACCTCCTCATGAAGGCTTTGTTCTAATGAAATGAGAACATTTGGATCAATAACTTTGTATTCTTCATTTCATATGATCTCAAAAACAGAGCTCTCCTTCATGGGATTCAGCACAAGGTATTCTTGATCATCACAATCTGAACCTAGATCTGAAATAGCTGACTTGACTTTATCACATTCTGAAATTGAAACTTGACTTTCCTGCATATTGTCTTCTTCTATGGACAAATCTGAAATAAAACCTTCTCTTTCATCATTTTCCATTGTGCTAAGATCTTGATCCTGCTGCAAAGTTTCCTGAGCATCTTGATGAGTATCCTCTAAGTTCTCTTTATGCTGTTGAAATGGATATTCGTATAGAGAATCCATGATCCCATCGTCCATGAAGTCATCGTCTTGATAAAAATTTTCAATATTTTCAATAAAACTATGAACATGGCTACAACAGTTCTGAACTAGAGTTAAGGATGGATAAGATTCTTTATACCTTTCAAAGAACATGGTATGAAAATCCCTTAAATAGTAAATACAAGCAGGCGGCAAACTTTCATACCAAGATCGGGCTTCACCTTCCAGAGTGGCCATGAATATCTTCATCAATCAGTCTTCAGGAAAATCAACCTTCAACTTATGAATATGTATGTGAAATCTAACCAGATGTAAAGCAACATCCTTCCTATCATCATCTTTAAACGTAGGCAAATTCCTTTGCCAATCTACCTTAGGAATTTTATTTGGAAAACCTAGAATGTGATATCGGCTCATGGGAGCATACCTTCGATCCAGCGAAACCATTTTGATAACAATAAATTCACCAAAAAATTCCTCAAGCTACTGATTTTTGAAGAGTAGAGTCGCCATAAAAATTCTGAACCTTAGGATTCTTCAACACTGGAGTCGCCAGGTGAATGATTTCAGCCTTGCAGTGTCTGATTGTTGTCCACCATCAACAATCAGATATGAACTTGATTACATCTTACTAAGGAAACTAGATGTTCAATTCATAAACTAGACCGGAGATTGACTGAAGCAACATTCATCTACTTTCGCTAATGCAAAGAAAGAGCATTTCGAAGGCTACCTGGCTAACTTCAGGCTCCATTTGTAGTTTATAAAGAAAATAAAAAACTTTTCTTCCCCAGTATGGTCACCACTATGTTATTGCCTAAATCTACCTCAGGCTGAAAGAAGGCAGAGTTTAGGGTAACATCAAACCACGCTCAGTCTAATAGCTAGCCCTACCAGATCAGGAGAGGGCTCTCTCTGGGTCAATCTCAGTAAAAATAATTGATGGGGCTTGAGATGACTTGAAATAAAAGCTAATTTTAGGCTAGGTATATAAGTAAAGGATTTTTATTTTTATTTTTGGGGTTTTTTGTTGGAATCAAAGGGAAAGGCAGTTTTGGGTCCGGGGATGAGGCCTAGTTTTTGCAGAGTTCTGAATGGGGAAAGGAAGGCAATTGTTTTGATGCTTTGGATTGAATGTATGGATAGTTTGGACCAGTGACGAGCTGAAGAGGGAAAGAGGCTTTCAAGAATCCTCTTCAAATAGATGAAAACATGGAAAATTAAACAAAACTCAAGGCAGAGCAAAGCAATCTAATGAATTCCACCTTTATCACTCATTTGTTTAATTTAAGAAGAGAGGAGAAGGGAAATGATACACATAAACATCAATGAGCTTAAAATCACATAGAGAAACACACCATCAAAACACAGAGCCACATGGATCCCAAAGAGTGCCGCAAACCTTGGTCTATTCCTTTGCCAAAATTGTAGAGATGAAATGTACAATGAAATGCCAAGCAATCCCAAGTGTCCAACCTTGAAAATGACTAAAGAACTACAAGATATAGACAAGCCTAACTCATCCCCATGCCTCTAGGGGTCAAGCTCACCATTCAAGGAGCTATTTCAACCATATCTAAACTAAGAACTGGAAAATAGGCAATGAAACAACTTGCCTCTATATGATAGGAAACTGATTCATTCACTTACATTTCACTTTTTAGTGAATGAATCTACTTGGATGAGTAAAAATGTGCCAAAATTACATCATAGTCATGAAATTACATCAAGGTACATCAAGAGTTACATGAAAAAGTCAAACTGGCCAAAAATAGGTGAAAAACTGAGATGTTGAGTGAAAAATAGGCCAAATTTCCCAATGCGCCACCCCTGAAATCTTTATGTGTCGCGCCACTTTGGAGCCGATTTTGAGGGCTTTCCTGAAGTCAAAATTGAGTACCGGATATTTCTCTGGAAAGCTCTACCTATCTACTTTCCAACCCAAGTGGAATTTCTAAATTTGGTTTCCATTTTCCCCTCCAAAAATCAAATCTTCCAACACTACGTCCTGTGTGTCCAAAAAGTGGCAGAAAGGCCATTTTTGAGGTGTTTTTGACCCCTTAGACAACCCAAAACTTGTCAAAATACTTAGGTAATGGGTAGGAATGCATAAATTTTCATGAAAAAATTCAGAAATGAAAAGTTTTCCTCAAAAGGAGTTTCCAATTATAAGCGCGTGCCAAGTGGCGCTACGTGTCGGGCGGAAAAATCTGTGTTAAGGCCAAAAAATTCAAAATTGACAAAAAGTTTCCCAAATTTATTGAAATTTGGACTGAATGCCCACCATAAAGCACTATGCTGGGCCAAATAAGCTTCGGCCAAAATTTGGATTCTATCATGCCTTTTGCGACGCTTTAGTGCCCTCTTTAGCCTTGCTTTCAGGATCTTGATCCTCGCTTTGCAAACATGATTTCGTGCCCAATAATGTTTCTTCATGTTCCTGAGCATGTTATTTTCCTTTTTTTCTTTCTCCAATAGCTTCTCAAGATGAATGTTGACTCTCTCAAGCCAATTCTCTCTATCAGCCTCAATCTCCCGCTCAATGGGTGTCATCTCTATTTGGCTTCTTTAAGCAGCTTGCCGGTTCTCACGGATGATTTGCAAATCCATGATTTTTTGCTGATCCTCCAATTGTTTGTTCCACTTCTCCAAGTAATTTATGATCCATTGGGCTCTCTACAATTTGATGGTTAATGTGTCAATCTCTGCCTTCTGCTCCTGAATAGTCTCTCTCAACTTTGAGCTTGGAGAGCTCAAATCTTCATCAATGAGTACAAAATCAGTATCCTAGCCTCCTGAAGGGCCCTCATCCTGCATAGGCCTCTTACCTCTGTCCTGTACCTATACCTATGTTGTTGATGATGGCAACAAGACCCCTTCCACCCCAGGTGGAGATATTACTCGTCGGGCTGCTGCAAATAATACTCTGGTGCATCTCTGATAAGTAACAAACATTGGCACACTGATAGGCTATGTCTCGTGACCTTCAGGCTGATGTGAAGGTTCACTTGGCTCACGAAAAACCTCCAAAGGAACCTGAGGTGTTGTGAATAAATCATGAGAAATTAAATCCTCACATGAAATGCCCTACAATCCAAGCTGATGTACAACCACGATCTTGATGAGTGCACAGTGATAAATACTGTTGTACTACTGATCGGGAGTTTTCTTCTGCACAAGAGTGGTCATTCTCTTGATATTCCAGCACATGAAATAACGAATGTTCATCATCCTCACTCTAGTGAAATGCATCAATAACCTGATGTGGTAGGCATAGAGGCGTGAAAGCCGACCCTCACAACTGAAATATCTGATAATGAGTTTGATTAGAGGCGCATAGGATTCCTTTAGGAACTGGAATGGGAACACCCTACTGAGTTGCCTCACAAAGCTAGGCCTAATGTATGGTTCATAATGCACTCTTTCCACCTGCTCTCTTTTGTTCCACTATTCACCCACATTCGGTATTCCGGTTGCTTGGGAAATAGTTTCTGATGTCAAGGTGAAATTTACACCAGTAAGAGTTACCTGACCATCATGTAAATGCAATACAAACAAACGAGCCAAATCCTAATGATGATGAATCCTAGCAATCATTACACAATACTGATAACATGACTGTTCTCGAAAACATGCAATTGCAAGTGGGCAAGCCTATAATTGAGTCAATGAGGTGGGCTCTTCTCTCATATGTTTTCCACCTTTACGAGGCCTTCTAGGTGCATGTAGCTCAGTAGTAGAATCACTATCTCGGTCATATGATGTGTCAGTATTTGTCTTCATGATGTCCATGCAAGGTGTATATTGGCTTATATGAGATGAAAATGAGAATTTGGTGCTTTGTTTCAATTTCCAAATATATGGTGGTCAGAGAGGGACTGTGGAGAAATAGGGCAGTAGGAACAATGGACCTCAATCAAGTGATAACTCAAGTGTAGGGACAACCAATTAACTGTTTGGGAAAATTAGGGTTTGAATTTTTTTTTACAGGTGAGATGGGAAAGGGAGAATGATCGAAAATGAAATGACTTTAGGGATAGGTAAATAGGCTTAGGAATGAGTGCTTTTGGGGATGTAAAGGAATAGGGGATGGACTATAATGATAATATTAACAGTGAGAGGGAGGAATAACAAGAGGGGAATGAAGTATTTGGCACCAAAATCAATTTTAGAACTCCAATTTAAAAACCCTAAGGAGGCACTTCAACAAGATGATAGGGTTTATAGTTTTGGAATTCAAACTCTCATATTCAAACTCAAACAACACCAAAAATTGTTTAATGGAAATTACAATATCACTTGAACTTACTTGGAGCAAAGGAGACCGAGTCGATTTGAATTTTTGTGGAGCAACGACAAAAATCTAGCTGTCTACCCTGTGCGCCGCAACAGTGGCCCAGTGCATCGCGACCCTTATATGCACTGCGCCAGTGCAAAAATACACAGAGGTGAATGGCCCTATGCACTGCGCTCAGCCAATGCACTGCGCTCATCCAGTGCACTGCGCCAGTTGCCGAGTGCGTCGTGCAACCAGATTCAACACACAGCCTGCCCTCAAATAACTTCTTCGCTCCTCCACAATTTTTCTTGGTTTCACTCTTGTCTTTAGCATGCAAATAAATCTTTGAAACATTGAAAATATCTTTTATGGCAAAGATTTTAATTTTTTCTTTCTTGAAAACCCACTTTTTTAATGTTGCAGACTTTGACACTTTAAATGAACTCTGTTTTGTTTCCTTTTGATTTTTTGGATTGATGATGAGCTTCTTGTTTGTCTTTGCAGGGATAGCTAACATGGATATTTGGCAAAGGTGACCATGGCTACACATGGAGTACTTTACAACTAAAGAAACTTTGAAAATTACATTGCATTTATTACAAAAGATGAAATAGACGATTTTTCTTCAAAACAAAGTTTTGAAGAAAAATTATTATCAAGCATTATGATGATGAAATTTTTGCACTGAGACCTTATTTGAAATTCCCTCATGTTCCTACTGACATTACTAGTCATTTTGAAGACTAAATTAATGAAACCCTAGACCTAATGAGACTAAAAACCCTAAAATGACTCTTTGCTAACCAGGAGGCCAAACATAACTGTAAATGATTTTGATGAACAGACCTAGGCCAGCAGGTACATGACATGAGGGATATGAGTGACAAGACCCTACCGTCAGATGATCCATGCTCCTAATGGAATGCAGCTAACTGAACTGAGTGAGACACCTAAAATGAAATGCAACAAGAGAAATTTGATCTCTGATGAAGGGATGAAGATACCGACACTAACTGCTGCCACATACTCTACCTCTGTTGTTGATAAAGCCACAATTGGCTCCTTCTTAGAAGCCCGTGAGATGGCTCTTGATCCCATATGAAAAAAATATATAGAGGTGCTTTTCCTGTCATCTATACTTCCAGCCCAATCACTGTCAGTATATCCAATAAGTTCAAACTTTTCTAAAGTGGTGTATAAAATACCATACCTCTTTGTTCCTTTCACATAACTCAGAATTCTCTTTGTTGCTTGCCAATGTGCCTCCTTTGGACTTTCCATAAATCTAGAAATTAAACTCATAACATGCATAATAGCAGGCATAGTTGTAGTCAAATACATAAGGTTTACAACTATGTTCTTATACAAACTTGGATCAAAATCCTTGTTGTTGTCTTCTTTGCTTAGTTTCAATCCCATCACTGTAGGAGTAATTGCTGCCTTGCAAACCTACATGTTAAATCTTTCCAAATATTATTTCACATATTTAGCTTGATAAATAAAATTTTATTTTCATTTTTCTTTACTTCTATTCCTAAGAAGTATCTCAACAATCCCATATCAGTCATCTCAAATTATTCTTTCATGACTGTCTTAAAATTTTCAATGAGGTCAGCATCATTACCTATGAATATCACATCATCAAAATATAAAACAACAATGAGAATCTTACCATCCTTTTATTTTATGTATAATTTGGGTTCTCCTTTGCATTTATCAAACCCATTTTCCAGTAGATAGGCATCTATCCTACTGTACCATGCTCTTGGTGCTTCTTTCAGCCCATACAGAGCTTTATTCAATTTTCATACCTTCTGCTCTTGGACTTATTTCTCATAGCCTAGAGGTTGTTCAACATAAACCTCTTCCATCAATACTCCATTCAGTAATGTTGATTTCACATCCATTTGGTAAAAATTCCACTTATGTTGTGTTGCTATTGACAACACTACTCTTATTGTTTCCATTCTTGCAACTAGTTCAAAAGTTTCCTCATACTCTCTTCCTTGTTGTTGCTTGTAGCCTTTGACAATAATTCTAGCCTTGTTTCTTTCAATCTTACCTTCAACATTTCTTTTGGTTTTATAAACCCACTTTTCTCCAATCACTTCCTTACCTTTTGGGAGATCAAATAATTCCCATGTTTATTTTTCTCTATTGCATTTATCTCTTCATCCATAGCATCTATCAATTTCTTTTCTTTTACTGCTTCTTCAAAATGAATAGGATCTTCTACATGAAAATACAATGCAAATAAAGAGTTCATACCTTCTTCTTGCTCATAAATTTCATTCAAACTTTTGAATCTAGTTCATTTTTCACTTGTTGAACTTGTGCTTGTAGAAGCACTCAAATCTGCTCCTTGTGATGTGCTTGAAGAAGCATTGTCATCACTTCTCAAGGGTGTTATCATACCTGCTTGTGGTTTCCCTTATTGTCCTTATGATGGTGGAGGTGGTGCTGCTAATGAGGGATTTATTTCAGCCACTTCTTCCTCATCTTCATCATGAAACAAACAGGGTTTTACATTCACTATTTGCTCAATGCTTCCATCCCAAGCTTATTCCTGAATAAATTTTACATCTCTTCTTATCATAAACTTCTTGGTGGATGGGTGATACAATATGTGCCTTGGATTCTTCACTTTATACAACAAATATTCACTTCTCCCCTGTACTATCCAACTTCTTCCATAACTGATCTGGAATTTGTGCATAAGCCACACAACCAAATACTTTCATGTGGGTGACAAATTGTTTTATGCCACTCCATGCTTCTTCTGGAACTTTGTTCATTACACTATTTTTTGGGCATCTATTCAAAATATATGTTGCACGATGTAAAACTTCAGCCCAATATTCATTTGGCAAATGTTTTGTCTTTAACATGATTCTTACCATATCCATGATGGTTCTCTTTTTCCTTTCAGCAACTCCATTTTGTTGAGGTGTATACCTTGCTATGAATTGCTTATGTATCCCATTTTCTGTGAAAAAACATAGAAATTATTTGGAGATATATTCTCCTCCTCTATCTGTCCTAAGGACTTTAATATGCTTCCCACTTTGATTCTCTACAAGAGCCTTAAAGTGGCAGAATTTCTCAAACACTTCACTCTTCAACTTCAAGAAATAAACCCATGTTTTTCTTTTGTAAGCATCAGTAAAGGTCATCATATTATGGTTGCCTATTAATGATGGTGTTTGAATTGGCCCACAAAAATAATAATGGACTATCTCTAAGGGTGTCTTTTCCCTTATGCTCTTTCCTGATTGAAAGCTTTCTTTGTGTTTTTTGCCCAAGATGCAGCCCTCACATAGGCTGTTTGTCTTTTCAATCAATGGTAATCCTTTCCTATGCAACAAATTCAGGCCTCCAAAGTTGAGATGTCCAAATATCAAGTGCCATAACAAGTTTTCATCCTTTTCTTCTCTTTGGAATATCTCTTGTGTTACTGTTGCCATTGCAACTCCTTTCTTCAAATCTGCTCTCATCTTGAGAAGAAACATTTTGTTTCTTATCATCTTCACTTCTACAATCCTATGTTTGATTGGTAGTATGTCCATGATGGTACATACATCATCCTTAAAGAATACTTTGTAGCCTTTCTGAATGAGCTCTCCAATGCTCAAAATGTTACACTTCATACCAGGTACATAGTAAACATGTGATATGGATCTCCTTTCTCCTTTATTTGTAAAAACACTTACTCTACCTTTTCCCATGATAGAGACTTTACTATCTATCCCCAATGTTACTTGAGACTTCACATTTTCATCTAACATGGAAAACATAGAAATTTTTCCAGTCATATTGTTGCTACATCTTGAATCTAGAAACCATATACTTCATTTTATTCTTCAGCAATATTACATGCTAAAATTAAATTCTCTTGATTAAGAGCTTCTTTGGTAAAGTTAGCACTGTCTCTATTACCCATGTCACTCTGTTTCTTCCTACATTCATTAGCATAATTCCAATACTTCTTACAGTAATGACATTGTACTTGGGATTTATCATAAATTTGTCCATGTGCTTGACTTTTTCCACCTTTTTGGCTGCTACATTGGTTTTGATTGTAACTCTGGTTGCTACCCCTTCCACTAGTACTTTCAGGGTTGTTTCTTCTTTTGTTTTGGCTTCTACCTCTAACTTTTCCTCCGTAGTTTATTCTACCTTGACCTCTTCCTCTTCCAAAGGAAATCTAGGTCTCGAAGGCATGCGCCAAAGATGAATTTGGTGTTCTTCTCAATCTTTTTTCATGTGTCATCAATGATGCATGAAGCTCATCAACAGTAAACATTGAGAGATCCTTTATATCTTCAATGGTTGTTACTATCACATAAAATATTAAGGGTAATATCCTCAATACTTTCGCCACTATTCTTCTTTCTTCTATTGTCTCTCCATGAGATCTCATTTGGTTAACAAAAACAATCAACAATGTGAAGAATGAGTCTATTGTATCACACTATTTCATTCAAATAACTTCAAAATCTCTTCTTATTAATTGAAGCTTTGTTGTCTTTACTTTCTCCATACCTTGGCAAGCTGTCTAGAGGGTATCCCATACATCATTGGACTTCTTTTCTACTGCTATTCTTGGAAATATACTTTCATGCACTACTTGATAGAGATAGAAGAGGGATTTTGAGTCCTTATTTCTATTACTCTTTAGCAAACCTTTCTCTGTCTGTGTTAAGGCATTAAATGCTTGTTCATATGTTGGTTCTTCTAAACCATATTCAACTAGCTCTCATAAATCTTGAGAGGAAAACAGGGCTCTCATTGTGATTGCCCAATAGTCATAGTTATTTCCATTGAACTGCGGGAGTTGAGTATTTCCCATATTCGTGCTTGTGCTAGTCCTACCATTTCTAGCTTGACAAGACTATGCAAAGACTTGACTATGTATCCTAAACAAACTTTCTCACACTTTGAGAGATAACCTATGTCTCTAAAGGACTTCCTTTTTATAGTTGTATCGATTGTATTCTTTAAAACAAACACAAAAATATGTTTTGATAAATACCTCACTTTGTTGAACCTTCACACTGCTCGAGAAAACTTCAACAATATTCTTCTTCTTTTTCCTATAGCTTCTTCAGCAACTGCTGAGAGCCTGGACTAGCTCTAATACCATGTTGGAATTTTTTATTATTCCTGAAAAACAGTGAGGAAAAAAAAAATCCTCTTCTAACACTAAGATAGAAACAAATAAATATGGACATAGATGGAGTAAAAACTCTATTTCATTAAAATGTTGGACTGTTACAAAATGAAACTTTGCCTCAGAACTACAGTTCTGGATTACAATTTTATTTTTTTTTGTTGGCTATTACACACACACATCACTCTCTTCTTCCCTTCCTTCAGCCATACACACCCTTTTGATCTCTCTGTCTATTACACAGTGTCCACACTGTGTCTTTCATCTCTCGGCATATGTATTTTCTTACACACAGTCGCACACACTTTTTTTCTATCACATATGTTTATATATATTGTAAACATTCATTTTTACAATATATATTATGAAACATGTAACCTAAGTTTTAAATAAAATAAAACTTATGCTCGCAGCACATAAAAAATTTAAACCGAGGTTGTAAACCTTATAAAAATTACCTTATGTGGATTTTAAATCAACATTTAAAACATTATATTAAATCATGCAACGAGTTTTATCGCATCGATAAGCCCATTGTCCGACTATGCACCAGATTTGTAGGATAAGCTACTATTGGCCGATGGTGGATGTGCTGGCGGAGGTGGGCCAGCACTTATTGCATGGTTTTAAAGCTCTGCCAACGTAAGCACTAAACTGTGTGATATGCCTCTGATTGGTTGATGGCTTTGACGTGGCATGATGGTGGGGATTGCTTATCACACAGGTTTGAGGAATGATGATTTTGGCACCAACCTTTGCGATAATCATTGATTGGTTGCGGATTTTGGAGACATGGACCGGTGGGGACCACAGAAATGACATGGTGTTTTCAAATTTAAAAAAAAATGGCACGACAATTAAATTGGTTGGTGGAGCGTTATGGCAGGTAGGTTCTGTGGGTTAAATGGTGGGGTTGTGTGGTTTAACCCACAGATTTTAATACAGAAAAGGGCTACAACCTTCATAAAAAAAAATGGATTTGTAGGGTTTTAAACTAGAATTGAATACATGATTGAGTGCTCAACAAAACAAAAAATTCGATGTTTCTTTTGTCCTTCAAGAACTCACATCAAAATTTAACTTTTGTCCTGCTTCTGTTCTTTTTGCAGTTGGAATTAATTTCCATCACTATTTAAGGCAAGGTGCATTGAAGGCCCACGTAAGGTATATTACTCTGTTTTCCTGTAAGGGAATTTGTGAGAGGTTAGGGGCGTTTGTCATCTCCAAGAGGTCATGTTAGATTTTTCTACTCTACAATGTTAGGTGAGAGACTATGGATGACTTATATTTTTTGGTTTTTTGTCTTTTTGGATCTAGACAAACAAAAGTGCCCATATCTGGATTTTTTATGTACTTGGCTCATTTGGTCACCATTTTAATGTGGGTACTAGTGGATAGGAGGTCGAGAAATGTTTTTTTTTTAAATGTAGTTAGAGTCGCTACTTTACTGTTTGCTCTTTTTTTTTATGTATATTTTTCATTCATGTTGTTTATGTTTTAGATAAAGAGACAAGGATATATGTAAACTTGTGTTTTATTCAATGGAAACAAAGTTAATTGTGAAAAAAAAAATAATGAGATAAATCTTTGATATCCACGAGAAGCTCATATGAACATTAAATAGACAAATACATATCATTCAACAACCCAATTATTAAATTGTTGGTAAATTGTTTATCAATGCTTCCTTATTATCAATTATTATACATCTTATATTGGTAACATTTAAAAAAATATTAAAAAATAAAAATATTTTATTATTGTTTTATTATTATTATTAATTAATTAATTATATATTTAAAAAAACTAGTATAACTACTATTAAAAATATTTTATGGAAATTAAATCTCTTTCATCCACCTAATAATTATTAATAGATAAATTATTACCATCTACCTAATAATTATTAACAATTAAATTAAAATTTCAAAAAAACTGTTCAAAATAAATAAACATATCAAAAATAAATAAATTTTTGAAATTTAATATAATTTTTATTTTATAATAAAAAATATAATAGAAATTTAATATAATTTTTATTTTATAATAAGAAATTAATTGAAATTTAATACCATTTTTATTTTATAATAAAAGAATTTAATGCTTATATAGCTATTTTTTAATAAATATATCTTAATTCAATTTTTTCTTCGAAAACTAATATATTATTAAAAAAATAAACTTATTAAAAGTTTAAAATATCATTATTTCTTCTTAACAAAAATATGTGAAAAGAATAAAAATTCTATCAACATGCTTATTGTTCACCTTATTATTAGATATACCATAAACATACTTGTAATTAACCTTGTTTATGTCACATTTTCATGGTCTCTTCATAATATTGTAATACACTTAATTTGAAAATGTACTCTCCCAAATTTTATCATTTTTAAAAAATTTCCAATTACATGGTGAATAATTTTGGTATTTTTTACATTATAATAAATCAATCATATATGAGGATTACGGGTGATGGCCTATGGCACATAATGACGATCATTTTTAAGGCAGGATGATTGAGGCACATGTACACCTACGACTAACTAGTCACAGAAGTTAGAAGTTTCGCTTTCACTTTCATTGCTAGGGTTTATTGGTATTGTAGCCTTCTCGTTGGTGAAAGTTATTTATTGAGAATAAAAATAGAGGGTTTTCTAGAACTAGAACTACATCTGGACCAAAAGGATATTTTGGTGATTTTGGATCTCAAGCTTACTTGACATGTCCTGGCCAAGGTGAAACCTCTAGCTAGAGGCTTATTTAACTATTTTCTTGATTCGTCAACTCGGTTGGAAAATTTTGGCCTCTCTCGCACTTGAGATAATGGAGAGTTGGATCATACTCAAAGGGTTGGAGGGATGACATATCGATGGTGGAATTTGATCTTCCTTGTGAATATTATTTTCCTAGGGGTATTAGGGGTAATGATGCTGGAAATTTGAGTCTCGATTCTTTGTCATGCTCAAGTGGGGATATTGTTCTAATTTGATATGGCATTTTTCCACTCGAAGAGTGTCACGTACGTGGTTTCTCAATAAAAAAAAATTTCTATAAATGAAAATACTTATATCAATGCATGGTGATTTTTATTTTTTTCTTCATTGATAGTTGTATAATATTGTATCACTCCATGTTCTATTACAATTTTAATCCTATTAGCCTCTCTTCTATGTTAATATATTTATATTCTAAGCCTGGCCACATGTATTCACCCATTACATCTCAACTTACTAATGCATACTTGTAGTATCGATGGCATACTGCTCATCTTGGTTAAATAACCATATTATATCTATATTTTCCCTCACCTTAGTTGTTATACATGTGTGCCCATTAACTATGTTAACCTTATTAAGTCACAATTCCTAAGTGCTAACTCAACACTTGTCATTCGTAATACATCACCATTAAATTGATACTCATATTGTATAATTCTTCATTCCTTAATCATTTCTTACCCTATCATTTAATATGTTTCGTATGCTCCTGTTGCCATCCCTTGAAGTCCCATACCTTGGAAAGAATGACAGTAATCACTATCTGTCTTGTGCACCTAACCACATATGCTTCACATGGCCTCTGGATGGAATGGCGTCGGCTAGTGTTCAACATTCAAGATCTACTGAAATCATCTGAAGTTAGCCACACCCATTTTCAAACTCTATCCTTGTTTTTTACAGTATATCTTGAATCTTCTGCATGAAGTTTTTTATTTTACTTTCTACCTATATTCCAAACAAGAAATCCTTGTTATGGCTGCCAAGTATGATGACATATATACAAAGAGTCCGCTCTTCAATAAAAGGTTGCTTCAGTCATCTTCCTTTTCAGCCGAAATTATTTCTATTCACCAACTACAATTGCAAGGTCTGTTATGGTGAAAGGTAAGTTTTTATTATTGTTTTCCCAGTCGGCCGATTTTAGTTGGCTAATTTCTTCAAAGTTAGTTCCATCTGGGTTAGTATTTTCGGTGGCACTGGTGTAGGTTAAATAAGATACTTTTACCCAGGAGTCTTTGTCGAGGCAACCTTGTCATCGTATTTTCCATTCAGGTGATAACCTTATTTAGAAACTTCCCCTTTTATTTCATTTTTGTGACCTTTCTCATTTATTTAGTCTTCCTCCAACTGAGTATGCTCCTTGTGACTGTCAACAGGTGTGCTGCAGCACCATTAAGGGCCTAAATTGGTATTTCATATCCAGTTATGATTGGACTCATGAGTATTTGTAATGTTGGAAATTAATCCCAACTACAACCTGAGTAGAAGGAGGAAAAAAATTCATTTTTTGATGGGAAACAAAAGGACACTTAAGCAGCAAATTTCTTGTTTTATTTATGCACTGAACCATGCATTCAATCATGTCTTTAATTCCCCTACAAAATCAATTTTTCTTTACAAGTCGTAGCCCTGTCCAGATTTATCAAAATCGTGGTTTGAGCACATTATCTTCCGCACTAACCTTTGCACCCACTCACCATTACGTTTGACCAACCACCATATCTCTCACACATTTATTTAGAATTTAAAGCATTCCACGTCATTTATGTGGAGCCCTCCAGGTCCACGTCACCCAAACCATTGACTGATAAATTCTTATCGCAACAACATCCACTAGTTGCGTCATCGCCATTCTTAAACTACCACGATAAACCGGCCTCCACCATACCACATCGACATCCCTCCAGCCAATCAGAGGTGTATCGCACGATTTCGTGCTAATGTCACCACACCTCCGAAACCACACGATAAGGGATGATGCGCCATTTCCAGCTCACATGTCTTCGGCCAATGACGCATCGTCGTAAATATTTGGTGTCCAGTCAGTAGGTGGGTTAATCGATGCGATAAACCATCGCATGATGTATTGAATTGTTTTGCATTATGGTTTGAAATCCACCACGATATAATTTTTCCATAAGGTTTTAGACTTAGGTTATAGTCACATCGTTAAAATGCCACAACGATATAAGTTTTATTTCATAAAGTATAAAATTAGGTTTTATTTTTTATATATTGTAAACATATAAGTTTACAATATATATATGGACAACAATGTAATGTAACAGTGGTAAGAGAAAAGAGAAAACGAGCTAGGGTTCTGCAATCCCTGCTACCGCCGACATGGTTGCTTCTCTTAGCTCTGCCGCAGTTGATACCGCTCCTGCTCAGAATTCCTACGCAGCCGCCATTGCTTCCAAATCAAACGATGCTCATGAGGTTTTCGTGGCTATCCCCTTCTCCTCAGAGCTCAAGACTCAAGATCCCAACCCTCACTGTGCCACCAACAACGCTGTTAGCGATGGCTGGGGGAAGCGTTCTTCTCCCACAACAGTGTTTATGATCGCCTCTGTAGAAAAGCTAGCAGTGGCTGCCCCAGGCAGTAAGACAACCCAAGAAATAGTGGCCTCCTACGCAACGGAGGCCATAACACAGCACGGCCTCATGGATCTGCATGAATGGGAAGCTAAGGTAGCATTTCCCTTTGAAAAAACCCTTGGATTTCAAATTCAGATCCTACTTCTCTCCGAAAAAACGGTGTTTCTCTGGGTGTGTGCTTCGGATCCGATGCATGACATTCAGCGAGATCTTGACCTCAGGTTGGGTATCCCCTCAGCTCTTCAGAGATTGACCTATGAAGGTAAACAGCTTGAATACCCTATGCCCTTGTCTTATTACAGTATTGAAAGATATGCTTTAGTAATTTTTACCCTACGTCTGCGAGGAGGAGCATCTGGGCAGACCTCCTCGGTTCCTAATTTCTCCTATAAATATGCAGTTCATGCACAGCCTTCCAAGAAGCCTGCCCAGATAGCTGAGGCTCCCAAGCCTTTCTTCGTGGACAAAATGCAAGAAACCCCATCCATTGAAATCACTCATCCATGTCTGGATGATAAATATCAGACATTTGCATAAACATCCATCATCTATAGATTTAATGGCCTATGGCCCTGTATAGTTGATTTATATCAGTGGATCCATTCCTAATAGACCAACAATAGCAAGGTCTTCTTATGCTCGAAAGGCTTCTTTATTGTAGCCTTTTCTTTCAACGAAGATTACCAGAAAGCCTTAATGGGAGGCCCTTAGTTCTGGGGATCAGCAAGACTATTCCTCACCCCCTGGTTCCCAGATTTCGACCCCTCCTCGACTGTTATCACTAAACTTCCCATTTGGTTTCGGTTTCCAAACCTCGCTGCACATGTATGGCATTTTGTTGTCTTTCAAGGGATTGGGGACACCTTAGGCCGCTTCCTGGCAATGGATACCTCAAGGGGGGAGAAAGGCATATACACTTTTGGCAGAATATGCATGGAAATAGACATTAGTAAAGGGCTACCTAATCAGATCAACCTCAAGGTTGGGGACTTTCATTGGACGCAAACCTTGGACTACGAGAACACTGCCTTCAGGTGTCGCCATTGCCATCAGACAAGGCATCTCCAGAATACACGTGCAACATTCCTCAACAAGAAGAAGAACAACTATCACAAATCAAAGTCTAAGAGTTGGAAACCATGTGATCGACCCCCTATGGATGACTTAGACTCCTCTAGCTCTGATGAGGAAGATATTGAAGTGGAAGGGGAAAATTTGGAACACCCGAAGGACGCACCCCCAGCCCGCCCCAAGGATCTTTCAGCGCCTCCAAATTCACAAAAATTCACTCATGAGTCTTTTTCCTCTGATTCAAACAAGGAAACTCCTCCGTTAGCACATAGTAGTTTGCAAGTGGTTCCTGTCCAGCTAGGTCACAATGGCTGGGTCAAAGTCAGTAAGAATAAAGGTAAAAAATGTCAAATGGGAGATTCCACCCATTCTAGGTCGACTCCTTAGTCTAGCTATCTATTTTCTGTTCTCCTTGTTATCTTTTGCTAATGTCGTATTTTCTCTTTGGGACTGAGGTTGATATTCTATCATTTCCGGCTCCCTTGCTATATATCTTTTCTTTCATGCAAGCTCTGATTGTACCATATGTTTTTTCTTAATAGAATTAGTCTTCTTCAGAAAAAAAACAGTGGTAAGTGAAAATACTATGTCAGACAGTAAGCTTGAAGAGTTGTGTGTGTAGCAGCCTTTTTGTAAAACTAGAACTGAATATTTTGAAGATTGTATTTGAACCATTTTATTTATAAAAGACAATTCCTTTTATGCTTCACCTGCATATTTTTTTTGTTGTTATATATGTGTTGATAGAGGACATTTTGTTCCTCATTTTTTATTAAGGAATCATCAGAAATTCCAACATGGTATCAGAGCTGGTCCAGGCTCTCAACAGTTGCTGAAGAAGTTGAAGGAAGAAGACTGTTGAAATTTTTCTCCAGCAGAGTGAAGGTTCAACAAGTCAGGTATTTAAAAAACATGGTTATTTTTTTCTTTAAGATTGCAATCAAGAGAGCTGTAAAAGGAAGTCTTTTAGAGACAGAGGTTATCCCTCCAGCAATGAGAAAGTTTGTTTAAAATACACAGTCAAGTTTTAGCATAGTTCTTCAAGGCTAGCAATGGCAGGAGACAGCACAAGCACGAGTATGGAAAATATGTAACTCCCACAGTTCAATGGGCAGAAATATGACTATTGGGCAATCACAATGGGAGCCCTATTTTCATCTCGAGATTTATGGGAGCTAGTTGAATATGTTTTAGAAGAACCAACAGAAGGACAAGAATTTAATGCCTTAACACAGACAGAGAAAGGTTTGCTGAAGAGTAATAGGAATAAGGATGAAAATTCCCTCTTCTATCTATATCAGGCAGTGCACGAAAGCATATTTCAAAGAATTGTAGCATCAAAGAAGTCTAAGAATGCATGGGATGCCCTCCAAAAAACCTACCAAGGAATGGAGAAATTAAATACAACAAAGCTTCAATTAATCAAAAGAGATTTTGAATTCATTTGCATGAAATAATCTAATACAATAGATTCATTCTTCACATTGTTGATTGGGTTGTTTACCCAAATGAGATCTCATGGAGATACAATAGAAGAAAGAAGAATAGTGGAGAAAGTATTGAGGAGGTTACCCTCAAGATTTGATGTGATAGTAACAACCATTGAAGAGACAAAGTATCTCTCAATTTTTACAGTTGATGAGCTTCATGCATCATTGATGACACGTGAAAAAAGATTGAGTAGAACAACAAACTCATCTTTGGATCATGCCTTCAAGACCCAAATGTCCTTTGGAAGAGGAAGAGGTCAAGGTAGATCAAACTACAGAGGAAAAGGTATAGGCGGAAGCCAAAAAAGAGGAAGGAACTTCCCTACAAATACAATTGGAAGGGGAAGCAATCAAAACCAAAATCAAAGCCAAGGAAACAACCAACAAGGTGGAAAAAATCAAGCACATGGACGAAGGTATGATAAATTCCAAGTCCAATCTCATTACTATAAAAAGTATGGGCACTATGCCAATGAATGTTGGAAGGAATGGAGTGACATGGGTAATAGACCCAGTGCTAAATTTTCTAAAGAAACTCTGAGAAAAGAGAATTTATTTTTAGCTTGTAATCTGGCTGAAGAGAAAAATGAAGATATATGGTTTCTTAATTCAGGATGTAGCAACCATATGACTGGAAACGTTTCTATGTTTTCCATATTGGATGAAAAATTGAAGTCTCAAGTAACATTGGGGACAGATAGTAAAGTCTCTCTCATGGGAAAAGGCAGAGTAAGTGTTTTGACAAAGAAAGGAGATAGAAAAACCATATCAGATGTTTATTATGTTCCTAGTATGAAGTGTAACCTTTTGAGCATTGGACAACTCATTCAGAAATGCTACAATGTGTTCTTTGAAGATGATGTATGTACCATCATGGACATACCACCAAGAAAAAAGAGGATTGCACAAGTGAAAATGACAAGAAACAAAATGTTTCCTCTCAAGATGAGAGCAGATTTGAAGAAAGGAGCTGCAATGGAAGTAGTGACACAAGAGACTTACCAAAGAGAAGCAAAAGATGAAATTGGTTATGGCATTTGAGATTCAGACATCTCGACTTTGGAGGTCTGAATTTGTTTCACAGAAAAGGAATGGTAAAGGGATTACCATTGATTGAAAAGCGAGAAAGCCTTTGTGAAGGCTACATCTTGGGCAAACAACATAGAGAAAGCTTTCCATCAGGAAAGATCATAATGGCAAAAGCACCCTTAGAAATATTCCATTCTAATTTATGTGGACCAATGCAAACACAATCATTAGTAGGCATCCACTATATGTTGACCTTTATTTATGATTACACAAGAAAAACATGGGTATACTTCTTGATGTTGAAGAGTGAAATGTTTGAGAAGTTATACCACTTTAAAGCTCTTGTTGAGAATCAAAGTGGCCATCATATTAAAGTTCTCAGAACTGATAGAAGAGGAGAATATATCTCCAAATATTTTCTATGTTTTTGCAAAGAAAAAGGAATTCATAAGAAATTTACGGCAAGGTATACATCACAGCAAAATGGAGTTGTTGAAAGGAAAAACAGATCCATCATGGATATCGTAAGAAGTATTTTGAAGGAAAAACATTTGCCAAATGAATATTGGGCTAAAGTTGTACATTGTGCAGCATATGTTTTGAATAGATGGCCAACAAAGAGTGTTATGAATAGAGTTCTAGAAGAAGCATGCAGTGGCATAAAACAGGTTGTCACCCACATGAGAGTATTTGGTTGTGTGGCTTATGCACACATTCCAGATCATCTAAGGAATAAGTTGGACTTTAAGGGGGAGAAGTGCATATTTTTTGGTTACAGTGAAGAATCAAAATCATATCTATTATATAACCCATCCACCAACAATTTTATGATAAGAAGACATGTACAATTTATTAAGGAAGAAGCTTGGGATGGAAGCATTGAGAAAACAATGAATGTAAAATGATGTTTGTCTCATGATGAAGATGAAGAAGAAATGGCTGAAAGAAATCCCTCATTAGCAACACCACCTCCACAAACATAAGTATAGCAAGGGACATCACAAGCAGGTATAAGAACATCCTTGAGAAGTGATGACAGTGCTTCTCCAAGAACATCACAAGGAGAAGATTTGAGTGCTTCTACAAGCACAAGTCCAACAAGTGAAAGAGGAACCATATTCAAAAGTCTGAATGAAATTTATGAAAAGGAAGAAAATAATGAAGTATGAACTCTTTATTTGCATTGTATTTTCAAGTATAAGACCCTATTCGTTTTGAAGAAGCAGTAAAAGGTAAGAAATTAATAGATGCTATGGATGAAAAGATAAATGCAATAGAGAAAAAAAATACATGGGAATTATTTGATCTCCCAAAATACAAAGAAGTGATTGGAGTAAAATGGGTTTAAAAAACCAAAATAAAAGAAGAAGGTAAGACTAAAAGGAACAAGTTCGGACTTGTTGTCAAAGGCTACAAGCAGCAACAAGGAAGACCTTATGAGGAAACTTTTGCACCAGTTGCAAGAATGGAAATAGTGAGAGCAGTGTTGTCCATAGCAACACAAAATAAGTGGAAAGTTTAGTAAATGGATGTGAAATCAACATTCCTAAATGAAGTATTGATGGAAGAGGTTTATGTTGAACAACCTTTGGGCTATGAGAAAGAAGGCCAATAGCACAAGGTAAGAAAATTGAAGAAAGCTCTATATGGGCTGAAACAAGCACCAAGAGCGTGGTACAGTAGGATAGATGCATATCTACTAGAAAATGGGTTTGAGAAATGTGAAGGAGAACCCACATTATACATCAAAGAAAAATATGGTAAGATGTTCATTGTTGTTTTATATGTTGATGATGTTATATTCATAGGTAATGATGCTTACCTCATTGAAAATTTTAAAACAGTCATGACAAAATAATTTGAGATGAATGATATGGGATTACTGAGATACTCATTAGGAATAGAAGTAGAGCAAAATTAAAATAAAATTTTTATTTCTCAAGCTAAATATGTAAAAGAAGATTTGGAAATAATTAACATGCAATATTGTAAAGCATCAATTACTCCTACAATGATGTGATTGAAGTTAAGAAAAGAAGACAATAACAAGGATTTTGATCCAAGTTTGTATAATAAAATAATTGGAAGCCTGGTGTATTTGACTGCAACTAGGCTAGATATTATGCATGTTGTAAGCTTAATTTCCAAATTTATGGAAAGGCCAAAGGAGGTACATTGGAAAGCAACAAAAAGAATTCTAAGATATGTGAAAGGAATAAAGAGGTGTCTTATTTTATACACCTCTTCAGAATATTTTGAATTGATTGGATATACTAACAATGATTGGGCTGCAAGTATAGATGACAGCAAAAGCACATCTAGATATGTTTTTCATATGGATCGGAATCCATTTCATGGGCTTATAAGAAGCAAGAAATTGTGGCTTTATCAAAAACAGAGGAAGATTATGTGGCAGCTACAACAACAGCATGTCAAGCAGTATGGATGAGGAGAATGTTAAGAAATTTGTGTCATGAACAAGTAAAAGGCACAACAATTTATTGTGATAATAGCTCAACTGTAGCTTTATCCAAGAATTCAGTGTTTCATAAAATAACAAAACACATTGATGTAAAGTATCCCTACATCAAAGAATTAGTGAACAATGGACAAGTTGTTCTAAAGCATTGCAGAACAAGAGCAGTTTGTTGATATTTTAACAAAACCATTGGGGCAGAAAAGTTTTAATTATCTCATAAAATGTCTGGGAATGCAAGAAAACAATAGTTTTGATTAAGGGGGAGTGTTGGACATTAATCCCAACTGCAACCTGAGCAGAAAGAGGATAATACTTCAATTTTTATGGGAAACAAAAGGACATTGTTGTAGAATTTTTTTTTTTTTGTTTGTGAACTCAACCATGCATTCAATCCTTTGTTTAATTCCCCTGCAATTTTTTTTTCTTTATAGGTCGTAGCCCTCTCCATATTTATCAAAATTGTGGTTTGACCACATTACCTCATGCATTAACCTCTGCATCCACTCGCCATTATGTTTTACCAATCACCGTATCTCCCGCGCCTTTATTTCAAATTTAAACCATCCCACATCATTTATGTGGAGCTCGCCAGGTCCACGTCACCCAAACCATCAACCAATCAATTCTTATCACAACCTTCATTAATTGTGTCATTTTCGTTCTTAAACTGTCGTGATAAATCGGCCCCCACCATACCATGTCGAAATCCCTCCAGCCAATCAAAGGCATATCACACGATTCCGTGTTGACATCACCACACCTTCAAAACCGTGCAATAAGGGATGACCCACCACTGCCAGCTCACATGTCTTTGGCCAATGACGCATCATCGCAAATATTTGGTGCCCAGTCAGTGTGCGGGTTAATCGATGTGATAACCCATCACATGATGTATTCAAGTGTTTTGCATTATGGTTTGAAATCTTCCGCGATGTAATTTCTCCATAAGTTTTTAGACTTAGGTTATAGTCACATTCTTAAATGTGTGAGACAGTGGCTTGAAGGATTTTTAACATTGGCATGACCAGGTGAAATTTTTGTAAAACTAGAATTGAAGATTCTGAAGACTGTATTTGAACAATTTTTTTTAATAAAAGATAGTTTATTTTATGCTTCAACTGCATATTGTTTTGGTTGTTATCTCTGTGTTGACAGAGGACATTTTGTTCCTCGTTGTTTGTTAAGGAATCATCAGAAAATCCAATAGGTAGTACTAAAAAATTTATCCCTCTCATTGTGAGGTTATTGTTTTGTCCCGATTGTTGTAATCCTGAAAATTTTTAGGGTTTTATATATGTTATACACAACATGCTGATATGAATGGCTACTTCTACGATTTCACCCATTTATCCTCCATTTGGACTTCCAATCCAAGTGGTGACTAGAGTTAGATGCTCCATGGTATTTTCATTAGTTTTCTCTATTTTGTAACTAGATATTATTAATCTAAGCGATGGTTATTTTGAAAAAGTGGTTCCAAGTGCAACATGGCATTTCTCCAAGAATTGGTAACTCATTCATTTTGTTATTTTTTGTAAGCTTTGTTCATTATGTCACTACCTACTTTCGATTTTTAACTATTCATTTATGTTTTCCCCTTTTCCTTAGAGGTATGAGGTTTGATACTTGATCACTCATTTATGATCCTATTGGCACATACCTAAGTTAGAGTCCAATGATGGAATCGACTTCTCTAGGTTGGTGGTACACCTCTCCTAGCTCTTCTGAAGGGAAAAATACTAGTAAAGTTTAAATGAGGGTTTTCATAAATCGTGGCATGTTGAATCTTGCTATGTAGTGTACATTTCATTACAAGGTCAAGTGTGTGGCATATTTACCATTGAAATATATGTAATCTCATAGTTTTAGTTTAAAAGAGGACTCTACCCCAATATGAAATATAACCCGAATCTGGTCATATTTGGATTTGCATTGTATGAGTTATAGAGGAATTACTCGTATTTCAATAATTGGTATTTTCATCTTTCTTGGAGTAGGTAATTATAAATGAGTTTTTATTTCTTTGACATTTCTATCGGAAATGTATTATTCATATATGGACATGTGATTGTTAAATCTACTTCTACTCTACGTAAATTTCATTCATATCGCCTTCTATCATATGCCAATTTATACTTTGTCGTAGATTTTGAATCATCACATTATTTACCCAGTTCAAGTTTACCTTAATGTTATCTCAAATATACATATTGTTTTTAAAGAAAAACATTTACTCTGGTTATCTTTATGATACACCATAATCCCCTTCCAACCACATATCAGGTTCATTTTGTATTAGTTATTTCTACTTCATATGCATTCTATAAATATAATATTAATCTCTGGGATATTTTTAATGAGTTATGTATTGTTTTCACACTCATGTTACCCAATTACTTTTTTAAATAACACTCACCATAAAATATTCATCTGAGAGTATGTTTAATTTCTTACTATGGTCGGTTTAAGTAAATTTCATGTATACTCCTCTGAGGCGTATGACTAATAATTCTCATCTACTGAACACCGTTAAAAAGAACTTATCCTTCGATGTGAAATTTCAATAAAATTTGATAAATGTTGGTTTTATTTCAAAGTAATTAACTAAAACAATTTCGAAATGAAATATTCTTTGGATACAGTGTAATTTTCTTAATAGTCCTTTAAAAATTCTCTAGTGAAGTGTATACAAATTCTCTACTCCTACCATTAATTTCTGAAAATTCACAACTGTTATTCTCATTACAATTACAATTCTTAATTGTTTCTTGTACATCATTTACACGATTTTATTGGACTATTTCAATAGTTCTCAGTTTAGCAGCTTTGGGTTTAATTGGCATCACGGCTCAACCATCCCGGAAATAAATAAGTAAAATACATATTATATCCTATGACATAATTTTATGTCTACGTAGGATATTCAACCATTTACTAGAGAATTAATATCCGGAAAAAAGTAACACGACTCACCTGCATAAATATTCACAATATTCCTTGCTAAAACTAATAGAAGGGATCATCATCAAAATATATATAACAACAAAATTCATATGAAAAATTAATGTCCTTCTCTAAAAAAATATAACCGTAAACCTCACAATTAACTTGGAGAGAACAATTTTGTTGCCAACTATGAACCCCTCTAATCCTCGCCCATGCTAATATCTCTTGCCTCCAGAATCAACAAACTCTTATTTTCTTGGTAAAGGAATTCTTATGCCTTACTTTCCTTAGCAGACTTTCCTTAACAACCTCCCACTTTCTTAGGTTCTCCCAATCCCCATAGCCTAGGATTTTTGACAAAATTATACTTTTTTCCTTTAAATCCCACTTTTATCTACTATGGTGCATTACTTACCCATTCCCAGTGTTTTTTCCCAACATTGGCGATTTATTATATTCTTTCCTCTCCTTATTCAGATTATTTTCTAGTTTAATTACTCAAGTTTTCTTTATATTATTAAAAATATTCATTACATCATCATAATATTTTTATACTCACAACATAGTATTTTTTCCTTCCTAAAAATAGTTCAGCAACTAAAAGAATATATACATGAAATTGGGGTATTACATATTCCCCCTCTAAAATGAGAACATTGTCCTCGGTGTTTAAAATTTGGCCATTTATTCCTTAAAAAATGTTTGATAAGCTTCCTTCATGCTATCCTCACATTCCCATGTGGCCTCCTCAGGTTTAAAATGGCTCCACTGCACTTTATCCAGAACAACAGTTCTATTCCGAGGCATGGTTTCTTCCCGATACAAGATGCAAAGTTGTTCTGGAAGAAAGTCCCCTTTGGGTTCCACCTGTATCAAATTACATTTAACCACGTGATAATGATCATGAACATAATTTTTTAATAATGATACATGAAAAACATTATGAACTTTAACATGACTAGGTAGAGCCAATTGATATGCCACAGGACCAACTCGATCGAAAATCTCAAATGACCCACAAAATCGTGGTGCCAACTTGGCACAACTGTCGGTATTGAGGGTACTTTTCCAAGTTTTAACCCTCAAGTAGACAACATCTCCAATTTTGAACACTTTATGTGTTCTCCTCTTATATGCATAACTCCTTTTCCGGTCTTCAACTATCTTGATATTCCGTTGGATCTTGTGTATTGTTTGTTCCATTTCATACCATGCATCTAGTCCAAGAATCAAGTTATCATCTGGTTGACTCCAAATGAGCGGCGTATGGAATTTTATGTCTTACAAAACCTCAAAGGGACTCATTTTTATATAGGTTTTGTAACTGTTATTAAAATAAAACTAAGCTAAATGCAAAAAAAAACATCCTAGTTTGTGGGCCTATCCATTATGTACATCTGGAGCATGTCCTCCATAATATAATTTGTGCTTCCAGTTTAGACATCCATTTGAGGATGATACGTGGTAACGAAATTTAGCTTGGTAGCCATCACTTGGAACAAATTTTTCCATAAATTAGAGATGAATTTTACATCTTTGTCGAAGACCATAATTTTTTGCACCCCATCAAGTCTGAAAATTTCTTTCATAAAATTGTTAGCCACATGTATCATTCCAATGGTAGACTCCATAGGAATAAAATCTTCAGCTTTCATCAGTGTGTCTACAACTACCATGATGGAGTGATGTTCATATTTATTCCTTGGTAAGCCAGTTATACAATCCATGGAGATCACCTCCCATTTCCATTCCGTAGTTGTTAATGGGTTTAATAATCCTCCCAGGTGGTGATGCTCCACTTTTACCTATTGACAGTCTAAGAAATTTTCAAAATAAATTGCTACCTCTTTCTTCATGGATGACCGGAACAATATTTTCCATAATGTTGTTACTATTTTCTGGTAACCTGGATGGCCTACATATGGTCCCTTGTGATATTCGTCTAGTATAATATGTTTCGAGGAAGACACATTAGGAACATACATTCTATGTTAATAAGTAATTTTCCCTTTCTGATTTATTGCATACTTGATAACTCCTTTTTGTTGTAATTTCAGCTACAATTATTGATATTGGGGTTCCTCTGCAAGGATTTCTACACATGATCTTGAAAATTTGTTTTCACATTGCTACCAGTATTGGTTATCAAGGAATGGGCATGCCTACTTTATGCATCTGCAATTTGATTTTCTTTTCCCTTGATTTGCTTTGTATCAAATTAAAAATTACTAAGGAAATATAACAACCTATATTTCCTTTCATTTAAATATGGTTTAATAAAGAAATATTTCAAACTAATATGGTTAGTTATCAACACAAAATTGTTTCCAAGAAGTAATGCCTCCACATTTTCAAGGCATGTATGACAACAACTAATTCTAAGTCATATACTGGATTATTTTTTTCATGTTTTTTCAACTTCCTAGATTCATAGGATATGCCAACATTGTGTTGCAGTAACACCCCCCCCCCCAACCCTTCCAAACAAGCATTTGTGCACATAGTAAATTCCTTGTTTGGATGGACAATATTTAAGATAGGGGTTGTGGTAAATTTTTGTTTTAAGTTTTCGAAAATTTATTGACATTTGGATGTCCATTCAAATCTCACTCCGTTATTCTATAATAAGGTAATGAGGTAAGATCATTTGTAAAATCCCTCCACAAATCTGCGATATTATCCCGTAATCCCCATAAATGAACAAATTGTTGTCAATATTTTGGTACATGCCAACTAATAATTGCTTGAATTTTCTCTGGGTCTACTGCCAACCCTTCCTTAGAAATAATATTCCCTATGTAATGAAATTTGGGCTGATAAAACTCACACTTGATGAGTGTTGCATAAATATGGTGTTCGCTTAATATCTACAACACTAATATGAGATGTTCCTGGTGTTCTTCTTCACTTTTAGAGCATACTAGGATATCAACTATGAGAAGTAACACTATTTTTCAAGATATTTGTGGAAGACGCTATTCATGAGACACATGAAGGTAGCGAGTGTATTAGAGAGACCGAAAGGCAACACTATTAAATTTTGATGACCATATTGAGTTCTAAAGGTTTTTTTTTGGATGTCTTCGTCTTTTATGCAATGTTTATGATAACTGTTTTGGAGATCAATATTTTAAAATACAATTGCTCCCCGTACCTAGTCAAATAAATCATTAATCTCGGGTAGGGGATATTGATTTTTTATGGTCAAGTTGTCCAATTGTCTATAGTTAATGCACATCCTGAATTTTCCGTTCTTTTTCTTGACGAATAACATTGGTGCCCCCCACAGTGACACACTGGACCTGATATATCCCTTGTCTAAGAGTTCCTTCAACTGCAGTTTTAATTCTAACACTTCTAGTGTACTCATTCTATATGGAGCCCTAGAGACTAGTGTCGCTCCTGTCATGAAATAAATATAAAATTATATGTCTTTATGATGGGGTAGCTTAGGAATTTCCTTGGGAAGAACATCTTGGAAATATTTTATTACAGGCACATTTCCTAAGGTGGTGGTTTCAGTGTGCTGTTTTGATTCCTACACATGGACCAAATAGACTTGATATCCCTTTCTCGTTATCATTTTTAACTGTAAAGCAGATATTTGTCTGACTGAGCCTATTTTTGGTTTCCCCCTTATCAAAACTGGTTATACCTACAAATTAATGGAGTTCACAGTCTTCTCTACACAGTTTATAACAACCTTCTCTTGTTCTAACCAATACATGCCAATTATTATGTCATATGACCCCAATGAAAGGAAATTTAGTTTGAAATTTTTGGAATACCCATTCAAATCCACTATACATTGTTTAAATTTTTAGGTCCTTTCATTTTTTATCGGTATCCAACTATAGCAACCATGAATTTTGAAAATTTTCTAATTGTAACTTACACTTTTCAACAATATTATGAATAAATAACTTAAACTACCTCTGGTGTGAATTAAAACAGACACAAATTGGTTTTGAATAATACCTTCGATTTAAATAATTGTATATAGATGTTTATATTGTCAGTCTTCTAATGCTTTAGTAATTCTGGTAATGCTTCTACCCACTTAATTTACCGTAGTTTCCTCCTAGACCACCTAGATGTTCTGAATTGATCTAGGATTGTGTGGAAAATCTCGAAGCACCAGAACTTTAGTGGTTCCATTTTTTTACCACTAGGTCCTTACTTATTGTTCACCTCCATGGGTTTGGACCCCATGTGTGATTGAGCTAGTTGATTTTTATCTCCCATGTTAAACCTCCTCCAATTTTGATGATCCTTTCCAAAACTTTTCAGGTAGGCAAGATTTTTTCTTTTGGATTTCATTTTAGATTTACCCATATTTTCTTCAGCCATATCTTCGAATCCTCACCCCAGTTTTTAAATTTTGATAACAAATTATATCCTTTCTGATGGTTTCATCCATCGTCTTTGGGTTGTCAAATTCGATTATTTCCTTATATACCGTTGGAAGACAATTTAAAAATATTTGTACTTTATCTTTCTCCTCTTGTATATATGAAACATAACTAAGTAAGTTTATCAATTTTTTCACAAAATCGTCTATAGTGATTTGCCCCAGAGATATTTCATGGAACTCCTTTGTGCGATCATCATAGTATCTTTTCATTGAGTTAGTATTCTCATCGAACAATTCTATAATTTTTTTCTCCTCTGACCACAAAGTAGCTTTACCCTGTAATTTATAAACAACCAACCTATCCTTAAGATTACTTTCATACTCGTATACCTGAAAATAATTGATCATATTTAGGAGCCAGGATTCGACATCCTCCTCCTTTTCCCCATCAAAAGTAGGAGGTTTTATATTACATAATTCTCCTTGTAACTCCCTTTTGTTCTTCTTTTACTTAAAATGTATTTTTTAAAATTCCTTAGCACTCTAAGACTTCTCTAAGCTAGTTTCACCCTCTTTTCGCTTCTATTTTATTGTTCCCTACTTTTGTGGCTAGACTTTGTTGTTAATTCCCTTATCATACGATGTTATTCATGGCTTGCTTGCGATAGTCGTTCATTACTAGTTCTTAGCTAACATGTTCCTATTGTGAATTCCTGATTATTCCCAAAATATGGGAGATTAGATCTAGGGTAGTATCTCCTTCCCCAATTTCCACATAAAATTCCTCCCTATCTACCCTAATTGTAGCTGCACGAAACATTGTACCTTATTTTTACAATAACACTATCTATCAATAATAGAAATATATATATATATATATATCTGTGTGTGTGTGTGTTTGTGGCATTTATCAGAATAATTTTTTTTCACGATGCTCCATCTTAGGCCCCAGTATTAAACCAAAGCTTTGATACCACTTGTCACATACCTGGTTTCTCAATAATTTTGTTTTCTACAAATGAAAATACTTATACCAATGCATGGTGATTGATTTTTTCTTTTATCACTCCACTTTCTATTACAAGTTTCATCCTATTAGACTCGTCTTCTAGATTAATATACTTATATTCTATGTTTGGCCACATTTATTCACCAATTACATCTAACCTTAGTAATCCATACTTTTAGTATGCATGGCATACTCCTAATCTTGGTTAAATTTCCATAGTATATGTATATTGTCCCTCACCTTAGCTGTTATAAAGGAGTCCCCATTAACTATGTTAATCTTATTAAGACACACTTCCTTAGTGCTAACCCAATACTTGTGATTTGAAATATATCACCATTAAATTGATACACGTAATTTATAATTCTTCATCCCTTAATCATTTCTTACCCTATCATTTAATACATTTTGTGTGCTCTTACTAGCAACCCTTGAAATCCCATACCTTCGAAAGAGTCATAGTAATCACTGTCTGCCACGCGCACCTAGCCACCTCTGCTTCGCATGGCCTTTGGATGGCATGGCCTCAGTTGGTGTTTAGCGTTCAGGATCTATTGAAATTATCTGACAATAGTCGCACCCAGGTTCAAGTCCTAACCTTCTTTTTGACATTATATCTTGAATCTTCTACATGTAGGTTGTTGTTTTAATTGCTACCTGGATTCCAAAAGAGAAATCATTTTTATCATCCTTCGATATGATGACATATGGAGAGGTAGTGGAATTGGTCCATGGAGTGTATATGTGATACTATACAAAGAGTCTACTCTTCTTAGAAAGTCTCTTCGATCATCTTCCTTTACACCCAGAATGCCTTCTATTCACCCACTACAGTTGCAAGGTCTGCTCTGGTGAAAGGTAAGTTTTTATTTTTGTTTTTCTAGTTGGTCGATTTTAGTTGGCTAATTTATTCTAACTTAGTTCCATATAGTTGAGTATTTTCAGTAGAATTTTTGTAGGTTAAATAATATAATTTGACCCAAAATTATTTTCCAAGGCGATCTTGTCACCATATTTTCCATTCAGGTGATAACCTTACTCAGCCATTTCCACTTTTACTTTTTTGTCATGACCTTTCTCATTTACTTGGTCTTCCTACAACTAAGTATGCTCCTTGTGACTATCAATACGTTTCTTACACCACCATTAAGGGCCAAAATTGGTGTTTCATATCCAGTTATGACTGGACTCATGATTGTTGGTAATACTAAACCCTTTATCCCTCTTAATGTAAGGTTATTGTTTTTTCCCGATTGGTGTAATCCTCGCAAATTTCAGGGTTTTATATATATTGCACACAACATGATGATACGAGTAGTTACTCCTATCATTTTAGCTCTTTAACCTCCATGTGGATTTCCAATCCAACTCAGTAACTAGAGCTAGATGCTCATTGCTATTTTCATTAGTTTTCTCTATTTTATAACTCGATATTCTTAATCTGAGCGATGGTTATTATGAACACGTGCTTCCAAGTTGAACAAAGTTTTTTTCCAAGAACATCTAACCCTTTAATTTCACTATTTATTGTACACTTTGCTCATTATGTCACTGGCTACTTCCAATTTCTAACTATTCATATTTGTTTGTCACTTTTACTCACAGGTATGAGGTTCAATACCTCATGACACATTATTTATCTTGATGGTACATTCTTGAGTCAGAGTCTAATGATGGAATCGACTTCTCTAGGTCAGTTGTAAACCTCTGCTAGAACTTTTGAAGGGAAAATGACTAGTAAAGTTTAAATGAGGGTTTTCATAAATCGTGGCCTGTTGAATGTGGCTATGTACTCTACCTTTGGTTGCAGAGTGAAATGTGTGTTGTATTTACTAGTGAAACATATGTAATCTCATATTTTTAGTTTAACAGAGGACTTTACCCCATATATGTTATATAACCTGAATATGGGCATATTTGGATTTACACTGTATGAGTTATAGAGAAATTACTCGTATTTGAATAATTGATATTTTTGTTTTTCTTGCATTAGGTAATTATAAATAATATTTGTTTCTTCAACATTTCTATCCAAAATTTATTATTCATATATGTAAATTTAACTTGTCTCATGTTATATCGTGTGCTAGTTTATACTTCATCGTAGACTTTTAATTATCAATTTATTTTCCTCGTTCAAGTTTACCTTAATTTTTTCTCGAATATACATGTTTGTTTGAAATAAAAACATTGACTCTGGTTATTTTTATGATACACCATAATCCCCTTCCGTCCACGGATCGGGTTCATTCTGTATTAGTTATTTCCACTCCATATGGACTCTATAAATATAATATTCATCTCTAGGATCCTTGTAATAAGTCGTGTATTGTTTTCACACTAATGTTACCCAATTCCTTTTTGAAATAACACTCACCATATTATCTTCATATGAGAGTATGTTTAATTTCTTAGTATGGTTGGTTTAATGAAATGCAACTGTAAGATTTATCCCTTGAGTCACTAGCTTAATTTCATGACACTGACACAATTAAATTTTCCTGTATACTCCTCAGAATTAACTTGGAGAGAACAATTTTCCTCCCAACCACGGATCCCTTTGATTCTCACCCGTGCTAAGATATCTTGCCTCCAGAATCAACAACCTCTTGTTTTATTGGTAAAGGAATTCATATGCCTTACTTTCCCTTGCAGACTTTCCTTAACAACGTCCCACTTTTCTGGGTTTTCCCAATCCCCATAGCCTAGGATTTTTTTACAAAAGTATATGTTTTTTACTTTAAAGCCTTCTTTTATCCACTATGGTGCTTTACTTACCCATTCCCAGTTTTGTTTCCCAACATTGGTGATTTATTAGATTATTTCCTCTAAATCTGTAAATTCCCTCTTAGGGATTTTTAAAACATTTTTGGGAAAGTATTGAATTCCATCCTAACCACTCATAATGGAATTATGATCTCCTTGTTCAAATTATTTTCCAATTTAATTACTCAAGTTGTCTGAATACTATTAAAAATATTCATTAAATCATCATAATTATTTTATACAGATAATATAGTATTTTTTCCTTTCTAATATAGTATTTTTTCCTTTCTAAAAATAGTTCAGCAACTAAAAGTATATATACATGAATTTGGGGCATTACATATTCCCCCTCTAAAATGAGAACACCATCCTCGGTTTTTAAAATTCAGCCATTTATTCCTTAAACAATGTTGGATAAGCTTCCTTCATGCTATCCTCACATTCTCACATGGCATGCTCAGCTATAAAATGCCTGCACTTCACTTTAATCAAATAAATAGTTCTATTCAGAGGCATGGTTTCTTCCCGATACAAGATATGAAGTGGTTCTAGAAGAAAGTCCCCTTTGGATTCCACCTGTATCAAATTTCATTTAACCATGTGAAAATGATCAAGAACATAATTTTTTAATAATGATACATGAAAAAAATTATGAACTTTAACATGACTAGGTAGAGCCAATTGATATGGCACGGGACCAACTCAATCCAAAATCTCAAGCACACCACAAAATTGTGGTGCAAACGTGGCACAACTGCCAATATTGAGGGTAATTTTCTGAGGTTTAACCCCCAAATAGACATTATCTCCAATATTGAACTCTTTATATGTTCTCCTCTTATTTGCATTAACTCTTTTGTCAGTCTTGAGTTGTCTTAATATTTTGTTGGATCTTGTGTACTCTCTATTCCATTTCATTCAAAGCATCTGGTCCAAGAATCAATTTAACTTTCGGTTGACTCCAACTGAGTGGTGTATGGAATTTTTTGTCTTACAAAGCCTCAAATGGGCTCATTTTTATTTAGGTTTTGTAACTATCATTATACGAAAAATCAGATAAATGCAAAAGCGCCTCCCACTTTGTGGGCCTATCCATTACATACATCCAGAGCATGTCCTTCATAATATGATTTGTGCTTACAAGTTACAGTTTGGCCATCCATCTAAGGATGATATATAGTACGAAATTTAGCTTGGTACACATCCCTCTGAATTTTTTTTTTCATAAATTAGAGGTGAAGTTTCCATTTTTTTCAGAGACTATCATTTTTGGTACCCCAACAAGTTTGAAAATTTCTTTCATAAAATTATTAGCCGCCTATGTCATTCCAATGGTAGACTGCATAGGAATAAAATGTTCAGATTTTATGTGTGTCTACAACA
Source organism: Pinus albicaulis (assembly GCA_034641835.2). Taxonomy (NCBI): domain Eukaryota; kingdom Viridiplantae; phylum Streptophyta; class Pinopsida; order Pinales; family Pinaceae; genus Pinus; species Pinus albicaulis. The sequence continues at coordinate 1,423,504,734 of CM076570.1, forward strand.
ACCATTATGGAGTCATGTTGATATTTAGTCCTTGGTAAGGCGATTATAAAATCCATGGAGATCACCTCCCATTTCCATTTCAAAATTGGTAATGGGTTTAATAATCCTACCGGTTGTTGATGTTCCATTTTTACCTATTGACAGTCTAAGAAATTTTCAAAATAAATTTCTACCTTCTTCTCCATGCATGGTCAAAATAAGTTTTTCCATAATGTTGATACTATTTTCTGGTAACCTGGATGGCCTACATATGGTCCCTTATGATATTCGTCTAGTATCATATATTTCAAGGAAGGCACATTAGCAACATACAATCTATGTTAATAAGTAATTTCCGTTTCTGGTTTATGGCATACTCGATAATTCCTTTAAACTTGTTGTTGTACTTTCAGCTACAATTCTTGATATTATGGGTCCTTTGGTAGGGATTTCGACACCTATTCTTCAAAATTTGTTTTCACACTACTACCAGTATTGGTTATCAAGGAATAGGCATGCCTACTTATTGCATATGCAATTTTATTTTCTTTTCCCTTGATATGATTTAAATCAAATTCAAAATCACTAAGGAAAGCTAACCACCTAGCTTGCGTTGCTTTTAAATCTGGTTGACTAAAGAAATATTTCAAACTAATATGGACAGTTATCAACAAAAACTTCTTTCCCAAGAATTAATGCCTCCCCATTTTAAAGTAATGTATGAAATCAACTAATTCTAAGTCATATACTGAATTATTTTGTTCATGTTTTTTCATATTCGTGGATTCATAGGATATGCCAACATTGTGTTGCACTAACACCCCTGCTAGCTCTTACAAACAAGAATTTGTGCAGACAGTATATTCCTTGTTTGGATCCACAATCTTTAAGATAGGGGTTGTTGTAAATTTTTGTTTTAAGTTGTCGAAGCTTTCTTGAAATTTGTATGTCCATTCAAATCTCACTCCATTATTCTTTAAGAAGGTAATGACATAAGCTCATTTGGAAAATCCCTCCACAAATTTTCAATAGCATCTTGCAATCCCCATGAATGAACGAATTGTTGTCACATATTTTGGTACATGTCAACTCATAATTGCTTGAATTTTCTCTGGGTCTACTGCCAACCCTGCCTTAGAAATAATATGCCCTAAGTAATGAATTTTGGGCTGATAAAACTCACACTTGACAATTGTTGCATAAATTTGGTGTTCCCTCAATGTCTGGAACACTAATTTGAGAGGTTCCTGGTGTTCTTCTTCACTTTTAGAGTATACTAGGATATCAGCTATGAAAAGTAACACAATTGTTTCAAGATATTTGTGGACGACACTATTTATGAGACATGTGTAGGTAGCGGGTGTGTTGGTGAGACTAAAAAGCAACACTATGAACTCATAATTACCATATTGAGCTCTAAAGGTTTTTTTTTGGATCTCTTAATCTTTTATGTGGAGTTGATGATAACTATTTTGGAGATCAACCTTTGAAAAGTCAATTTCTCCCTGTATCTGGTCAAATAACTCATTAACCTGGGGTAGGGGATATATTTTTTTGATGGTAAACTTGTTCATATCTCTTAGTCAATGCATATGCTTATTCTTATTCTTGATGAATAACACCGGTGTCCCCCACAGGGACACACTGGGCCTAATAGAGCCCTTGTCTAATAGTTCCTGCAACTACAATTTTAATTCTAACAGTTTTGGTGTAATCATTCCATATGGAACCCTGGACACTGGTGTCGCTCCTAGCACTAAATAGATATAAAAATATGTCTCTATGAGGGGGTATCTTATGAGTTTCCTTGGGAATAACATCTTGGAAATATTTTATTAGAGGCAGATTTTCTAAGGTGGTGGTTTCGGTATGTTGTTTTAATTCCTCCACATCGACCAAATAGGCTTGATATCCCTTTCTCGCTATCATTTTTAACTTTCCAACAGATATTTGTATAACTAAGACTTGTTTTTGTTTCCCCCTTTTCAAAACTAGTTTTCCATGAAAATTAATGCAATTAACAATCTTCTCTACACAATTTATAAAAACCTTTTGTTGCTCTAGCCAATCCATGTGAATTAATATTTCATATGACCCCAACTGAAGGATATTTAGTTTGAAATTTTTGGAATACCCATTCAAAGCCACCATAAATTTTTTAAATTTTTGGGTCCTTTAATTTGGTTCCGGTAGCCAACTATAGCAACCATGAATTATGAAAATTTTCTGATTGTATCTTAAACTTTTCCACAATTTTGGTACTAGAATAACTTAAACTAACTCAGGGTGAATTAAAATAGACATGGGTTAGTTTTTAATAATAGCTTCAATTTAAATTATTGTATATTTATATTTAGCATGTCGATCTTCTAATGCTATGGTATTTCTTGGAATGCTTTTGGCCACTTCATTCACCGCCGCTTCCTTCTAGACCACATGGATGTTCTGAATTTATCTAGGATTGTGTGGAAAATCTCGAAGAAAGTGTGGTTCACCACAACCCTAGTACTTTATTGGTTCCCTTTCTTTGCCACTAGGTCCTTGCTTATTGTTCACCTTCATGGGTTTGGGCCCTGTGTGTGATTGAGCTAGTTGATTTCTAGCTCCCTTGTTAAACTTCCTCAAATTTTGATGATCCTTTCCAAAAAAATTCAAGTAGACAAGCTTTTGTATTTTGGATTTACTTTTATCTTTACCCTTATATTTTTTCAGCCATGTCTTTGAATTTTCACCCCATTTTTTAATTTTTTTATAACACATTATAGCCTTTTGACAACTTCATTCATCATCTTCAAGTTGTCGAATTCAATTATTTCATTATATACCATTGCAAGATAATTTAAAAATATTTGTACTTTATCTTTCTCCTCTCATATATATGAACATACCTAAGTAGGTTTATCATTTTTTTCACAAACTCATCTATAGTGAGATTCCCTAGTGGTAGTTCATGGAACTCCTTTGCACCATCATCATAGTATCTTTTTGCTGAGATAGTCTTCTCATCGAACAATTGTATAATTTTTGTCTTCTCCCACCACAGAGTAGCTTTACCTTGTAATTGATAAAAAGACAACCTAGCCTTTAGATTACTTTCATACTCGTATACCTGAAAACACTTGATCATATTCGAGAGCCAGGCTTCCTCATCCTCCTCATTTTCCCCATCGAAAGTATAAGGTTTTATATTGTGAATTTCTCCCTGTAACTCCTTTTTATTCTTCTTTTACTTAAAATATATTTTTTTAGATTCTTTATCACTCTAAGAGTTCTCTAAGCTAGGTTCAACCTATTTTCTCTTTTATTTTTCTTATTCCCCTCTTTTGTGGCTACACTTTGTGTAAATTCCCTTGCCATATGCTCTTTTTCATGGCTTGCTTGCAATAGTCGCTCATTACTAGTTCTTAGCTGAACTAGTTCCTACTAAAAATTCCCGATTATTCCCAAAATTTGGGAGTTTGGGTCCAGGGTAGAATCTCCTTCCTCAATTTCCACATACAATTCCTCCCTATCTGCCATAATTGTAGTCGCACGGAACATTGCACCTTATATTGACAATAACACTAGTTATGAGTAATATTGTGTATGTATATATATATATATATATATATATATATATATATGGTATTTATCACAAATCTCTGCCCTAGTTGAATACTAGGGCCTAAGATGGAACATTTCCATATTAGGCCCTACTATTAAACCACAACTTTCATACCACTTATCACATACCTGGTTTCTTAATAATTTTTTTTTTATAAATGAAAATAATTATACCAATGCATGGAAATTATTTTTTATTTTTTTATCACTCCATGTCCTATTAATAGTTTCATCCTATTAGACTCGTCTTCTAGATTAATATACTTATATTCTAAGTTTGGCCACATTTATTCACCCATTTCATATAACCTTACTAATTCACTTTTAGTATGGATGAAATACTCCTGATGTTGGTTAAATATCGATAGTATATGTATATTTTCCCTCACCTTAGTTGTTATACAAGAGTTCCCATTAACTATGTTAAGCTTATTATGATGCACTTCCTTACTGCTAACCCAATACTTGTGATTTGAAATAGATCACCATTAAAGTGATACACGTAATTTATAATTATTCATCCCTTAAGCACTTCTTACCCTATAGTTTAATACGTTTCGTGTGCTCCTCCTGACATCCCCTGAAATCCCATACCTTCGAAAGAGTGGCAATAATCACTTTCTGCCATGCACACCTAGCCACCTATGCTTCTCATGGCTTTAGGATGGCATGGCCTCAGTTGTTGTTTATCATTTAGGATCTGCCGAAATTTTCCAACGTTAGTCGCACCCAGTTTCAAGCCCTAACCTTGTTTTTGACAGTATATCTTGAATCTTATGCATGTAGTTGGTCCTTTTACTTGTTACCTAGATTCGAAATGAGAAATCGTTCTCATCATCCTGAGGTATGATGACATATGGAAAGATAGTGGAATTTATCCATGGAGTGTAGATGCGATACTATGAAAATATTCTACTCTTCTTATAAGGTCACTTCGACCATATTCCTTTGCACTCGTAATGCCTTCTATTCACCCCCTACAGTTGCAAGGTCTGCTCTAGTGAAAGGTAAGTTTTTTTTTTTTTTTTAAACCGATCAGCCGATTTTAGTTGGCTAATTTCTTCGAACTTAGTTCCATCTAGTTGAGTATTTCTGGTAGCATTGGTGTGTGTTAAATAGTATAATTTGACCCAAAATTCTTTGCCCAAGCGACCTTCTCACTGTATTTTCCATTCAGGTGATAACCTTACTTAGACATTTCCCCCTTTACTTCATTTTTTTGACCTTTCTCATTTCCTTGGTCTTCCTAAAACGGAGTATGCTACCCATGATTATCAATAGGTTTGTTGCAGCACCATTGAGGGCCCAAATTGGTGTTTGATATCTAGTTATGACTGGACTCATGAGTGTTGGTAATACTAAACACTTTATCCCTCTTAGTGCAAGGTTATTGTATTTTCCTGATTGGTGTAATCCTCACAAATTTTAGGTTTTTTTTATATAGTACACACAACATGATGATACGACTGGTTACTCTTACGATTTCACCTCTTTAACCTCTAGTTGCATTTCCAATCCAACTAGGTAACTAGAGCTAGATGCTCCTTTGAATTTTCATTAGTTTTTTCTATTTTATAACTAGATATTCTTAATTTGAGCAATGGTTATTATGAACAGGTGGTTCCAAGTTCAACATAGTGTTTCACCAAGAACATCTAACCCATTCATTTTGATAATTTTCGTACACTTTCTTCATTATGTCACTAGGGACTTTCGATTTCTAATTATTCATCTTTATTTTCTCTTTGAGTCTTTTCCTCACAGATATGAGGTTCGATACCTCATGACGCGTTATTTATCCTAATGGTACATACCAGAGTGAAGAGTCTTATGATGGAATCAACTTCTCCAGGTCGGTTGTAAACCTCTCCTAGCATTTTTGAAGGGAAAATGACTAGTAAAGTTTAAATAAGGGTTTTCATAAATTGTGACCTGTAGAATCTGGTTATGTATTCTACCTTTGGTTACAGGGTCAAATGTATCGTGTATTTACTAGAAAAACATATGTAATCCCATATTTTTAGTTTAAAATAGGACTCTACCACATATATGAAATATAAGCTGAATTTGGGCATATTTGGATTTACACTGTATGAGTTATAGAGCAATTACTCATATTTGAATAATTGGTATTTTCATTCTTATTGCAGTAGGTAATTATAAATGAGATTCAGTTTCTTCAACATTTCTATCAAAAATTTATTATTCATATATGGACATGTGATTGTTAAATCTACTTCCATTGTGCGTAAATTTACTTTTTCTCATCTTCTATTGTGTGCTAGTTTATACTTTGTCTTATACTTTTAATTATCACGTTATTTTCTTGGTTCAAGCTAACCTTAATGTTCTTGAATAGAAATATTGGTTTTAATGAAAAAAATTGAATCTGGTTATTTTTATGATACACCATAATCCCCTTCCATCCACGGATGGGTTTCATTATGTATTAGTTATTTTTACCCCATATTAACTCTATAAATATAATATTCATCTCTAGGATATTTTTTATAAGTCTTGTATTGTTTGAACACTAACGTTACCTATTTCCTTTTTGAAATAACACTCACCATCATATCTTCATATGATAGTATGTTTAATTTCTTACTATGGTAAGTTTAATGAAATACAACCTCAAGATTTATCCCTTGAGTCACTAGCTTAATTTCACAACCCTGACAAAATTAAATTTTCGTGTATACTCCTTCAGGGCGTATGTCTAATAATTCTCATTGAGTGAACAATGTAGAGAATAAGTCTCCCTTCGAAGTGAAATTTCAACATAAATCGATATAGATTAGGTTTCTTTCAAAGGAATTAACTAGAACAATTTCGAAATTAAATATTCTTTGGATACACTATAATTATCTTAATAGACCTTTAGATTTATCTAGCATATTGTACATATATTCTCTACTGCTACCAGTAATTTTTGAAAATTCATAATCTTTATTAGCATTACAATTACAATACTTAATTGTTTCATATGTACATCATTTTCCCTATTTTACGAAACTATTTCAATAGTCCTACATTAAGTAGATTTGGGTTTTATTGGCATCACAACTCAACCTTTTCGAAAATAAATAACTAAAATATGTATTAGATCCTAAGACATAAATTTATGTTTGAGTAGGATATTCAAACATTTACCAAAGAATTAATAACCAAAAAATAGTAACACAACTCCACAACATAAATATTGACAATATTCCTTACTAAAAGTAACAAAATAAAATAATCATCAAAATATATGTAACGAAAAAATTCATACCAGAAAGCTAATATCCTTCTCTAAAAAAAACTTTGACAACAAACCTCAAATTTAACTTGGAGAGAAAAAAATTTCCTCCCTACTGTGAACCCCTCTGGTTCTCCCCATGCTGAGATATCTTACCTCTATAATCAACAACCTATTTTTTTCTTCATAAAGGAATTCTTATGCCTTAATTTCCCTAGCATACATTCCTTAGCAGCGTCCCGTTTTTATGGGTTCTACCAATCCCCGTAGCATAGGATTTCTGACAAAATTATAGTTTTTTTCCTTTAAACCCCATTTTTCTCAACTATGGTGCTTTACTTACCCATTCCTCATGTTGTTTCGCCACACTAGTTATTTATTATATTATTTCCTCCAAATATTAAAATCATCTAACTTCCGTCCTAGGTATTTTTAGGATAATTTTTGGGAAAGTATTGAATTCCATCTTAACAACTGGGAATGGAATTTTGATCTCCTTATTCAGATTATTTTCCAAGTTAATTACTCAATATTTATTAATATTATTCAAAATATTCATTACAGATGATCTGGATTTATGTAGGAATGCAAAAGAATACGAATATAAAAATAAATAAAAAGATGGAGTGGAAATATGACTTCATGTCATTAATATAAAATAATTGAACTATGCTTATAGATAGAATGGAAATAAACTAGCTAGGGTGTTGGTAGCTTATCTCTGAGAAGCGATCTGGTGCCCAGAGGCCTCTAAATTGTGTTAAAACGAGGCTCCAATGCCTATTTATGATTGAAAAATAATGGAGAACCTAAACATCCAAAAAAAATAACCCGAGGAGATGAAGTGCCAAAACTATGGGCCCCATTTGAGTAAATTGGTACATCAACTTCCCGGGGACGTAAATTTGGCATATGATCTCTATTTGATGTGTAGAATACCTACTTAGAAATATTTATCTAAGAAATACAACTTTAGAGTGACCAACATCTATTCAAAACCTATTCTCATCCTCGTTTCCCAAAAAGTATTGCTTAGGGCCTCAAAACAACTCCGAAAGTTCAGGACCCTAAAAACTACCAAAAATAATAAATTATGCTACCATTAAGGAAACTGAAAATCTGAAAGAAACAATGGTGGGGTTCCAATTCGAATAGGTGGGTGACCAAAAATATCCACTTGATCATTTCTCCCCCGTTAAGAGAAATGGTCCCCATTGCGTTGTGTTGCTCAATGAGATGAGGAAACTTATACTAAACTTGGTCCTTGGTGAGCCACTTGCCTTGGTGTAGGACTTGGCAAACTTTGACAACCCAATACAACTAGATTATTTTTTTCCAGGTGTTCGTTATCTATGTTTCCATGATCCAATTAGTTGTGACTTTTTCCATGCAGTCTGGGTTTAACTCTGCTAGTGTGAGTTTTTATTCCATGCTATATGTGTGTAGTAGAGGTGGAAAGTAGGGTCGAAGGCTGTCCACATTGAACACTAAGTGCAGACCAAGGAATGGTGGAATACTGAGCTCAAAGGAATTTTCACCTACCACCTTTGTGATGGTATATGGCCCATATTGGAGTAGGTGAATCTTGTTGTGGGGCCCAGCTGGGTGATCCTCTTGCAAATATAGCCAAAACTTGTCGCCCATGTGGAGCTTGTGTGGCACCCGATGCTGATCATGTCATTGATGGTACTTGGCATTATATTTCTCTAATATTTCATGGATTTCTTGGATGCGCTAAATAAATGTGGTCATTTTATTAGCCTTAGATAGTACATATGTGGATTCTATCTGTATGGTCGCATGAGGTATGAAAAGATCAGGCAGTGGTGTGCCTGGGGTCAGATCAATGGAGTGGTTGACCTGAGAGTGTAGCAGAAACTTTGTGGGTGAGGAGAAATTGTCTATGTATTCCTCCACATCTTTGTCCTTCTATGAATTCCATGTAGGGGATCCCTATTTGGAGGTTACAACAATAATATTCTTCTTGTCTTGTGGGCGAATTGTAATGAAAACAAATTTCCTAGTTTGGGAAATATTCTTACTACATTTCTTTGAAGTACTCAAAAAGATGGCAGAAGGTGGTACTGCCTCTAGTATCCTGTACAACTTATTTCCCAAAGTAATAATAACAAAACAAGGCATGGAATCATACACAACAAGTCACTTCCACAAGTATGGTTGGCCTAATAATACACCACACATATCAATAGGAGCAACATCACACAATACCTCATTCGTGAATGGCTTGATGTTGTATGGAAGGCATCACTGCTGGCAGATGTAGAGATCTCTTCCTTGGTGAAGCCACCCAATAGCATATAGCTGTGGGTGTGTTGAGGTTGCTAGGCTGAGCCACTTCATGACCTCTGCTAAAATGATATTCTTTTGGCTTCCACTATCGACAAGGAATTGAAGTGCATAACCATTCACCCACATCTAGGAATGGAAGAGGTGCTCCCCCTCCTCTGGATCCTCAGTCTCCTCCCTCTGCAGCTTGGTGGTGGCAATGATGGCATTGGGTTCTTCATCAATGATTTTATTCCCTTTGTCATTTCCCTTGTCTGGTTCTGAATCAGAATCAAAACATGCATCCGATTCAGATGCCTTCAGTTTGGCCACCAGTGACTGTTTGTCTCGACACTCACTTGTGTTGTGAGTGGGGCTGTTATGAAATTCACACCACTTCCCCGTGTCCTTATTTAGATTTATGGTGTTGTTTTGACTCACCCTGGTTTTTATTTTCCCCTTTTTCTATAGTTCGGGGGGTGCCTTTCTCTTGCTTCAGATTCATAGATCCAAATTCTGGCTTCTTCTGCTTAAATTTATGCTCAATCTTAGTAGCATACCGATATTCCATGTCAAGTCAGGTAATTTTGAGGAAATTCATTTCCTCCTGAATTTGTCTATGCTAAAAGATGCAGTACTTGAGCACCAAATGTTTCTTTGAATCTTTAATACCCAACTAATTGAGCAAGTTATGGAACAAATTTGTGAGCTCATGCACATCTTAATCCCTTTGTTTCCACATCATGGTCCATTGGATGTACTTGTTCTCATACCTTTCCATGGGGTAATATTTTTCCTTGATTCTGTCTTGGAATGAATTCCAAGTGGGTGCATTCGAGAATAGAGAGGGTTCCCCCTGTCATTTTTCTCATAATATGCTTCCAACCAGTCTTTGACATGGGGGGTGGCTTTAAGGAGAGAAAAATTAATATTTTATTGGTTGCAGAAATCATGGACTGAGAAATAACCTTCTAAAAAATTCAACCATTTATATACAACGTGTACATCTATCTTTCCTTTAAATACAAGAATTTTGAAGTTGACCTATACCTTGAAAGGATTGGTGCCTCCAGAGTGGCTGCTGGATGCAGATGTGCCATCGGTGGGCAATCATTGAGGGATATGGGAAAATTTATCCATCATCGCGTTCATTTATTTCTCGAGGGCCTCCTCGGGCATTAATTTGATATCATATTCTACTCCTTCATATTTATTTTCTTCCACCATGGGAGGTCTTTGAGGTTTGCGAAGCTAATATTGAAAGGGTTCAATCTGATCGAGCCCTAACTCCTTATACCCTGTCATTGTTGGGGACGTGAAAAGAAAAATAGAGAAATAGTTGACCGCTCTGATTCTACTGATCCAGATTTAAACAGAATACGAATATAACCAAAATACAAAGATGCAATGGAAATAACACTTCAATTAATTAATATCAAATAACTAAAATATGTTTACAGACAGAATGGAAATAAAGTAGCAAGGGCATTGGTAGCTTATCTCTGAGAAGAGATGTGGCGGTGAAAAGCCTCTGAACTGTGTTACAATGAAGCTCCAAGGCCTACTTATGATTGAGATACAATGGAAAACCTTAAAAATCCAAAGACGTAACTGTAGGATGTGAAGCACTAAAACTATGAGCACCGTTTGGGTAAATTGGTACATCAACTTCCTAGGTACGTAACTTTGCCATATAATCTCTATTTGATGCATACAATCCCTCTTTAGAAATATATATCTGAGGAATGCAGCTTTTAAAGGCTGCTACTGGTCGTCATTTCCAAAATAACGTCGTTTAGGGCCTCAAAAATGCTTCAGAAGTTCAGGACCCGAAAAACTGCTAAAAATAGTAAATTATGCTACAGTTAAGGAAAATAAAAATTTGAAAGAAACAATGGTGGCGGTCCAATTGGAATAGGTGAGTGGAAAAAAATATCCACCTGGATCAAAATCATAATTTTTTTATACCACCAATATAGAATTTTTTCCTTTCTAAAATTAGTTCAACAACTAAAAGCATATATAAATGAAATTGGGCTATTACAAAGAGAAACCATTTTAGTTGTTAGGTGGTCTTAAGGAAGTGGTTCATTACATATCAACTTTAATTCAAGATTAATGGATAATTGGGTTTATTCCTAGGGTTTCCCGTCATAAAATTATTTTGATAGAGAACCCTAATGGTTCCAAGTAGATATTTGAAGTGTTAGGTGTTGCTTCTCTTGGGACTGAAACTCAAGAGTGGCATACATTTACCATGTAGGTAATACTACATATATTATAGGTCTTATGGAATTTTTGGGTGGAGTACTATAGGAACAAGAAAACCTAGCTCATGAATGGAAACAAGATGGTTAGGAATGTTGATTGGTATATAGGGAAGTTGGATAAAATATGGTGAGCCTCAAAAGGCCAACATGAAAAGGAAGAAGGCTAAATGCATTTGGCTGAGGTATGAATACCACAACTTAGCCTTAGGAGCATATATTTATCTTAAAGAAGATATGTATATGGCTAAGTACATCTTGGCTAATTGAGTAAAGGGTCTCTCTTTGAAGTTGGAAGAGCTATGCGAGTTGGTCAAGAAGGTATAGAGGGTATCCTTGGATAAAGTTTTTGAGGTAAGCATGTTGGTTCATGGTTAAATTCAAATCAAAGGAAGTGATTTCATGGGTTTTTGAAAAAAACCAGTGCACTGACTCCTCTTCAGTTATGTTGAATATGTGAATCATTTCTTTAATGCGTGTCATGAATGCTTGGAAATAGTGTCAGTATGTTTTAAGTTACCAAGTATCCCAGCCAAATTATGGACTTGTCCTCAGACCTCCCCATGGGGTAATATTGTTCCTTGATTCCATCTTGCAATTAATTCAAAGTGTGTGAATTCGAGAATAGAGAGGGTTCACTCTCATCCTTTTTCTCATAATAGGCTTCGAACTAGTCTTTGACGTGGGGGCTGGCTTTAAGGAGTGCAAAAGAAAAATTTTATTGATCATAGAAATCATGGACCGAGAAATACCCTTCTAACAAATTCAACCATCTATCTACAATGCTGCATCTATCTAGCATTTAAATACAAGAATGTCGAATTTGACCTATACCTTGAAAGGGTTGGTACCTCTAGAGTGGCTGCTGGATGCAGATGCACCGTCGGTGGGCAACCGTCAAGGGATCTGGGAAAATTTATCTATCATCATGTTCGTTTATTTCTCAAGGGCCTCCTTGAGAAATAATTTGATATCATCTTCTCCTCCTTCATATTTATTTTCTCCCACCATGGGAGGTATTTGTGGTTTGTGAGGCTGATATTGCAAGGGTTCAACCAGATTGAGCCCTAACTCCTTATACCCTTTCCTTATTGGCGACAAGCAAAGAAAAAACAAAGAAATAGTTGACCGCTCTAATTCCACTGATCCATATTTAAGCAGGAATTCAAAAAAATATGAATATAACCATAAATAAAAATATGCAATGGAAATAACACTTCAATTAATTAATATCAAATAACTAAAATATGTTTACGGACAAAATCAAAATAAAGTAGCTAGGGCATTGGTAGCTTATCTCTGAGAAGAGATGTGGTAGAAACAAGCCTCTGAACTATGTTACAATGAAGCTCTGAGGCCTACTTATGATTGAGATACAATGGAAAACCTTAAACATCCAAAACCCTGACCGTAGGAGATGAATCGCCAAAACTATGGGCCCTGTTTGGGTAAATTGGTACATGAACTTCCTGGGTATGTAACTTTGGCATATGATCTCTATTTTGCACACACAATCCCTCATTAGAAATATATATTCAAGAAATACAACTTTTAAATACTGACATTGGTCCTCATTTCCAAAAAAACATCGTTTGGGGCCTCAAAAAGGCTTCAGAGGTTTAGGACCTGAAAAATTTCTAAAAATAGTAAATTATGCCACATTTAAGGAAAATAAAATATTAAAATAAACAATGGTGGCGGTCCAATTGGAATAGGTGGGTGGACGACAATATCAACCTGGATCAAAATCATATTTTTTTTATATGACCAATATAGTATTTTTTCCTTTCTAAAATTAGTTCAACAACTAAAAGCATATATAAATGAAATTGGGGTATTACAAAGAGCAAGCATTTTAGTTGTTAGGTGGTCTTAAGGAAGTGGTTCATTTCATATCTAATTTAAGTCAAGGTGAATGAATAATTGGGTTTATTCCTAGGGCTTCCCCACATCGAATTATTTTGATGGAGAACCCTAATGGTTTCAAGTAGATATTTGGAGTGTTATGTGTTGCTTCTCTTGGGACTCAAGCTCAAGATTGGGCATAAATTTCCCATGTCGGGAATACTATAGATGTTGTAGGTAATGTGGAATTTTTTGGTAGAGTACTACAGGAAAAAGAAAACGTAGCTCATAAATGGCAACAAAATGGTTAAGAATGTTGATTAGTATATAGGGAAGTTGGGATAAAATATGGTGAGCCTAAAAAGGTTAGCATGAAAAGGAAGAAGGGTAAATGCATTTGGCTAAGGTTTGAAGACCACAACTTGGCCTTAGGATCATATATTTATCTTAGCAATGCTATGTATATGGCTAAGTGCATCTTGGCTAAGGGAGTAAAGGGTCTCTCTTTGAAGGTAGAAGAGTTATGTGAGTTGGTGAACAAGGTATGGAGGGTCTCCTTGGATAAATTTTTGGAGGTAAGCATGTTGGTTCATGGTTAAATTCAAATCAAAGGAAGTGATTTTATGGGCTTTTGAAAATAACCAGTGCATTGACACCTCTTTGGTTATGTTGAAGAGGTGGACTCATTTCTTTAATGTGTGTCATGAATGCTTGGAAATAGTGTTGGTATGTGTTAAGTTACCAAGTCTCCTACCCAAATTATGGACTTTGGATGTGTTTCAGAAAATGGGAAATAAATTGGAGAAGTTTTTAGAGGTTGATATGAGTTTTAGTACTACAAAAGTAAAAAGAATTGAAATACTTTTGGTTAAATTAAATCATAGGGATGGGTGGTTTGCAAACATGAACCTTTCATATCGATGATATTTTCACTTACAACACTTAGATATTGAGGAGTTTCCCTTTAGGTTTCATTGTTGTCATTGATAGATCCATATTGTGTGGGACTGCCTTATGGGATTTAAAGGAAAACATTGATCTAAAATTCCATGAAAATTTGGTATTAAGGATAAAACATCAGAGGGAGGCTTAAATGTAGTGAGGAAAAGAACAATATTTCCCCTATGGAAGTGGATTTGGATCCACCAAAGTTTCATAAGGTGAATGATATGGTAACATAGCTTGCTATGTGGGATATGCATGATATATGTGTTGAGAACTCAGTGTAGGCTCAACCTCCATATTCTATAGGTATGCGTGATCTACCTCTTCCCCTCCAGGCTATTACATTCATGATGAGTCATGTTTTTTCTATGGATATGGAGCTTAGTTCTTCTAGTCCCACAAAAATTTCATGCTTAACCTCTCCATTTGTCTTACAACATCATCCTCATGAAATAATTATTACAACCATCTATCCTTTAAACCTTTCCTTTAATTATTTGGATGTTCTAGATATTGTACTCCCTATGGATCCCCACTATAATATTAGACTTATAAAATCTAAAGGAGAAACAATTTCTAGGATGGGGGTTTTGGGTCACTTGAGCCCAAACTCATTGTTAGTTTTTTGAGAAGAGGAAATCTCATATCTCTAAGGAAAAATTAGAGGCCCAAATCAAAACAAATGAGCGGAAGTTGAAATATTTGGAAGGGGGGGTTACAAGAGTGTAGGCCCCTGAGCCATTTAAGCCACAAATTTGACATATTTAAATTATAAGGGTTTGGCTAGTCCCAAGAAAAAACTGGCCTTAATAAGGATGATTCAGATTGGGAGACTAGACATTATAATGCTACAAGAACTATTTGGGGAAGAAGATAAGGTTTCTATAATTATGTCTAATTTTTTTGTGGGGTGATTCATTTTCTCTTATAATGTGAGAGGATGTTTGGTGTGTCTGGCATTGAGTTTCAACCATAAGACCATTAGAGTCTCCTACACTTGGGGTGTTAATTTATTCCTTTTAGTATACATATTATCTTTTAATTTAGGAATGGACCTTTTATGTTGTCTATATATACAACCCTTGCCATGATATAGCCACTTTTTAGAATATCTTATTGTATAAATCCTTTATGAAGAATAATAATCTCATTGTTGGTGCCGGGGGGGTGAGGACTATAATTTCTCCTTTGGAGATTAAGAAGTCTAGAGTCCTCAAGCCCTCCTAGTCCCTATGGATAACTCCTTTGTAACGAAACTTTATGAAAATAACTTGATAGATATTAATCTCATCAAAATAAAGGCATCGTGGAGAAATAGGAGAAATTTGGTCGCGATGGTTTTCAAGCATCTCGACAGAATCCTAATTGAAGAATATTTAGTTTTTATACTTCCCATGTTTCGTCAATGTATCAAGATTAGTGTTACTTCAGATCATCGCCCCATTTTCTTGGATATAGTGAGTGGAAATCGAAAAATGGTAAGTCTCTTCAAATTCAATCCCACCTAGATGAATGATTATGGATTTGTGTGGATGGTCAAAGAACATTGAGTCCCCTATAATAAGTTGTTGGGGATATTGATTTACCAATAGGTTTCAAACATCCTTAAAAGGGTGAAACAATGTGACATTCAATGGGCTGCGCAAAAGAAGTTCAAAGGTGACGCGAAGCTCAAATATGTGGAATATGAATTGGAGACTCTTAAATCTCTAGATGGTGGTGGATATGAATCGATGGATGAAAAATAAAGGATTATTGGTTTGGTGGCAAAGAGAAGGAGACTCCAGGCTAAGAAAGAATAATAGTGGAGATTAAAGAGTAGAGTGGTATGGATAAAGAGTGGGAATGAAAATACCAAGTTTTTTCGATATTATGTCAAAGGTCATCAATACAATTTGGGAATTTCCTAATACCTATGGTGGAATATCAAACACCTCGAATGAGTTAGACACCTAATGGAGATATCAATTTTAAAATATATTCTAATATTTATAGGAGTCTACTATTTTGAAAGTTATTGGATAGTCATAATACTTTTCTCAATTTTTTGATGGTGAAGATAACCAAAAATTAATGACCCCTATATTGGCTACATAATTGGAGTATTTTCTTAAGGGAATGAAAAAAGATAATATTTTATGCCTAGATGGCTTGAATATATAATTTTATTTGGGTTTTTTTGAATTGGTGGAGGCATATTTGCTTAGAGTGGTAGATGATGCTTGACAAAGAGGGAGAATATTTAACCCATTCATTTAAAATTTTATTGACCTTATTTATAAGTTCAATGACCCTCAGTAATTTCATGAATATAGGCCCAAATAACTATGAAACTATCAATATAAAATTATTTCCAAAATTATAGTCATTTCTCCTAGGTTGACCGTATTGAAAAACGTGTCTAGGGAATAGTTTATTTTTTGGAAGGGTATCAGATCCACAATAGAGTTTACACAAAATCAATATGGGTAATTTAAAAGGATTTCTAGCCAAAATTAAGGCTATCTAATCATATGACAGAGTAAATTTGGTTTTTATTCATCTAATTTTCACTCATCTAGGCTTTGAGGTTCATTTCATCAACTAGTTTATGAGATGTATGACATCAATCCTATTTTCTATTTTAATAAATGTACCAACATATCCTTTATTTCAAACTATAAAATGCTTAAGACAGGGATGTCCCTTTTCTCCTCTTCTTTATGTTTTAACAATTGATGTTTTGAGCAGGCCTTTGCTCGTAGCTAAAAATGCATGGAGAACTTAATGGAATTGTAGTAGTAGATAACCTCTTCACCACCCACATTATTTTCATTGATGACATTCTACTATTTTTTGATAGCTTCATACATGATCTAAACTCTATTAAGGAAGCCCTAATGTTATTTTGGAATGTAACTAGCATGGTTATTAATGTATATAAATCTACTCTATCATATGCTAGATTGTCTAATAGAGAAGTGAAAAAGGAATTGAATCACTTTCCTTTCACTATAAATATTCTTCAAGATATTTTAAAGTAACTTTGTTTTCATTAAAAACCAAATTCTTACAAGAATTTTGACTGGCTTTGATTATAGGATAAGGTGGAAAAGAGGATAAAACACTAGAGTTACAAGTGAATTTCATTAGCAATGAGTTTGGTGTTGACTAAATATATCCTTGAAGTCATTCTGGTATGTAGGATGGCCCTTAAATGGGTTCCCAGAGCAATCTTAAATTCAATCAGAAAACTTTGTGTCTCGTTTTTGTAGGTGGAATCCATGGATGAAATCGTTCTCCCGTAGATTTGTAGGGATAAGATTTCCTTTCCAAAAACATGTGGGAGTGAGGTTTGAAATATCTCACCACTTTCACAAAAGATTTAGTTCCAAAGGTATGGCAGAGACTTCTTTCAAAATATAGCTTGTGGATTGTAGTTATGTAGTAAAAATACATATTCCCTATTTCTATCGATGATTGGATGAGAAATCAAAATAAAAGATAACTAATCCCTATGTTATATGGAAAGTGTTCATCTCTTCCTTTTTTTCATCAATTATGGAATCACTTCGAAAGTTGGAAATGGATAAATATTCATAATAAGTTTGGACCCATGGATGGGATGCTCTAGAAATTCATAATTCTGGAAGAAATTGTCATTAATTTGAATGATCAAGAGGTCACCTTCCTGAATTATATTATAGATGAGTATACATCAAATTTTTGGCTTCAAGGATGGAAATTTGTTGCACAACTAAATTACAATGTGAATTTGTAGAATTATGGAAAATGATATAAATTCCCTTATATTTTCACATATCATATTGGATATAGAAAGGATTCTCTATGTTGGGTACATTACCATTTTAGGATATATATTCCGAGAAAATATTGTGTGTTCCAGGTTTCTCCAAGAGTGAGTGTGAATCCAAAGTGGTGGTAGAAAAAAATATGAAAACTTAGTTTCACAACTAAATCAATACTATTTCTGTAGTGCCTTCTCGGAAATAAGGTCCCAACCTAGGAAAATGTACAAAACCAGAATAAAGAAGGTATAAACTGGTGCATTTTAGGTATATATTCTAGTGGATCTGTCTCGCATATGTTCTTGAGTTTTCAATTTAATTTGAGTATGGACCAAAACCAAATATATTTTGTGATGTAATTTGGAATGAAGGGGACACTATTTTCTTGAAGGTGGGATTCTTCAAATTATGAAGTCCATAAAAATATACCACCCCTTTTTTCTAGGGGGTGTGGGTGGCTAGGAAGAACGATAACTTCAAAGATTATTCATCTACACCTTATCTTATTTCCAAAAAATATGGTGCATTGTATGATATATTTCATTACAAGGATTTATTGGAATTATAGCTAGTATGTCATCCTTGATGGTAACCTACCTAACAAAGATATACTTGATGTCAACATTGATGACTGTGGAATTTATGTAGATTGGTACAGATGTTACAGAGGCTATGAACAAAGAATTGACAGTTCAAGGAAAGATGGATGTTAAAGGTGAATTTTGAGAAAGTATACGTAGATCCTATGAAGAAGAGTCACGTACATACACAGGTCCTATAAGTGAAAGTCACATACAAAATATGAAACATGGTAATCTGGATACTATGGGTCTTCACAATGGTAATCCATAGTAATTAGAGTGACAATAGTTATTTTATCCCACTAAAGAATTCCAACGACACTACCAATGGATTTACCTAACGTATTGGTAAAGGCTAAAACTATATAAGGAGATGGAGATCAAGGTGTTATGTGCACAAGTAAATGATATATCTATTTGTGATTTTATTTGGAGTAGGTGTGTACCAGGGAGCAAGGATATAATTCATATATGATAGATCTTAAAGTGTTGTGAAGACTAATGAAAATACTTCTTTGATCTATTTATTCTTGTAATGTTAAATATGTAAATATCAGTCATTATGGTTCGATCTCAATATTGTAATGCATGTCAAGATTTGGATTTCATAGATCTTAAAAATTGCAATGAAGGGTTGATTAATTAATTTCAACACATGTACATTTTTTATCTTTTGAATTGTCGCGTACATACGCGGTCCCAATTCAGTAAAGTAGCATATAAATTTTGCGATGATTTACTCAGTAGTTTGAAATATATGCACAAATGTCATGCATGACGATCACATATATACGCTAATATGTTTTATGTAATTCGAGTATATATACTAGGGTTTATAGTGCTTCTTGATGACGTGAATTAATGAATTATGTTGTATTTGTTTTTTTCTATCAATGATGTCTCTATCTCGATGATCTGTGTCTAACAGTATTTATTAGGTTGAATGAGGAATGTAATATTGATTGGTGAATATGCAACAGTGTGGGGACCTATGATTTGATGATCTATCAATGGTTGTAAGAATTATATTGTGTTATAGTAATTCATGATTCATTGTTCAGTAATTTGAGATATGTATGTAGGTATTATTCAGTGGAAGCACGCATATACGCAGGGTTTATTTAGTACAGTCACATACATAATTTTATATTTACTTTTCCTAGTTGGGTTCTACATTCAATGGTTGATGCTTCAAAAATCCAGTTGATTTACACTAATTCATTGAATCAAATTCAATATTTGAGCTTGTGATGTTTGGTTTTATTGTTGGTATTGATCATCTTGAAAATGTGATGACAGGTGGACTATAGGTTGTTTGATGATTGTTTGACGAGTGGATCTAGTCTAAGACATTCTGAAAATTGGTACACAAGGAGTTGAGGGTTGCAGCCTTTAGTAAGACGGTAGGAGTTCCCTTCCAAGAGTAGCTATTAAACAATATTAGGAGGTTGTAGATTCCTTCTAGTAGGAGTTATAGAATGCATGGAGGTTGTAGCTTCGTACAGGTGGGTGCCTACGTACTGGTAAAATTTTGCATCAGTATAAAAAATTAATAGAGATTTTATTTATAAGAAAGAAGATAGAGACAATGACAATAGTGGTTTTCTCCCACATTGGGTTTCCACCTTACATTCTAAACATAGTTACCAATGAAACATGAACTATTACCTCAAAAAAGGAGCTCTAACAAAAAAAAACATCAAAAGACCATGAAATAACAACCCGAAAACAAAAAGTTGTATTCTGGAATAACCTTCTTCTCTTTTTTGGGATAAATTTTCAACATCTTTAAAAAAATGTTTTCTTCTGGAATAACCTTTCTTATTTTCGGCGTAAATTTTCAATTTTTTTTAAAAATAGAGGTAACGACCATTTTTTTTGGTGCAAAAAACACAACGCAAATGGAAAGTGTTGAAACCAAAATTTATAAAAATAAAAATTTATATTAAAAATTTAAAAATTAAAAATTAAAAAACTATTTTAAAATAACTAAAAAACAAAATTCATTATATTTTTTTAAAGTAAAAAATAAAAATAAAAATAGAAAAAAACCAAAAAGAAACAAATAAATAAATTAAAAATTAAAATTGAAATTAAAAAATATATTAAAAATTGAAGAAATAAAAACAAACAAACAAAAAATTTTAATTAGAAAAAAATTGAATTTAATAAGGAAAATTTTACTAAATTAAAAACAAAAAAAATTATTTTTTAAAATGAAAAATTAAATTTAAAAAAGAAATATATAATTTTTTATTAAATTCAAAAAATTAAAATAAAAATTTTAAATAAAATTTAAAAATTAACAAAAATAAACAAAAATAAAAAACATTATTTAAATATTTTTTTTTTTAAATTAATTGAAAATTAAAAATGAAAAAAAAAAAAAAATTAAATATTAAATTAAAAAACCATTATTAAAAAAAAAAAAAAAATTTAAATATTAAAAATAAATTAAAAAAATATATACTAAACCTTATTAAATAATAATAATAATAAAAATATTAACATAAAAAAATTAAATGTTACAAATATATATATATATATATATATATATATATATATATATATATATATATAAAATTTTAATACATAAATAAATTGATAAAATTAAAAAGAAAATTAAAAAAAAATAAAACTAATATTTTTTTTTAAATTAAAATTAAAAATAAAACCAAAAATTAATTAAAATTAAAAAGGGGAAAAATAAATAAATTAAAATTATTAAATTAAAAAAATAAAATAAAAAAACAAAGTAATTTAAAAAAGAAAATTAATTTAAAATATAAAAATGAAAATAAAATAAAAAAATTAAATTTCAAAGTTTAAATGTTATATTTTATTTAATTAAAAAAACCAACAACAAAATTTAAAAACAAAAACCAAAAAAAAAAAAAAATTAGAATAAAATATGTTAAATTTAAATTAATTAAAAAAATATAAAATTTTATTAAATAAAAATGTAAAAAATAAAAAATAAAAAAATAAAAAAATTAATATTTTGAAAATGAATTGGCCCCCTGGCCTAGGTGGTGGCAGAGGGCGGCCTCTGGGCGTGCGGGGGGTTGCGTGCTTCCACCCTGCCCACCAAGCAGCCGACCTCCGCCACCACCTAGGTCGGGGGTCCGACTAATTTTAAAAATTTTAATTTTTTTTAATTAAATTTCATTTTAATTTTTTTTAATTTATTTATTATTTTATTTTTTTAATTTGTTATATTTACTATTTGATTTTTTTTTTCAATTTTAAACTTTAATTTTTTTAAAATTTTCCCTTTTTCAAGTTAATATTTTAAATTGTTTTGAATTTTAATTGAAAAAATGTTTTTTATTTTATTTTTTAATTTTAAAAATTTAAAATTGGTTTAATTTAATAAAAAAATAATTTTTTGTTTTTTAAGTTATTTTAAAATGTTTTTTTTTTCCTTTTTTCTTTTTTAATATTATTTTTTTTTTCAAACTTTTACTTTAATTTTTATTTTAATTTTGTTTTGTTTTGTTTGTTTTTTTTTTTTTTTAAATCTTGTTTTCTTTTTTAATTTATTTTTTTTTATTTTAATTTTTTTTTAATTTTCTTATTTTTTTTTAAATTTAAATTTTGAAGTTTTAGTTATTTTTAATTTTTGTATTTTAATTTTTTAAATTTAATTATTTTTAAATTTTTGTCTTTAATTTTTTTTTTTATCATTTTGTTTTTTTTTTTTTCTAAGTAAGTCTAAAATCTATTACTGAAACATATGGTACATACAGTTCAAGGCCATAATAGGCATCATGAGTTTAGCAAAATGACAAAAATGGGCTGCCCACAAGGGGAAACCGGCCTGAGAAATGTATATGAGCTGCCTCGAAGGAGGAAACCAACTTTGACATAACCAAAAACTGTGACTTCAACTTTGACATACCAAAAAACTATTACTTCCCAGAGCAACAAAATGACATGAAAACTGAACAAAATTACTTGGATGAAGCTTCCTGCACTAGAGACCATAGTCTTCAGAGGGGGGTTCTTCTTCAATTCTGCACCAGTAGCCGTCATCGTCAACTGGAATAGGACAATTGCGTTCTGCTGCCTCGCCACTTCCCTCCTGCTTGCCTTTTTCCTGTTAAAGACTCGAGCTGCCAGCACCTGCTTTTAGGGAAGCCTCTTTTTCTCCAGTTTGAGTGGGTTGCACAAGGTTGGAGGGGTCCTACTTATGAGTTGGACACGCAAGAGGGGGGGGTTCAGGGCCAGCCTCCTGAATTTCCTTGAAGGTGACTGAGACAGTCGCAATGACCAAGGGTCGATTGGTTTGGCACTGGAAGTGGAAATGAGCTGTGGACGGGTTGGCAAGATAAGCCGAGGTAGCGGGACAGGAGTGGGGAGGTGATGAAGAAGCCAAGCCACCGCGAATGCGAGAGGGAAGACTGTGCCCACGCCCGCGCCTGCGCCAACTGCGCGTGGAAGGATATCTTCCATGGGAGCTTTCAGAAGAGGATGTTGGAGAACTGGTGGAGGGGGAGTGGCATCGGCTAGAGGGTCGAGCCCTAGTGCTGCCCCGATGACATCTGAGCCTGTGCCTGAGCCTAGGCATTTTCTCAAGAAATCGATGTGAGCGGGTTGAATTGGCAGCGGTCGACAGAGAAGGAGGCGAATTGAGATGAGACGGGGAGGCGAAATGCAGAGGACAGAATGGGCTATGGGAGAAATGATAACCAGGGAGAAAGTCCAGGCAACATCCCAGGAGACAGCATTTGCCAAGGGAGGTGCGTGAGCTGGGAAGCTCCACTTCCGGAGGGCAACCAGAACTAACAGGCGGAGGCCAATTCTGCATGGAGGTAATCAAACGAAGCTGAGACAGAGCTGAAGACCCAGACGAGGAGCGAAAACAAGAATCCAGAGGGCGGCATTATGCTGAGCTTGCGGCCTCGACCTCCCCACCGGCATAAATGCTGCAGAGGGTGACAGCCTGGAGAGTTAAGGCACCCGAATTTCCTTAATTCCTTCCTACAGGCGGCCATGTGGCCTTGCCACGCGCCGTCCTACGAATTAATTGCCATCCTATCACAGAGTTGCACCCGCATCCGGGGTATCATTTTGTTTATTTATTATGTTGTTATTTTTTTAATAACAAGAAAATTGTTTTTGATTTTTTTTTTTTGGGTTCAGTTTTTATATTTTTTCTTTAAATCGTGTGTGTTTTTTTTTATTTTTTCCCCATTTTTTAATTTAAAGTTCAAAATTTTTAGTTTTCTTTTGTGTTTTATTTATTAATTTTGTTTAAAATTTTTATTTTTTACAAGTTAATTTTGTTTTTTTAATACATTTTCATTAGTTTTTTTATTTTTATTTTTTATATTTGATTTTTTTTGTCATTTATTTTTATTTTTATTTTATGTTTTATTACCAACAGGAAAATCACCACTCCAAAAAAATGTGGTCGATGCTGCATCACCACCTTTAAAAAATCACTAACATTTGAAAAAAAATATTCATACTTCATAGATAAAAAATTTTAAGTTTCAAAAATATGCACACACATAAAAAAAGGTGATTTTGCATCACCACTTTTCAAATCGGGTGCTTTTTTTTCTACCTCGAAAAATTAGGTACCACTTCAGTTACCTATTTCATCTGTAATCATGTTTATAGTGTTTTGTATGTGTTTCTTACATGTTATTTTTTTTTCTTTACTGCATACTAGAAATTTATTTAATTATTGATGCAATGGTTAAAGGCAATCATCTAATGGAACACATGAAAAATTTGTGAATTGGATATATTAACATATGTTCCAATTCACAACTTTTTCATGTAGGTTCCTTTAAGAACAACAACACATATAATTATGTATATGAAATTGACATTTAAAGTAAATTAAAATATGGATTACCCACCCCCTTCCCCCCCCCCCCCCCCCTCTCAGTATTTTTCCCAGTAATTGGTATCAAAAAAGGTCTCTCTGAATAAGCCTAATCACTTAAAGGGAGATCCATCAATACAAGTATTCAAAAGGGAACGTTTTCTATGAAGCCACCTTTTTTTATTGGAAATAATTTTATATTTTGGAAAGTTAGAATGATAGCATATTTGCAAGCACTTGGAGATGACGTATGTGAAATTGTTGAAGGAGGATATCAATAGCCTACCTCCATTCCCACAAATGATACAAGGAAAAAACTCTGTCAGATCAATGCGAACGAATTCAATGATATCTTGGGAAGCTTGGATTAATATAAGTTTGTGAAAGTCATGCAACTTAATACCAAAAACGTTATATGGGAAAATCTTGTCCAAATATATGAACGTGACACTAAGCTAAAAAGCACTAAAATTGAAATGTTTAGAATTCAGTATCAGACTCTTAGAATGCATGATGATGAAAGTATTCCAATATTTTTCCTAAGAGTAGAACAGGTTATTAATTCTATGAAAAATATTGGTGATGAAATAAAGTATACTATTGCTGTCAAAAATTTTTTAAGATCACTAACTCCAAAGTCCAATTCCAAAGTCTCCATCATTGAAATAATGCATTATTTGAATAATCTCACTGTTGAATAGCTCCACCGGGATCTTAACAACTTATGAGATGAGAAAATGGGGCTAGTCAGATATTAGATAAGTAATATTCAAATCCATAAACATAGGTGGAAGAAAATAAATGACTAATAAAACAAGTTATGTTTTAGACAGAGAAGAAACAAATTTTGTGAAGAAACTCCAATTAGGAACTAGAAGCTTTAAAGGTAAGCCTCCTTTTAAATGTTTTTCCTGTAGAAGAGTAGGTAATTATGCCTCTAAATGCCCCTATATAGAAAACTATGAGAAAATGGAAGAATGTTCCAAAGAGAAATGCTAAAATATATTTTGATAGAAATAAAATATTTTATACTCATGAAGATAGTGAATATTCTTCCAATAATGAGGATGATGATTCAGATCAGTATTATCTGTTATTTCTGGCATTTGAAGAACAATGTGTAGATGAATATGGTGATTTATTTATTGATGATTTAGAATAAATTGATAGGATCCGTGTTATAGATAAGAATGAAGAAAAGGAAATCAGTATGTATAATGAAAATGCCCTTGTTGAAGAAATAAGTCAACTATAAATCTACCTTGAAAAAGCTAAATTATATTAAGAAGCTTTGAAGAAACAATTTCTAGAAAAGGAAAGGAATTGTGAAAACTTAGAACTTGAAATTATGGGTATAAGAAAGGAACTTGAGAAAAAAAAGACTCTAAATATTAGATTTTCTACAGCATTTGAGACTTTAGATGAAATCATTAAAGTGAAAAACTCTCGTCTAATCAAGAATGGTCTTGGATACAACCCAAATTGTGAAACATGAAAACCTATGAAATATTCTAAAACATATATAGGAATCTACGTCAACGTGGTAAAAGGAATCTATCATCTTGTTTGTAGAACTTAGAAAATGAGTGAAGGATCAAATCCTTCCCACGCAAAAACACATTACCATGAACAAAAGGAAAGTTACTCAAGAAGGTAGTATACTCCTAGGTAGTCTTACTTCAATGTAAAATTCTTCACTTGTTGCAATTTTGGTCATAAATAATTTTATTTTGTTCTTATAATGAAACTATGACTAGAGAAGAAAGAAAACAACATAATGAAATCAGGACAAAGAAATATTCCTATAATATTTTCTCATCTCTTTAAAATGAAATTAAGTGTTATATTTGCAATAAAATTGGTCATGAAGAAACTCAGTGTAGAAGAAAGATGAAGTCATCTTATCAACATGAACATAAGACAATACCACCCAAGGTATGTAAAAGGAAAAGTACTACCTCTCAAAAAAATTGTGGTTTAGCATTGTATGCAAGAGATCAAGAAAATATATGGTATATTGATAGTGAATTCTCAAATCATATGATAGGTGATAGAGATAATTTTTATTCTTTTCATGAAATTAAAGAAGAAAAGAATGTGACTTTTTGTAATAACTCGCCTCCTACTATCAAAGGGAAAGCATCTATGATTTCAAGGTTGGGAATGTATTATTTGTTGATGGGTTAAGACATAACTTGTTAAGTGTTAGTCAAATGAGCTATCAAGGGCATGCAATTATTTTTCATATCAAACAATTGCATGGTAAGAAATATGGATACATGTGATGAGCCCTACTATTGGACCAAGACTGTTGGAACTCCCAAGGGCTTCTTAACTCAAATTATCAACCCGCGGGTCGTAAAAATTTAGAGGTGACAATTCTATATGCACAATAGGTAGATTCTACTCATGTCACCCTTAGTCATGAAATTAAATCAAGGTGTTCGGAGACCACTCCTCCAGCTAACTATAGTGAAAATCTCCTATGAAAGCATAATTAAACCTGATTCTAGCATAAAATTGAAAATTCTATTCATTCAAATGAAAATGTTATGTAATACCCCAAGTTCATATGATTTTTAATTGAAAAATTGAATAATTCCAAAGGGGAAGTGGACCCCAATGGAGAACTAGTGTGTGGATTCATTTTATTTTTAATTAATAAAAAATAAATGGAAAAGTTATGTGTGCAATGACTAGATTGAGAATTTAAATATGAAACCTAACTCCATGAGGATGTGGATAAGGTGATGATACTTTCCCACACCTTCCAGAAATCCTTGGAAGGAATATTACCAAAATTAGATTTTGTGATAAACATCTAATTTCCCAATGAAGAGGAAATAAATTGGGAAGAGGTAGAAAAATATGGAAAAGTGGAAAAGACAACTTTAAAGTACCTCTACAAGGGAAAGCCTAGGCAAAACAAGAAGAAAGCATCCTAAAATTTATGGATGCAGAAATTGGAAATAGGCTTGGGAAAGAATAGCTTAAATAAGTTGCTACATGATAGACAAAGGGTTGTCTATCATTGGGAGCTAAGGTCTCGGCTCAAGGGTGAGTTATGGAGAGAGAACTCTATGGTTAGGTGGAAATTGTCAGAGAAATTGGTATGCACACCTAACTAACATGTTTCTGATTTATATGAAATTCATATATGCGTACATGATATATTCTTAGGAAATTATTAAGATTTATATGTATGTGATATCTGAAAAAATGCTACAGTTAAGACTAGTGTGAATTACTTAGTTAAATTTTCAATTAGTGCAGTAAACTAGAGGAAGCCATACATTTAATAGATGATGTTACTGTAGTAACATGTAAATATATATGGTTGTATGGGGAAAAAGTCGAGTTAGCTCCAACAACCAGAATTTCTAAATCTGGGTACAGATTTAAGTCTGGAGTTAGGCAGTCTAACCAATAATTCTGCTAGCCTTATTAAGGAAATGAACTGGTTATTATCACAGAAAATAAATGTCATTAGACATATATTTCAATTTATAGCTTTGAAATATAAGGTGAATAGTGTGACCTATCTAGATAAATGCATGTAACTGAGTCATTTCTATCTCTAGAAAAATTAGATGCTAGTAGGAAATAAGCCTAAATTACTGAGATCGATATATACAAATTTTATACATATCTTAATTAATTCTATTATAATCATTTACAAATAAATTAGCAGTAAACATATTAAGATAAAGGGATAACTGCTAAAAGAAATTTCAACTAAGACTTTAGCCTTTTGTGATATACACAGAAATGGTAAACATACTGGCCTTTACCATAAACTAAAAGGTAAATGCATAGGAATTTCAGATAAGAATAGATAGAAATGAAATTCTAATTTATGTAATAGAGTATAGAAATAAGTAGAAAAGTAAATCTCTTCCTCTTAGATATGCTTACAAAAATTGATTTTCCTCATTAAATTCTTAATGAAGTGAGGTCATATGATTCTGGATATTTAGTAACAGAAATTAAATTATACTATTAACAAAAGAAGTAGTAAGGTTTATCTTGTTAGAATAAAGAGAGAAGATCTATTAATATACTACTAATATCCAGGTATATCATATAATACCTCATTAAAAACATCTATTCATCTACAATAGCAGAGTATTTTTTAAGATGGAAAAAGGATAGTTACAATACATTGAAATAGACAAAAAATTGAATAAAGTTGAATAGTCCAGTTTTGGGTCTAAACCCAGAAATTTATTACATATATATTACAATCAAAATTTAAAAACAAATTTTAGTGCCATAGTCACTGCTAGGGTCACTGTACAAAATCAAATAGACACATCTGTTGAAATCCGAGGAAAATTTGATTACTGAAGAGAACCTCGGAACCTCAATACCAACCTGTTCAAAGGGAAGGTACACTATTAAGAAGAAGTAGATTTGTTGACCGAAGATAATGTATCAGAAGTGAGTGGAACTCACATAAGTTGAACGCAAAAGAAAATAAAACAAAAGTAATTAAAATGTCAGTAATGAAGAACTAAAGAAACCAGTAAAGGTCAATTCTGATTTCATAAGGGAAACTGTACCTTATGAGATTCGACATTTTTTTTACAGCTTTTGCTATAGGCACAACAAGCCAGTGCAAGTTAGATAAGCTATGTAGTTTATGAGTATATTCTAAACTAAGTGAAATAACTAAAGGAAATATGTGAAAGAGGGATGTAACGAAAACAAAATTTTATACCTGTAAAAATAGATGCAAGAAACGAAGTCCTCTATCCAAAAATTCAAAGCATAATAATGTTGTTGAAACTAGGGATGGGTAGAAGTACACGTCCGCTTAAGGAGAGGAACAATTATCCCCACTGCGTAGGTTGGCTCATCCATATGCATAAAATCGTGGAATAGAGAAATCAACCCATCTCCAAACTAGAATTAAATGGATTCATTTAACACAAGAGATGAACAGTTGAATGAGAGAATCCATAAATTTACAATTGAATTTAATCAATCATTGTAAGTGGGCCACGAGACTGAGCTTGAAACCAGAGAGTAGGGTATCAGAGAATTTTGTAATTACAGTAATACAAAAGGAAAAAAAATAAATTCAACAACGAAAAAAAAAAGAAAAACTCCATGACCCATCTATCTGAAGATAAAAAGAAATTATAAAACATAAAGGCCACAACCATATCAATGGGAGGCACCTTGGTAACATTTTTAGAATAAAAATGAAAATCTAAAATCCTGTTACCATATGCAAATTTCAGGAGCATAGATAGTAAAATATATAACTACATTCATAACCAAATACCAAGGCAATAAATACAACAGGATGTCATAACCATCTACTCATGTAATGTAAGAAATAGTGAAGAATTGCTTCGAAAGGTAAAGACTGATATTATGAACAAATTTCTATTGAATGGGGAGTATGACTTGCCTAAGGCATTCAAACTAGTGCCAAGGCATGATGGAGTAGTGTCATAGGTTTTTCTCCATTCGGCCCTCGTTCTGAAGAACAAAAAATGAAAAAAAAAAGAGTTGCAGTGAACCGGCTCAGTAACCATAGAAGCGGAAATCAGAGTGTTGTGTAAAGTTGATAGTATTAAGCTCATAAATGAACCCTAACTCTAGGTTTAATCCCACCGTCCACACGTCACATGATGGTGAAGGAGCGGGAAACAATGGAGTTAAGTCGAGATTTAAGTTTGGTAGTTGAAAAACAAATCTCGATAAGGTAGTGAAAAATATTCAATTTAATTTCACTGGTACCATGTCACATGGGCTACCACTAAAAACGTAGATTTAGAAGTGCAACATACATCTTAAGTCGTACCTTAGAACACCACCTGTGATCATAGCATCTGGGACCATTAAAAACATAGGTGTTATTATTAATGGTCATTAAAAATTGATAGTCCCAATGTGATGTTACGGGTGGCATGTGGAAAACAAATCTCAACCTGGTGGCATGTCATAATGTTGCTCATATGCAAATACTTTAGTTCATGGAGACAAATCACAAATTTTGAAATTTAAACCTAAATAGGACAAAGTGGAAAGTAGAGGAGAATTTAATATATATATGATAAATAAAATATAAAGTGACAAAGTATTGTATAATGCCTATACCTTGTCTAGATGTATAACAAATTTAGAGAGTATGATCAAATAAATTCCTAAGAGTAGGAATGGTAATTGGGGTAAGGAATGGTAATTGGGGTATGGAATTTTACTAGTCTCCCTCATGGATGCCCATGACCTTAATGGGATAAAAAGAAGTAGGTTAAAAATATTTAACTATAAGAAAGGGGGTTACATAAATTCCAGGAATGAAATTGGTTAGTATTGGAATAATGCACCAATGTGTGCACAGAACTCTAATTATATTGATAAAATTAATTTATAGAATTCAAGGAAGGAAAATGATAGTTGTAGTAGTAAGGACAGAATCTCGCCGCTATGCGATGAAACAAGAAAAGATGAAAATGTGGAACTGTGATAGTATCTCGTCAAATTGCAACGAAAAGTTAAAAAAATGAAAATTCTAGAATAGTATACAGTCTAGTAGAAATATTCAGTTGTGGATAAATAAAATCAAAGATAAAAAAATATTGTAGGGTGAGGGACATTACAAATGGTATTAGAGCATTAGCTAAAACACTAGGAAAATTATGTGTTCACACAGAAAATGTATGTTGCTGTAAATTTTTATGAAATTTAAATTTTTCTCATGTTATTTTTCTCTACATTGAATAGTACTGAAGTATATAGCTGTGAACCATGACTGAAGCAGACGAATTATATGTAGATCTGGGTGATGGAGAAAAAACACAAGATCCAAATGCTTCGTTGATGGCTATGTTGCATAGAATGCAACGATAAATGGCACAACTTAAAAGCCACAATGAAAGGCTATCTATAGCTAGTGAGGAGAAAGACAGAATAATAAGGGAATTGGTTTCTCGGAATATACAAGGGGGTGAAGGTGTTGGTGAGGTAAATCCCCTCTGTAGACAGAGGCAATCCCACTAGCCCTAGAGTGGGTCTAGCCATAAATGAGACAAGCTATAATATTGATTCCTAGTTAACAAATGGAGAAAGATTCGATAGATGACTTATTGAAGGTCCTATACTGTTTTTGTCGTCAGAAAGAGTGGCTGCCTCTTGTTCCTGGTTTGATAGATTACGATCCAATCGATTTCACACTCGGACTGCACACACACAAGAAATAATGACGATATACAACATACTATTTCACATTCGTAACTATCAGTCAGTCAAAGAAGACTAAATCAATTGCATCAGATAATCAACATAACACAATGATGGAACCAAAACCATAATCGAGTATATTAATGAAAGAAAGGAATAATACAACCAAGCTCCGACGTTGCGATCTCCTCCAACAGGGTTCTAGTGGAGCGCGTCTCACAAAGGCTCATCGGGAATTCGCACAGGGCTCTCTCTACGAAATTCTCCTTGGATCTACCTTCTCAATAGAAATTACTCGGCTATATTATCTCTTCTCCATGTTCAGCTTCTTGGCTATATGTTCAGCTAGCTTTCATAAAGGAAGAAGGCCTATTTATATATATGGAGAGGGAGAGGTTAGGATCCCTATAATCATGGAAGGGAGACCTATCTTCAAGGAGTGTCCCATGGGGGTTGAAAACCACTACCTAAAGAGGGAGGTCCATGGTTGATCAACTTAATCACTTCCTGTGACTCATCCCTAAGGTGGTTAGAAGGAAAATTCCACCTCTATTTGTTAAAAAACATTCCTAAAACAGCTGGTGCGAGCATTACACAGAGACAGAGCGCCAGGTGGCATGGGCTCTAGTACAAATTTACCACATTGGCACAAGGGGTGAACAGGATACCCACGCCAAGGAAAAAACATAGGTTTTTGTGTGCTCTTTGAGGAAATGTACAACAGGATAAATTATGTCCTTATGCAGAAGGATGCAGAGAAGGTGTTTGCAAAATATGACACTACTCACAGGTCACGGGAAAGACCATCCAATATGTGGGGTGAGGGATTGCAGGGATAGTGAAAAAATGTTGTGTAACATATGCCCCCTAAAGCATGAGGTCCGAGAGAGAGGGAGGGGTTAAATGCTTTATGAGAACATGTTCGACCCAAACACTACTGTTCGAAAACCTGCAAGTACAAATACAACTGATATTTCTGATACATGAGATGTGGCATGGGTGCAGCCATCCATAATAGAGTATATAAATAGTAAGATCTGAGGTATAGACACAGCCATCCAGTAATGGAGATCAACAAATAGACTCAGGTATGGTCACAGCCATCCAATCAGAAGAGTCATGTAATAAGTCATAGTAATCCATAAAGAACCCATAGCCTGGATTTCATCAGAAAAAAACCAGGGTCTTGTGTTCCATCCTGATCCAAACAAAGTACAAATTTGAGCATGAAAATATGTGATCTGAAGTCGAACATGCAAGAAAATCGTCTGATTACTATCCAATGATGAAAGTCGTTAACGGACGTGAGAGAAACCACGAATAATGACAATGGTTCTCAAGGTACGAAAGGTAGAATCCACGGAATGTGAAGAGTGATCTGACGTCAAACACCCGTAGAGTTATTAAATTGAAGGCCAATGATGTGGACCTTACGTCGAATGCGAAGAACCTGCCATTGAGGCATGCAGGCTCCAAGGTACCTAAAGGGAGTCCCTAGATCAGCTTCATGGATAATGAGCTGGAGTCAATAGGAAGTGACTTAATCGAAGGTGGGCCATAATTTTTCCCAGATCATCAACACAAGATAGAGGAATGTGATGTTTGTGAATCAAGATCAATAGAGAATCAGAGGAAGGTTGAAAACTTTAGAGGTAAACTTCTCTTGAACATATTGGTGGCACGACACTGGATTTGGTAGTATTTTAAATCAAGGGATTTGATGTCATGGCGACGTGGAAAAGAGCAAATGAGTGGTCAAAAGAGATTACCCAAACCCATGGAGGCAAAAAAATGATGAAGTGAGATGTCCCCAACCCAACACGAATGTAGACAAGTGCCATGTTGAAGAGTGACATACTGCCAACACGACTACATTCTGGTTCCATTTTCCCCCACCATTTCTAGTGAGTACCCCAATTATTTTTGAAAACAAGCTTGAAGGGGATAACATATGCTTGAGATGTAATTTTGTTCTTCAGAAAAATCCAACCTAGTACATTTTACGAGCCCTAGGAAGGAGGAACTCGAGTAACGCCATAACGACGGAGTCTGATGTCATCAATTTTTATCGATTCTGACAAAGGGAGAACTCAACATATTTTCATGTTTAGAGAGTTTGAAAAGAAAGCGGAAAAGAAAATTCCAGCAAAGGCCCTTTTCATAGGTAGTCTCACAAATCTGAAAAGGTAGAAAACTGTGTCTGAGAGAACCTCTTAGTCGCGATAGGCTAAGGTATTCCTTTTTCATAAATAATCTATCCTAGCCCGAAAAAGGGGTAAACGTATACTGGGGAGATATCATTTCACAGCCAATTTAACAAGTTCAAAATGACAAGTATCTCAGTAATCTTTTTAGTTTTAGAGAGTCAGAAAAAGGCTAAAATTTGACTCCTCCTGGAGGAACGAGTGGTATAAAGGGTAGCAACTGGTTCCAGTAATGGTAGAACTGCTCATAATAAGTAAAGGTCAAGAGGATGGCTAACAAGACCACTCATTGTAGCAGTTCTTCAGGAATGGGAAAAACAACCAAGTGAAGGCATATCGTTGGCAAAGCAGATAGCGATGGAGGAATGAGAAAACCAAGGCTCATCTAGCAAAACAGGCTGATAAAATGGCAATCACAAGAGATAAAATCAGAATGGTTTCATTTTTACACAAGCTTGAAATCAGAAAACTCTGCTTGAAACCAGTTTCATTTTTACACAAGCTTGAAATGGAAACAAACTATGCTTGAAACTATTTGCATGCCCCCAGCATGGTGACTCAATTTTAGGTGCATGCCCCCCAAGCTTTAGTCCATATGAAAGGCAGATGGAGTGAAAGGTTCAAATTACGAGATCAAGAGAAACACTCGACTGGGATTTTAGGATATCGTATCAAAGACTCGAATTGAACGGGAACGTGTTTCATTGTTTTAACGAGGTTGGCACATTAAAAGAACTATCCTCCTGACCTACTTGATTTTTTAACGAGGTCGACATAGAAGATGAACTATCGTAGGATGAGCTTGTTTCATTTTTTAAGGAGCTTGTCACAAGAAAATGAACCATGCTTTGACAACCTTGTTTCATTTTTTAAGGAACTTAACACAAGAAAACAAACTCTACTCTGATGACCTTGTTTCATTTTTTAAGGAGCTTGACACAAGAAAACGAACCATGCTTCGAGGACCTTGTTTCATTTTTAAGGAGTTTGACACAAGAAAATGAACCATGCTCCAAGGACCTTGTTTCATTTTTAAGGATCTTGACACAAGAAAACGAACTCTGCTTTGGCGACCTTTCATCATGACGAATAATAGGTCATGACTTCTAAGAGTTCCACATCGGATGGGAGAACAACATCTTGAAAATCAAGACTGAATGCCCCCAGCACATGATGCACAATGGCACTATCACTGAATGCAGACATGGGACATGTAGCCACATAATTAACCTGTGGCAGGGAGGATACAACCGGCGGATAAAGACTCGAAAGGGACGATGGTGGACCAGATGTAACATTAGTACCAAACAATGAAAGCTGATCAATGGTCATGATCCGACCTTTATGTGGAAAATAAATCACACAAAAGAGGGAAGAGACAACTGCCCCCATGACATAAGTATAGTCGTGCCCCAAAAAAAAATTGAAATCCAAGGGGCTTGGAACAACCATCATGTCTATATGGATGATTTTCCTTCCCAAAGTAATAGGCAATTTGGGAAGGATCCCCAATGGTTGACTGGTTCCTCTATTAAAAGCCAACAGATTCTACGTAACAGGCATAAGTGGTGGAGAACCAAAATCTTTCCAAGTAGTGGAAGACAGAATACTAACAGACACACCTTCATCTATAATGGTGCTAGGACGACCACATCAAAGGTCTGTGTTGTGATTTCAAAAGGCACATAAGAAGGAAGATGGTATCCTGCAAATCAACTCTAATAGAAGGAAGCGACCAAACTACTTGGAGGAGGTACCATCGAACTAAGATGGTTTTCCCTTGATGTTACTAGAGCAAGAGGAGCATCCTCCTCAACCTCCATCGTGGGGGTAGGAGGAGCATC
Source organism: Pinus albicaulis (assembly GCA_034641835.2). Taxonomy (NCBI): domain Eukaryota; kingdom Viridiplantae; phylum Streptophyta; class Pinopsida; order Pinales; family Pinaceae; genus Pinus; species Pinus albicaulis. The sequence goes on from CM076570.1 coordinate 1,423,540,350, forward strand.
TTCTTGAACCACAGGGATGGGAGAATCTTTCTCCAAGTCCGAGGGATCTAAAGAAACAAGAGGAACATGAGGGGTATGAGATCCACTCTCGACGAAAAAGAGCTGATGAACCATAGGTGGGATCAAGTCGACCAATTCCATGTCTAATGGCTGGTCGGAAACGGATTCATGAATTTTAATTTCCGAGGGAGAGGGATCGACCAAGGATGACTCTTGAATGATCATGGAATAAAATAGCGGAGGATTCAAAGAAAGTTTTCGGTAACTAGCCGGAAGGCAGGGTGTAGAGACAGTAGAGTTGTCCAACACTCTCTTGGCTTCATCTATGTATGGACAAAGGTGAATGGGATGATGCCCTTCACACAACTTACAGGTATTGGTAATCTTACCCTGTTTCTTATGAGTCTTATCAGTACTAGTCGAAGATGTGCCACCAATATGACTTCCGGAAGCCAAAGGAAATGGTGGACAGCCGTTGGACCATACTTCAATCATCTTGGCAATGCTAAGGCAATATCGAAGAAAATGGTCACCTTTGCACAACATGCAAGGGAATTTGACTTTCTGAGGAAGGTTGGATGGCTTCTCGATGGAAGGTTTCTTAGGCACAATAGTTGTAGCATTAGCCTCTTGCTTAGCTGACTTCTTCTTCTTCGTTGTCTTCTTCTTCTTCTTCTTAGCCACCTAGTTACTAGAATCCAGACTTTCACCAGGCATAGTAGAAGAGGAGGATGAAGAAACAGGTGAATAAGGGGAGAGGTCCACCTTAGAATCAACATGATGTTGTTCAGGTGGAGGATATGGTTGTACAGTGGGTGGAATACTCGAGACCATAGAGGTCGAGAAAACCCAGACAAGAAAACAAAAAGTTAACCCTGGAGGAGACAATGTTGCCATGTAAGGGGAACCAACATTCCCAAAAGCAGGAAAACGACCAGGATTCCCTTCGGAGGGGATTCCTTGGTTGGTAAACTCTGGGAAGGTTGTCATTATAAACAACGGTAAAAAAAAACTAAGGAAAATAACTTTAACCAGGAATATTTCATGGGAAGTTAATTTTAAGACACTGAAACCAAAATCTACCGTTTCATATTTTAAGAGTCGAGAAACAGGAAAAAGGTGACTCTATCACTTTCAGGTTGAAACGAGCATGAAAGGACAAGTGCTCGATGATACTTTCAAATTTATGGAGTCAGTAAAGATCGAAAATGACTGCTTATGTAGTCTAGGTAAAAGGGTGTACCAGGTTTCCATGAACTGCCATATACACCTTGGTAATCAAATGAAAGAAGAATCGACCAAGGACTTCACATACGTGAAGGTATTCTCCTCGAATGCTGTGTTCGGTGTATCACGGTTACAAGGTGGCAGATTCAGCCTCCTCAGATAAAAGAATTCCAACCTAGATGGGTCTCCCTTTATGTACTCGAGGGTACGAGGAGCAGAAGTGCATACTAGTGTTGTCTGAAGGAATATGGTGAGCGACCGCTACTAGGGTTAAAGACGCCAGAACACATCTCTAACTTAGACCACTAAATGTTTCGGTAGGTCTCAATGTTGCCTTAGGTTAATTGAGTAAATTTTAAGTTAATCTTATATTTACGTTTCAATTCCAAGGTCCTACCGAATGTTGGATCTCAAAAATCCCTAAATGCAAGCTACGTGCCAAAAGATACCATTTTTTTTTATGAAAATATATTTATGAGAAATTTTAGGAGTTTTCAAGTGATAAAAAATAATGAGAACACATAGAAGCATCCACTACAGTATCTAATGTAAGCTAATGAAAATGAGAGATATTTCCTATAATTGTCCAATGCTAGATATGCGAAAGACTTTCAATTTCATAATGCAAACAAGAATGGCAGCACAAATTTTGTTTTATTTTTATTTTTCAATGTAATAGAGAAAACAGTGCACTAAAAACAAACCAACGCACTAGTTCGAGGAAGTTAATGTGAGAGTTGAAGCGAAAAAATTTCAATCAACCCAAAGACAAACAAAACAAAACTCAAACCAATGCTGCAATCTCTCAAATCAAAGAAAGATGTCAAAACAGACCCATACAAGTAGTGTGATCTATGCTTGTAGTGACAAGAAGAAAAACTGAACGAAAGAGACCAGAATCATTCCACCAAATTCAATCACTCAAAAATATCAAAGGGAGCTTAATGCAACCAAAGAAGGAATGAAGTTGACCATGAAACAAAAGACCCAAAATCCTACAGGAGGCTCAGCATACCGAAGCACTTAAAGCCCCAAGGCCCTGATGCTGACAAGAAATAGACAAATAATTGAAGGAAGGAGGTTGTTCACAATCACAAAAAATCCCAAGGCACTCAAAACATTCCAAAAAATAACCCAGAAACACAAGCATTGGCTGAAAACTCCAAAACCATGCAAACCCTAACACCTATAGGAATTGGCGCGACTGTTTGGCTGTAAGCAAAGCCAAACAGGGGATGGCGCGGGTGTTGAACTAGAAACAAGCACCAGTGGTTGGGACTGTTAGACCATAAAATGTGCCAAGCTAGCTAACTCAGGCAAAGGGGAAATTTTGAAAGACAGAGGTCAGATCAGATCCTCTGGGCTGAATAGGGGTCTTAGACTTAGCAAAAATAATCGAAAAAGGAAACCTGAGAAAGTAAAGACCAAGAAGAAGACCTAATGGATGAAATAAAAACTCTCACTGATCCCCAACGGAGTTTCCAATTTCTTGGATGAGGTAAATCCCCTCTGCGGATAGAGGCAATCCCACTAGCCCTACAGTGAGTCTAGCCATAAATGAGACAAGCTATAATATTGATTCCTAGTTAACAAATGGATGGAGATTCGATAGATGACTTATCAGAGGTCCTATGTTGTTGTTATCATCGGAAAGAGTGGCTGCCTCTCGTTCCTGGTGAGACAGATCATGATCTGATCACTTTCACGCTCAGACACCTGCCCACACATAAGAAACAACGACAAAATACAACATACTATTTCACATTCGTAACTATCAGTCAGTCGAAGAAGACTAAATAAATTGCATCAGATAATCAACATAACATAATGATGGAACCAACACCATAGTCAAGTATATTAATGAAAGAAAGGAAGAGTACAACCAATATTTGACATTGTAATCTACTTCAACAGGGTTCCAGTGGAGCACGTCTCACAAAGGCTCATCGGGAATTCGGACGGGGATCTCTCTATGAAATTCTCCTTGGTTCTACCTTCTCAATAGAAATTACTCAGCTATAGTATCTCTTCTCCATTTTCATCTTCTTGGCTATATGTTCAGCTAGCTTTCATAAAGGGAGAAGGCATGTTTATATAGAGGGAGAGGGATAGGTTAAGATCCCTATAATCATGTAAGGGAGACCTATCTTCAAGGAGTGTCCCATGGGGGTTGGAAACCACTACCTAAAGAGGGAGATCCATGGCTAACCAACTTAACCACTTCCTGTGACTCATCCCTGAGGTGGTTAGAAGGAAAGGTCCACCTTTATTTGTTAAAAAACATTCCTAAAATAGTTATCATGGGCACTACACAGAGACAGAGCACCAAGTGTCGCGGGCTCTAGTAAAAATTTACCACATTGGTGCGAGGGGTGAACTGGCTACCCGCGCCAAGGCCAAAATATAGGTTTTTTTGTGCTATTTTAGGAAATTTCCAATAGGAGAAATGTTGTCCTTATGCAGAATGATGCAAAGAAGGTGTTTGCAAAGTATGACACTACTCACAAGTCACAGGAGAAAACCTCCAATATGTGGGGCAAGGAATTTCAAGGGCCGTCACAAAATGCTGTGTAATAGAAGGTTCTGGAAGGAAGAGAAAGGGAAGGGTCAATTTCTCAAAATATTTTGACGAAGATGATGCCTCTAGACAACAGTCTAGACAAAACAAGGAATTACAGGGTGAATTATGGAAAATTAAACCTCCCTCCTATGATGGAGAGAAAGAGGAATATGCCGAAGCCTGGCTTCTGAATATGATAAAGTACTTTCAGGTTTACGAATATGAAAGTAACTTAAGATCCAGGTGGGCTATTTATCAGCTGCAAGGTAAGGCTACCTTGTGGTGGGAAGAAACAAAAATGGTCCATGCCATTGATGAGAAAATAGTGAGTTCGGAAGATTTTCAATTTAAGTTTAAAAATCGATACTTGAATGAACGCTACTATGACGACAAGGCAAAAGAGTTTCATGAACTCAGATTGGGACAACTCATGATTGACGAATTTGTAACCAAATTCACAAATCTATTACGATATGTACCCTATATCAGAGAAGAGAAGACAAAGGTACATAGGTTCCTAAACTGTCTACCCACTGTGTATAAAGAAAAGATAGAGTTTGATAACCCAAAAATGATGGATGAGGTGGTGTAGAAGGCCAGATTGTGTTACCAACATTTCAACGGTAAGATGGAACAAGGAAAGAATTGGTCAAACAAAGGTGACTTCAGTGGAAAGAAAACAAAACTAGCCTATCTGAAAAATTTTGGGAGAAACCACCAAAAAAAGAAGTTCAGTAAAATGGGTGAAAATCAAACTTCTCAATCCCAAACTGGGTCCAAACCAATGAATCGAAATAATAAGAGGGAAGGGACTGTTAAAATGAAATAACCTTTGAAGTGTTAGGGTTGTGGAGAACCTCATTTATTGAGGGACTGTCCACACTGAAATATACAGACAATACAAGTACTGAGAGAGGCAACTACATTTAATGATGTAGCCAGGAACATCCCCAAAATTAGCGTTGCCTTAGAAGATCGTCAAGCATAAAATCAGTCCACTATGTTCAAAATGGAAGGTATGATTGCTGACCAATCTGTTATAGTTTTAATAGATCCAAGTGCATCTTTAAGTTATATCAATCCTCAAATGGTAGAAAATTGTAAATTGAAGTCAGAAAATTTTTAGCAGTTTTGGTTAGTCTAGTTAGCCACTAGTACCAAATGAAAAGTAACTCATAAGTTACCCCAAACAACCATAAATTTGAATGGATACCAAATAGAATTAAATCTAAATATTCTTCCATTAGGGTCCTATGATGTACTGATAGGGATGGACTAGTTAGAAAAACAAAAAGCTATAATGAATTGTTTAGACAAAACTTCACACTGCATTGACAAAGAGGGAAAACCTGTCATAATAAAAGGAAAGCCTAAACCCATATCGATTAGACAGATTTAAACCCTTCAATTAAAAAGAATTGCTAGGAAGGGTATAAGGTGTATTCTGTGCATGTAGAGGAGTTGGGACAGGAAGAAGAAGCAAATCTGTTAGAAACATTGCCATTGATAAGAGAATTTAAAGATGGTTTTCTAGATGAAATTCCTCATATACCCCCCAAGAGAGAAATTGATTTTTCAATTGATTTAGTGTCGGGAGAAACTCTAGTTTCTAGAGCCCTATACAAGATTATCACTCCAGAATTAATGGAGTTAAAAGTGAAACTACAAAAGTTGCTGGAAAGAGGTTACATTAGACCGAGTGTATCCCCATGCAGAGCACCAGTGTTGTTTGTTAAAAAAAAAGAGAGTACTTTCCTTATGTGTATTGATTAACGTCAATTAAACAAGTTGAAAATCAAAAACAGATATCCATTGCCTAGGATAGATGACCTTTTTGACCAAGTTAGAGGGGCAACATTTTTTTCAAAGATTTATTTAAGGACTGGTTACCATCAGTTAAGGACTAAAGATGAAGATATCAACAAAAAAACATTTAGAACCTGGTATGGACACTATGAATTTCTGGTTCTACTGTTTGGGTTGACTAATGCACCCGCCACTTTTATGTGTCTAATGAATAGTGTCTTAAATAAATACTTGGACAAGTTTGTACTAGTATTTATTGATGACATTTTAATCTATTCAAAAAGTGAAGCAGAGCATAAAGAACACCTCAGAATTTTTTTGCAAACTCTCAGAGAAAACAAATTGTATTCTAATTTTAACAAATGCGAATTTTTCAAAGATAAAATTCAATACTTAGGGAATATAATTTCAGAACAAGGGTTGGATGTAGACCCAAAAAAGATAAAATCAATCAGAGAATGGCCTGTACCTACTGATTTATCAGCTGTAAGATCCTTTATGGGAATTGTAGGATATTACATGAGGTTTGTAGAGAAATTTTTAGCCTTAGCCTACCCCATTACTTCCTTGCAAAGGAAAGGAGTAAAATTTGAATGGACTAGGAAATTTCAGAAGAGCTTTGAGCAGTTAAAACTGAAACTTACTACAACACCTATTCTAAAGATTGCTGACCTAGATCAGGAGTTTGTAGTATGCACAGATGCTTGTGGATAAGGATTAGAGGGAATATTATTACAAGATAATTCTATTATAACTTATGAATCCAGAAAACTTAAGAAACATGAACAAAATTATAATGTTTATGATCTTGAGTTAGCTATTGTAATACATGCTCTCAATATGTGGATACATTACCTTATAGGAAAGAAATTTGTGCTGATGACATATCACATGAGCCTAAAGTATTTCTTCACTCAACCAGACCCAAATGCTACGCAAGCTAGGTGGTTGTCTTTTCTGAGTGAATTTTACATGGAGATAAAACACATTAAAGGCAAAGAAAACAAGATTGCAGATGCATTAAGCATAAATGCATGGAAAATTATGAATAACATTAGAAGTAGTTTCAACTTTGACTTCGAAGGACTGATTCAATGGGTAGTGAACCAAGACCAAGACTATGAAAAACTTTAGACTCAAATGATCAAAAAAGAAATTAAAAGGTTTACACAAAATCAAAAGGTGATAATTTGTTACAAAGATAGATTGTACATTCATAATGTAGACTCCTTAAAAAAAAAAAAATTGGATGAATATCATAAAAGGCCCTATTCTGGACATCCTGGATACTAGAAATTACTCACAGCTTTGAGAAAGAATCTATTTTGGCCTAGAACGAAAAGGGATTTAGAAAGTTACTTGGCTAGATGCATTGAATGTCAACAGGTAAAAATTGAACATCAGCATCTGGCTGGGTTGCTGAATCCTTTACCTATTTTAAAGGGGAAGTGGGAAATTGTTTCTATGGATTTTATTACTGGTTTACCAAGAAACAAATATCAGCATGACTCTGTTATGGTTGTAGTGGATACTTTAACTAAAGCTATTCATTTTATACCTGTTCAGTCTACCTTTGGGATAGCTCAAGTAGAAAATGTGTTTATGAAGGAGATTGTAAGACTACATGGGGTTCCTAAAATGATAATTTCATACAAGGACGCAAAATTTACTACAGCCTTTTGGAGGAGCTTGTTTGGAGGCATGGGCAGTAAATTAAATTTTAGTACTGCCTACCACCCCCAAAATGAACGCCAAATAGAAAGAACCAACCAAATTATAGATGATATGTTAAGGATGTATGTTATGGATAGGCCAACCAAGTGGGAAGACTATTTACACTTAGTAGAATTTTCCTATAACAAAAACTACCAAGCATCCATAAAGATGAGTCCGTTTGCAACACTGTATGCCTGGAAGTGCCATACCCCCTTGAGTTGGAGTCAACCTAAAGATAAACTGATACTTGGACCAGAATCTTTACAAGAAATGGAAAAATTAGTGAAACAGATTCAGAAAAATATCAAAACAGCTCAGTATAGATAGAAAATTTATGCATACAAAAGGAGAGTTCACTGAGAATCCAGTGTGGGTGATCATGTATATTTGAGAATTAAGCCTAAGAAGATCACTTTGCACACTAGAAGTTGTGAAAATTAGCCACACAATATTTTGGACCATTTGAAGTGCTGGAAAGAGTAGGACGAGTCGCCTATAAATTGGCCTTACCCATTCATATTAAGGTTCATGATGTGTTTCATGTTTCTTTACTGAAAAAATATGTACATGATTTTTCTCATGTTATTGATTGGAATGTGATTCAGGTGGAACTAGAAGGGGAATTCCTTCCAGAGCCGCTTCAAATCTTGGAGTGGGAAGAAATTAAACTTTGGAACCGGACAGTAGCCAGGGTAAAAGTGCAGTGGAAGCACTTTACACCCGAAGAGGCTACTTTGGAATGAGAAGCTGAGAAGATGGAAAAATATCCGTCACTGATTACACAGTGAATTAGTTAATTATTTTGTTAAAACCGAGGACGATGTTTTTTTTTAGAGGGGGAATATGTAATACCCGTTCCTCTGCTTTTTAATTGAAAAATTGAATAAGTCCAAAGGGGAAGTGGACCCCAATGGAGAACTAGTGTGTAGATTCATTTTTTTTTTAATTAATAAAAAATTAATGGAAAAGTTATGTGTGCAATAACTAGATTGAGAATTGAGATCTGAATCCTAACTCCATGAGGATGTGGATAAGGTGATGAGACTTTCCCACACCTTCGAGAAATCCTTGGAAGGAATATTACCAAAATTAAATTTGGAGATAAACATCTAATTTACCTAATGAAGAGGAAAGAAATTGGGAAAAGGTAGAAAAATCTAGAAAAGCGGAAAAGATAGCTTTAAAGTACCTCTATGAGGGAAAGCCTAGGCAAAATAGGAAGAAAGCATCCTAAAATTTCTGGACGTAGAAATTGGAAACATGCTTGGGAAAGCATAGCTTAAATAAGTTTCTCCGGGATAGACAAAGGGTTGTCTATCACTGGGAGCTAAGATCTTGGATCGGGGGTGAGTTACGAAGAGAGAACTCTACGGTTGGGTCGAACTAGTTAGAGAAATTGGTATGCACACCTAGCTAACATGTTTATGATTTATATGAAATTCATATATGTGTACATGATATCTTCTTAAGAAATTATTAAGATTTATATGTATGTGATATCTAAAAATTGTTGCAGTTAAGACTAGTGTGAATTACTTAGTTAAATTGTCAATTAGTGCAGTAAACTATAGGAAGCCATACATTTAACAGATGTTGTTACTATAGTAACATGTAGATCTATATGGTTGTATGGGGAAAAAGTTGAGTTAGCTCCAACAACTAGAATGTCTAAATCTGGGTATAGATTTAAATCTGGAGTTAGGTCGTCTAACTGATAAATATTCTAGTATTATTAAGGAAATGAACTGATTATTATAAAAAAAAAGAAATATCATTAGACATATATTTCAATTTACAACTCTGAAATATAAGCTGAATAGTGTAAACTATCTAGATAAATGCATGCAACTGAGTGATTTCTATCTCTAGAAAAAATAAATGCTGGTAGGAAATAAGCCTAAATTACTGAGATCGATATATACAAAATTTATATATATCTGAATTAATTCTATTCTAATCATTTACAAATAAATTAGTAGCAAATATAATAACATAAAGGGATAAATGATAAAAGAAATTTCAACTAGGACTTTAGCCTTTTGTGATATACACAGAAATGGTAAACATACTGGTCTTTACCATAAATTGAAAGTTAAATATATGGTAATTTCAGATAAGAATAGATAGAAATGAAATTCTAAGTTACGTAACAGAGTATAGAAATAAGTAGAAAAGTAAATCTCTTCCTCTTAGAGATGCTTACATAAATTGATTTTTCTACATTAAATTCTTAAGGAAGTGAGGTCATATGATTCTGGGTATTTAGTAATAGAAATTAAACTATACTATTAATAGAAGAAGTAGTAAAGTTTATGTTGTTAGAATAAAGAGAGAAGATTTATTAATATACTGCTAATATCCACGTATATCATATAATACCTCATTAAATGCATCTATTCATCTACAATAGCAGTGTAGTTTTTAAGATGGAAAAAGGACAGTTACATTACATTGAAATAGAGAAAATTTTGAATAAAGTTGAATAGTCCAGTTTTGGGTCTAAACCCAGAAATGTTTTACATATATATTACAATCAAACTTTAAAAACAAATTTTAGTGCCATATTTGCTTCTAGGGTCACTATACAAAATCAAACAGACACATTTGCTGAAATCCGAAGAAAATTTCATTGCAGAAGAGAACCCTGGAACCTCAATACCAACCTGTTCAAAGGGAAGGTACACTATTAAGAAGAAGTAGAGTTGCTGAACAAAGCTAATGTATCAGAAGCGAGCGGAACTCACAAAATTTGAATGCACCTGAAAATAAAACACAAGTAATTAAAATGTCAATAATGAAGAACTAAAGAACCAAGTAAAGGTCGATTCAGATTTCATAAGGGAAACCGTACCTTATGAGATTCGACATTTTTTTATAGCTTCAGCTATAGGCACAAAAATCCAGTGCATGTTAGATAGGCTACATAGTTTAGGAGTATATTTTAAACTGAGTGAAATAACTAAAGGAAATATGTGCAAGAGGGATGTAATGAAAACAAAATTTTATACCTGTAAAAATAGATGCAAGAAACAAAGTCCTCTATCCAAAAATTCAAAGCATAATAATGCTATTGAAACTAGGGATGGGCAGAAGTAAACATCTGCTTAAGGAGAGGAAAAAATAGCCCCACTACATGGGTTGGCCATGGAAAATTTTAGGGGCTAATATTCGCAGGTGGGCTAATTTTCCATGTTTTTTCTAAAATAAGGATTCGCCAATTTCCATTTTTTTATAAAAATGATTTGCCCAAATTTTACAATATAAAATTATTTTAACATAAAAATTGCCAAAATTATATAGAGATTATATAGAAAATCATTATAAATTTGAATAATTTTACAAATATATCAATAAACATTTTATAGTTTTCATATTGGGGACTAGTGAGATTCGCCAATGTTTTAAACTTCAAAATAATTTCCCATCCTTAAAATTTTCCCTGGGGTTGGCTCATCCATATGCACACAAACGTGGAACAGAGAAATTAACCCATGCCCAAACTGAAATTAAATGGATTCATTTAACACACGAGATGAACAGTTGAATGAGAGAATCCATAAATTTACAATTGAATTTAATTGACCATTGTAAGTGGGCTGTGAGACTGAGCTTGAAACCAGAGAGTAGGGTCTCAGAGAATTTCGTAATTACAGTAATAAAAAAGGAAAAATAAAAATTTCAACAATGAAAAAAAAAAAACTCCACGACCCATCTATCTGAAGATAAAAATAAATTAGAAAACATAAAGTCCACAACCATATCAATGGGAGGCACCTTGGTAATGTTTTTAGAATAAAAACACAAATCTAAAATCCTATTACCATATGCAAATTTCAGGAGCATAGAAAGTAGAATATATAACTACATTTATAACCAAATACCAAGGGAACAAATACAACAAGATTTCATAACTATCTACTCATATAGTGTAAGCAATAGTGAAGAATTTCTTAGAAAGGGAAAGACTGATATTATGAACGAATTTCTATTGCATGGGGAGTATGACTTACTGGAGGCATTCGAACTAGTTCAAAGGCGTGGTGGATTAGCATCATAGGTTTCTCTCCATTCGGCCCTCGTTTTGAATAACATAAAAAAAAAGAGTTGCAGTGAACCAGCTCAGTAACCATAGAAGCGGAAATGAGAGTGCTGTGTAAATTTGGCAGTGTTTAGCTCATAAAAGAACCATAACTCCAGGTTTAATCCCACTTTCCACATGTCACACAATGGCGAAGGATCTGGAAACATTGGAGTTAAGTTGATATTTAAGTTGGGTAGTTGAAAAACAAATCAAAATAAAGGAGTGAAAAATATTCAATTTAATTTCACTAGTACCATCTCACATGGGCTACCACTAAAAATGTAGATTTAGAAGTGCAACGTACATCTTAATTTTTACCTTACAACGCCACCTGTGATAATAGTATCCAGGACCATTAAGAACATAGGCGTTAGTATTAATGGTCATTAAAAACTGATAGTCCCAATGTGATGTTACGGGTGGCATGTGGAAAAAAATCCTCAACTTGGTGGCATGCCATAATGTTGCTCATATGCAAATACTTTAGTTCATGGAGACAAATCACAAATTTTGAAGTTTAAACCGGAATAGGACAAAGTGGAAATTATAGGAGAATTTAATATATATATGATAAATAAAATATAAAGTGACAAAGTATTTTATAATGCCTATACCTTGTCTAGATGTATAACGAATTTAAAGAGTATGATTAAATCAATTCCTTAGAGTAGGAATGGTAATTGGGGTATGGAATTTTACTAGTCTCCCTCATGGATGCCCATGACCTTAATGGGATAAAAAGAAGTAGGTTAAAAATATTTAACTATAAGAAAGGGGGTTACATAAATTTCAGGAATGAAATTGGTTAGTATTGGAATAATGCACCAATGTGTCCATAGAACTCTAATTATAGTGATAAAATGAATTTATAGAATTCAAGGAAGGAAAACGATAGTTGTAGTAGTAAGGATAGAATCTCGTCACTATGCGACGAAACAAGAAAAGACGAAAGTGTGGAACTGTGATAGTATCTCGTCAAATTGCGACGAAAAGTTAAAACAACGAAAATTCTAGAATAGTATATAGTCTAGTAGAAATATTCAACCGTGGATAAATAAAATCAAAGAAAAAAAATTTGGTAAATTGAGGGAAATTACATGCTATTTGAAATTGCATGAAAGAGAAAGGGTTGGTAAACTTTCATAATTAAATCATGCTACTCTACTTTACACATTTAATTAAATCAGTCACCTATTTGTATGAATCATTGATATACTCTACATTTTCTTGAAAATATGGAATCTAATTTTCAACATGTCTATGAATAAAGACACTAACTATAGCTTTATTTTGTTGTCTAATAATTGCAGTGAAGAAATAAAGAGGTTGGAGTGGTATTAGAGCCTTTATTAATCATCAAATCACAAGTTGGGAGCCATTTTGCAACTTAACTACGTTAGGATCAAATTTGGAAGGAAGATTGGTAGAAAATAATACTGCTACATACCTATTGCTGGAGTTGCTACATGAGGTCATGTATTACTACAAGATGCATTATGAGAGACATTTGAGGGTATAAATGGTGCCTTTAGGGAAATATAATATATATGAAGGTAGGATTAAGTGAGTGAAGGGTGTGGGAGCCACTTAGCCAAGCATAGGACCTCTCAGAGGTCCATCTTGCACCAAGTTTGATGCCCATAGTGTCCTCCATTTTACTTAACATAATGAGTGTGGAAACATAGTTTAAGATTAGTGTGAAATTCCTAGGAAGAATATGGAAAGGTCCAAGTGGACATGAAAAGGTGTTCCCACCCATATAGATCAATACAACACTGCAACTAGCTAAATACATCCATCAAACAAATAACACAGTGAGATAAACTAGCATGGAAAATATGAGTTTAATTTCACTAAAATATATCCTATTCGACAACACTACTCTAATCACTAAGCTAATGAAACTAACTCCTAAGTTTCAAAGAATAAGCATACAAAAGTATCACCAACTAGCATAAATATTTCCAATCACTCTTCCCATAAGAGAGATGATATGCAAGCATACAATCACAAGTTTTATGATATAACATTGAATGAAAGAAGATAAGTATTGCAATGCTTTGAAATATAAAAAAAACAAGGAAATATAAGAGAGGGACTAAAACCTCTCGGTTGGGCCCAAACCCAAGCATTCCAACCCTCTAAAACTAACTTAGATGTAGATCAACGGTAACCTTCTCATTAAATATAAAATAATAGTCTCATTCATCATATGAATACAACAAGGTCAAGCTATAATGTCTCAACAATAATCCTACATGCAACAGGAATTTGAATCCTAATGAGCCTTGCAGCTAGTTTGTTTATAAAAAAAAATAGTTGATGGAATGTCCCTCGAAAATAGGAGTGATTCCCTCCAAGATCTCAAGAATTGTGGATTTGTTCTCCTTGAGATTCATAGGGACTTAGAATCACTCGAACGCTAGTGAATTCGTGCTTGTGAGAGAGGATTTTGTGATGTCAAGTTGAGTTAGAGAGTTAAGGAGGTGGTAAAACCCCCTTATATTCTATATTGGTTATCTCCATTAGGACCCTGTTGATTTGGATTTATGCAGCAATGCAACATAATATGCATATAACCATAAACACAGAGATGCAACGAAAATAATGCTTCCCTTTATTAAAATCAAATGAATGAAATATGCTTACAGAAATAATAGAAATAAAAAACTAGGGTGTTTGTAGGCTTATCTCTGAGAAGAAATGTGGCGGCTACAGGCCTCTCAACTATGTTATAATGAGACATAATGGAAATGAGCGTGCGAGGGCACTGGTAGCATATTTTTGAGAAGATATGTGATGGCCACATGCCTCTCCATTGCATTCCAATGAGGCTTGAAGGCCTATTTATTGGTGAGAAACAATGGAAAATCCTAAAAATCCAAAAACCTAACCCTAGGAGATGAAGCACCAAAATTATGGGTCCCATTTGGGTAAATTAGTGTTTCAAATTCCTCAGGACATAACTTTGGCATCCGATCTCCATTTGAATTTCTCAATACCTCATTAAAAAGATCTATTTGAGGACTACAATTTGCTCTGGGTTTCCCCAAAAAACGTCGTTTAGGGCCTCAAAATGGCTTCGGACGTTCAGGACTCGAAAAACTGCTAAAAATAGTAAGTTTTTATTAAACTTAAAAAATGAAAGAACTAATGGTGGGGGTTCAAATGGAATATATGGGTGGCCACCAATATCCACCTACATCATTAAGGCCCCCAAACGACTCCGAGAGTGCAGGACTCGAAAACCTGGTAAAAATAGTAAGTTGTGCTTAAAGTGAAAAACTATAAGAATTGATGGTACAGGTCCAAATGGAATAGGTGGGTGGTCACCAATATCCACCTATATCATTCCTCCGTACCTAGGAAGCAATGGTCCCCATTGCATTAAGTTCCTCCATGAGAGGAAAATTCTGATGAACTTGTATTGGATTTGTCCAAGATGTCGTGGACCTGTTGGCGAACGTGCTGGATGTAGATGTATCATCGGTGGGCAGTCATTGAAGGATCTATGAAAAATTATACATCATCATGTTTCTCTATTTCTCGAGGGCCTCCTCGAGTAAGATTTTTATAGGATCTCCTACTCCCTCGTCCTTCTTTCCTTCCACCAAGGGAGGTCGTCAAGATTTGTGAGGCTGATCTTGCAACAGTTCAACCAGATCAAGCCTGAACTACTTATACACTCACCACGTTGGGGACATGCAAAGAAAAATTGTGAAAGAGCAGACCACTCTGATACCACTGATCTGGATTTATGCAAGAATGCAACAGAATACACATATAACCATAAACAAAAAGATGTAGCAGGAAAAATTCTTCCTTTTATTAAAATAAAATGACTGAAATATACTTACAAAAATAATAGAAATAAACACCTAGGGCACTGGTAGGCTTATCTCTAAGAATATATGTGGTAGATACATGCCTCTAAACTATGTTACAATGAGACATAATGAAATGAGTGTGTGAGGGAACTCGTAGCATATCTCTCAGAAGATATGTGATGGCTATAGGCCTCTCCATTGTGTTACAATGAGGCTCTAAGGCCTATTTATATTTGAGAAACAATGGAAAACCATAAACATCCAAATACCTAACCCTAGGAGATGAAGAACCAAAATTGTGGGTCCCGTTTGGGTAAATTTGTGTGTCAATTTCCTGGGGACGTAAATTTGGAATCTGATCTCCGTTTCACATGCTCAATACCTAGTTAGAAACATCTATCCAAGGACTACAACTTTTGAGTGAGAAACATCATTTTATTCACCCATGATGCTCCCTATTTCCCCAAAACATGTCATTTAGGGCCTCAAAATGGCTCCGAAAGTTCAGAACCCAAAAAACTGCTAAAAATATTAAGTTTTGTTGAAACTTAAAAATTCAAAGAACTGATGGTTGGGGTTCAAATGGAATAGTTTGGTGGCCACCAATATCCACCTATATCATTAAGGTCCTGAAACGGCTCCGGGAGTGCAAGACCGAAAAACATGCTAAAAATAGTAAGTTGTGCTGAAAGTGAAAAATTGCAAGAATTGATGGTGCGGGTCCAAATGGAATAGGTGGGTGGCCACTAGTATCCACCTGGATCACCTGCATAGTAAATTCCTCAAAATCTCTTCATTTTCCTACAATTTATTCACATTAGGCCACATACTATGAGAAACACCTTTTAATCTTCTTAGTAAGCATATTATGACTAAAAAATTTGAATTAATGTGAGAAGAAGATAGTTTTAAGGGCTGAAGGATAGCATGATGAAATTAAAAATATACCTATAAATGAGGCCCATCAACATGTATGATCATAATAATAGGAAAGGGAAATCCAGATAATGTTTATGTCCTAGAAGGTGACAACGAGCATTTATTTTTTGACAGATATGAAGAAAGTTGGATTTAGGACAAAATTTTGAGGCATCTCATATTTTCTCAATTATACAAAACAAGCACGATGGGAGCACTTCATAACATTCACAATATCTATCCACCTAAAAATAGCATTTGCAAATCATTTCAATTTGGTGAGCAATCTAGAGTTCAGTTTAAATCTAGAGAAGGTACTTTAAGTAAACCCCTTGAACTTGTTCACACTAATATATGTGGTCATATAATAAATAATTCCCCTCGTGGTGAACAATACTTCATATTATTCATTGATGACATTACAAGAATGTGTTTGATTTGGTTTACTAAAGTATAAAGTATTCAAGGCTTTGCTAGAAAATTAATTAGATCTAAAAATGAAATTTCTTAGATATTATGGAGGAGGAGATTTTATAAGAGATGTGCTTTTCAATTTTTGTGAACAACATGGCATCAAATGATAGCTTTCATAGCTAAAAGTATTCAAAAAATGGAGTGGGAGAAAGAATGAATAGGATAGTTCAACAAATGACAAGTTCCATGCTTGGTAAGTCAAGAACACATCACACATTATGGGGAGAGGCATCACATACAATTGTGAATATACTTAACAAAACTCATGTTTCAGTAAACACTAATTAAACTCCATATGAAATTTGATTTGGTAAGGCTACAACTATCAAATAATTTAGAATATTTGGAAGAAATATTTCATGAAGAAAAATGATGATAAGATTAGAAAGTTTGAATATATATTTGATGAAAGAATCCTCCCTAGATACTCTTCTAATAGAAAAGGATATATATGTTACAGTAAATGGATTCAAAATGTTGTTGAATTCATCGATGTTATGATTGATGAAGCATCCACATGTACAAAACGAGAAGCACAAATAGATGATGAACCTCTCCCGACTTTAATACAAAATGTTGTAGGAGAAGGAGAAGGAGAATCATCAGAAGAAGGAAATGATAATACAAACATATCATAAAAGACACCATCAAGGCATGTTCAAAAAAATCATCCCGAGTCTCAAATTATAGGTGGTAAGGAAGCATAAATACAAACTAGAAGAAATTTTGTGGGAACTTCTATTCACTTAGCTTTACTATCCACAATTGAACCTCAAAATGTGAATCAAGCATGTAAATATGAATGTTGGGTAAATTTAATGCATGAAGAAATTGATCAAAAGGAAAAGAACCATACATGGGAACTAGTACCAAGGCCTCATGATACAAATGTAATTGGAACAAAGTGGGCGTTTAATAAAAAGCTCAATGAAAACTGATAATTAATTCGAAGCAAAGCAACACTTGTATGAAAAGGTTATGCTCAGCAAGAAGGAATAGACTTTAAAGAAACATCTGCACATGTAGCTAGAATTAAATCCATAAGAACTTTTCTTTCATTTTCCATATTTGATAACTTTAAGGTATATCAAATGGATGTTAAATATGAATTTTTAAATGGGGATATATAAGAAGAAGTTTATATTGAACAACATGAAGGATTCATTCTTAGCAATGATAAAAATATTTAAGAAGGCATTGCATGGGTTAAAACAAGCTCCTTATACATGGTAATATCATCTTGACATTTATGTTCAGCAACAAGGATTCAAAAACAAATATTGAGATAGCAATTTGTATATAAGATTTCATAAGGAAATAATTTTGATAGTAGTATTTTATGTAGATGACATTATATTTGGAAGCAATGTAGAACCTATGAGTCACATATTTTCTTCAGTTATGCAACAATAATTTGAAATATGTCTTCTTGGTGAGCTAACATACTTTCTCGGTCTTGAAGTGCAAAAAAATAAATATGGTCTATTCCTTTCTCAAACCAAGCATCTCAAACAAATTATGAAGAAATATGGAATGGAAGACTCCAAGCTTGTATGCACATCAATGGTAACAAGATGAAATCTTAGTACAAATGATGATTCTCCTTTAGTTAGTCAACCATAATAAAGATCTATGATTGGAAGTTTGATCTATATTAAATGTACAGGAATAGAAATTATGCATGTAGTTGGAATAGTTGGACGATTTCAAAACAATCCTAAGGAAATGAATCTACAAGCAGTTAAGAAGATATTCAATATCTACAAGGCACTCAAGGTTTTTGTCTATGGTATCCCAAAAACATATACTTTTCACTTCACGCTTACACAAATGAAGACTAGAGAGGTAATGTTGATGACCACAAAATTATTAGTGGATGTCAATTCTATTTGAGACCTTGTTTAGTCTCTTGGTTCAATAAGAAACAAAGGTTTATCACATTATCTACTAAAGAGGAAGAATATGTTGTTGATGCATCTTGTTGTACTCAAATTCTATGGATAAACCAAAAATTGAAATACATTCAAGTCAATTGTCATTTACTTGTACCTCTTCTCTATGACAAAACTAGTGCCATATGTATCTCTAAAAATCATGTCATATACTAAAAACCCAAGCATATTCCAATAAAATACCATTTTATGAGAGAGAAAGTTATTGAAAAAAAGGTAAAGATGGAATATGTTCCTTAAAAGGAACAAGTTGCAGAATTATTTACCAAGCCACTTCCACTTCCTTCCTTTGAATATCTCAGACAAAAAATTAGGAATGATTCATTCCTCTTCACTCTACTAATTTTTCTAACATGCATGTCATGTTCGGGATGAGTTGTTAGGTCCCTATATTACCAGTATAGTCCCTTATTGTTATTAGTGTAACCCCTTTATTGTTATTATTGTACCCTTGTAACCCCCATTTTGTTATTATTGTGCTCTTAAATTATTATTGTTAGGTCGGCTATGATTACATTGTGGCCCACTAGAATTACATTATGGCCACATGGACTCCTATATATAGAAAGGAGGTTTTGTAAATTGTATCATCCAAGAATTTTTCATTTATGTAATGTATTGGAGGTTGCCCCCTCAAAGTGGCTTATTTCTAAGGTGTTTATATCTCTTTTATTCTATTTTTGGAGCTGGTTACACAACATTTGGTATCAGAGCTTTGGATTCTGGGGTTTCACTGCTCCAAACAGGTCATCGTGGCATTTGCGCTATAACGATTTTTCTACGAAGATTCAAAAGCTAAAATTTTTAGGGTACGAAGCCAAAATCCTGAGGAAGACCTTCTAAAAATTTTAGATCTTGGTTCACAATATTTTCGGAGATATGATCTGTGGAAGTTAGGTCTTTTTTCAGGATCCTAAATAGGTCATCGTGTAACTTGCGCTATAACTTTCGTTATACGAAGGTTCAAAATATGAAATTTTTAGGGTACGAATCTGGAATCCAGGGAAAATCGTCAAACAATTTCAGAGCTTGGATCACAATATTTTCGGAGATATGATCTGTGGAAGGTAGTGCTTTTTCAGGCTCCTGAATTTCATCTCAAAGAGGTGATCGTGGGAAACTCTTCATAACTCTCTCTCTGGGCATCGGATTGGAGTGCCATAAAAATTGGTTGCAATTGCACGGACTATAGTTTCTTGGCTATCAATTTCAAAACCGAAGGATGAAACAACAACATGTGGCAAGTCGTACAAGTTCTCTCTACTGAACCAGTCCATAATTAGGTCATTGTGGGAGATTGGACACAACTTTGTCTTGGAGAATCCAAATCAGGTTAGACCTGTGTCATTTGAAATATAATTTAGAGGGCTACGTTGGTACTAAAATTCAAATATTGAAGTGCTGCAATCACAGAGATTATCCAATTTCAATATCAAGCTCCTCAAAAGCAAGAAAAAGGTGTGTATTTTTTTCCGAATTGCATAAGTCTTGTTTGAAAAATCAATTTAAATTGATTCGAAGGGCATATTGTAGAATACATATCAGTATCGGGTTCTAAAATATGCCCCATAAAAATAATTCAACACCCATTAAGCCTTCAAAAGGCTCTACTATGACTCATGAAGATGAATAATTGCAACATTATCTATCAAAATTACAAGAGCAAGTGCAACAAATTTCACTCTTGCAAAGAGCAACAAAAAATGAAATGGAAGTTTTGAAGAAAGGCGTGGAAGTGAAGATGGACGGTTTGAAGAAATGTGTGGAAGCTAAGATGGATGTCATGGAAGCTAGCATGGAAGCTAAGATGGATGACATGAAAGACAACATGGAAAACATGAAGAATGATCTAAAAGCAGACATCGAAGGTTTGACAAAGTTGATACAAGGAATGTTTCCTAATGGTGAAAAGATAGTAGAAGAACTTCATGATGAGAACAAAATAAATGTTAATCGTGATTTCATAAACTCTAATGTTGGTGGGAAGAACCACCATATTCCAAAAATGGATATGAGGAAGTTTGATGGAAAGGATCCTGTAACATGGATACTATAGATGGAGAAATATTTTGATCTCCATAATGTGCAAAACACACAAAAGGTACGCATTGAAAATTTACATTTAGAACAAAATACATTTGTATGGTATCGATGGCTTTGCTCCCGTAAAAAAATTGTCACTTGGTCAATTTTTACGGAGGAAATGATAGCGAATTATGAGGATACAAAGAGCAACACCTTCTTTAGCCAATTGATAAATCTCAAACAAAAGGGTTTAGTGGGGAAGCACATTGAGGACTTCCAAAAATTGAATATAAGGGTAACCGATATTCCAGAGGAACACATGATTGATCTCTTCATAGGCACTTTAAAGGATAACATCCAACATGAAGTTCACGTTTTGGAACCTGATTCATTGGAGAAGGCATTCAGGTTGGCAAGAAAAATTGAATGTAAAATTATGGTAACAAGGAACCCTACCACTCACTTCTATAAAGAAGGAAGTGTTTCGAAGCCTAAATTTCCACAACCTACAAGGTTGACACCACAACAATTGGAAGAAAAAAGAGAAAAAGGGCTTTGCTACAGTTGTGATAGCAAATACACTAAAGGTCATAAGTGTGCTAAGAAGAAATTATTCTACATAGATTGTGAAGAGGAAGAAGAAAATGAACAAGAAGAGGATATACACCAGGAACCAGCCCTAGAAGAGGAAGAAATGAATCCGACCATATCGTTTAATGCACTGGTAGGAATTAACAATCCTCAAACTCTCAAGATAGAAGGACATATCAAGAAGAAAAAGGTAATAGTGTTGATTGATTCAGGTAGCACCCATAATTTTATTCATTGTAAGGTAGCCAAGGAATTAAATTGTTTCCTATACCCAACACCAGAATGTCAAGTGATGGTGGCAAATGGAGGAACTATAAATTGCTCTGGAAAATGCCATAATATCAAGCTAACCATGGGGGAATATGTATTGACTATTCCAATTCTTTCCATTCCTATGGGAGGTGCTGATGTTGTACTAGGAGTACAATGGTTACAATCTTTGGGGACGGTAGCTTTTAATTTTCAAGAACTTTTCTTGAAATTTTTTTCAGAAGGAAAGGAAGTTGAATTACGTGGTATTGAAGGGAAGCCGGGAAGGATAATAAGCTCTAATGTCATGACAAAGCTTCTAAAGAAAGAACAACGAGGCGTAATTGCACAATTATGCTCACTAGAAGTTCCGACATCAAAATCATCTATTTCTGCAGATCTCCGACAAGTCTTGGACAATCATTCCAAGGTGTTTGAAACTCCCAAAGGACTCCCACCTATTCGTGATCATGATCATGCTATTCATTTGATTCCAGGAAGTGTTCCTCCAAACATCAAGCCTTATAGATATCCTTACATCCAAAAGAGCGAAATTGAACGTATGATTGCAGAAATGTTAGAGGCGGGTATAATTCAACTTAGTCAAAGTTCTTTCTCTACTCCTTGGGTATTGGTACACAAGAAGGATGGAACATGGCGAATGTGTCTGGATTATAGGGAGCTCAATAAGCTCACCATTAAAGATAAATTTCCCATTCCTGTGATTGATGAATTATTGGATGAATTACATGGAGCAATTTATTTTACCAAGTTGGATCTTCGTTCAGGATATCATCAAATTAGAATGAAGACTGAAGATATTCCAAAAACGGCATTTCGAACTCATGAGGGTCATTATGAATTTTTGGTCATGCCTTTTGGCCTTACCAATGCACCTTCTACATTTCAAGGGTTGATGAATTCCATTTTCAAACCCTTCCTTAGAAAATTTGTGCTAGTTTTTTTTGATGATATACTAATCTACAGCAGGTCTTGGAAGGATCATGTTGAACATGTTGACAGGGTGCTCAAACTATTGCAGGAGAAACAATTATATGCAAAAAAATCCAAATGTTTCTTTGGAGTACAAGAGGTGGAATATCTGGGTCATATTGTATCTCACGAGGGTGTTAAAGTAGACCCTAACAAAATTAAAGCCATTAAGGAATGGAAAGTCCCCACAACCATAAAGCATTTGCGTGGATTTCTCGGGTTAACAGGGTATTATCACAAGTTTGTTAAGAATTATGGGAGAATGGCAGCACCTATAACAACATTATTGAAGAAAGATGCATTTTCATGGACTCTTGAAGCAACTAAGGCCTTTGAACATCTTAAAGAGGCAATGTGCCTAGCACCAGTCTTAGCTACGCCAGACTTCACAAAAACCTTTATTGTGGAATGTGATGCCTCAGGAAATGGAATTGGTGCAGTTTTAATGCAGGAAGGAAGACCCATTGCTTTTGAAAGTCGTCAAATCAAAGGAAAGTATTTACAGAAACCTATTTATGAGAAGGAAATGTTAGCAATACTACATGCACTAAAGAAATGGCGAACTTACCTAATGGGAAGACACTTCAAGGTAAAAACTGATCATGATAGTCTTAAACACTTTTGGAACAAAGACTATCTTCAGAAGAGCAGCAAAAATGGGTCACAAAGATGTTGGGTTATGACTTTGAAATAATCTACAAAAAAGGAAAGCTTAATGTTGTTGCAGATGCACTCTCAAGAAAGAATGAAGAGGTGGACGCATTGCTTTGTGCCATTTCTATTATCCAACCAGATTGGATAACTGAAGCAAGAGATGAATGGAAGAAGGACAAAGATGTATGGGCACTCATTCAAAAGTTGCAGCAAGATCCTAGTACATCTAATACATTTAGTTGGAAAAATGATTCCTTATGGTACAAAGATCACTTCTATCTTTGTAAGAACTCCCAAATAAAACAAAAGATTCTTATGGAATTGCACACTACTCCTTGAGGAGGACACTTAGGATTTTTAAAAACTTACCACAGGGTGAAGAAAGAATTGTTTTGGGATGGCCTTAAATTCGATATTCAAATGTTTGTGGCAGAATTTTTGGTTTGCCAGCAGAATAAAGTTGAGACAATTAAGACCCCAATACTTCTACAACCTTTATCCATTCCAAGTCAACGTTGGGAGGAGATTTCAATGGACTTTATCACAGGTTTACCTAAGTCCAAAGGAAAGAGTGTCATCATGGTGGTAGTTGATAGAATTACCAAATATGCACACTTTTGTTTATTATCTCATCCATTTAAAGCAAGTATAGTTGCTACTACATTTATGGACAAAATTTAAAAGCTACAAGGAAGCCCAAGGGTTATTGTGAGTGACAGAGATCCCATTTTTACTGGAAATTTTTGGACGGAGTTATTTTCTTGTTTGGGTACTCAATTAGCTCATAGCTCATCTTATCATCCTCAATCTGATGGTCAAACTGAGATAGTAAATAAATGTTTGGAAGGATATCTTCGTTGCTTTGTATCTGATAAAAAAATACAATGGGTCAAGTGGTTACCTCTCGTTGAATGATGGTATAACACTTCCTTCCATACTGCAGCAAAAATGACCCCATTTATGGCACTTTATGGATATCATCCACCATCCATCACATCATATTTAAGGGAAAATTCGAAGGTTCAAGCGGTGGAAGATCACATCGAGCATCAGCAAGAAGTTCTCCAACTCTTAAAGGATAACCTGAATTTGGCACAAAATCGAATGAAACAACAGGCAGATCAACATCGCAGCGAGAGAAGTTTTGATGTAGGAGATTGGGTATTTTTACGGCTACAACCATACAAACAAATGTCCCTCAAGCGAGCTAAGAAGGATAATAAATTATCGCCAAAGTACTATGGTCCTTACAAGGTGTTGCAAAATATTGGTACTATGGCATACAAATTGGAGCTTCCTGCTTCTTCGCGAGTGCATCCAGTTTTCCATGTTTCATGCTTAAAAAAGGTTATAGGTGAAAATCTTCCAGTTCAAACAATATTGCCAGAACTTGATGAGGAAGGAAAAGTCATATTGGAACCTGAAGCGGTCATGGAAACAAGAACTCGACAGCTACGGAATCGATCAATTTCAGAGTATCTCATCAAGTGGAAGAACTTACCCACTAAATATTCTACATGAGAGGATGAGAAGTTTATACAGAAGCACCCAGAGCTACTCAAGCGTTGAGGACAACACTTTTTTGAAGGAGAGGGGCATTTTAGGTCCCTATATTACCAGTATAGTCCCTTATTGTTATTAGTGTAACCCCTTTATTGTTATTATTGTACCCTTGTAACCCCCATTTTTTTATTATTGTGCCCTTCAATTATTTTTGTTAGGTCGGCTAGGATTACATTGTGGCCCACTAGGATTACATTATGGCCACATGGACTCCTATATATAGAAAGGAGGTTTTGTAAATTGTATCATCCAAGAATTGTTCATTTATGTAATGTATTGAAGGTTGCCCCCTCGAAGTGGCTTATTTCTAAGGCGTTTATATCTCTTTTCTTCTATTTTTGGAGCTGGTTACACAAC
This sequence comes from Pinus albicaulis, assembly GCA_034641835.2. NCBI lineage: Eukaryota > Viridiplantae > Streptophyta > Pinopsida > Pinales > Pinaceae > Pinus > Pinus albicaulis. Next base: position 1,423,565,343 of record CM076570.1, read on the forward strand.
ATGAGTTGTGGCTATGAACTCCTACAATTTATTTTTTGTACACAAATGGTATGAAATATAGTCACATATATGATGTCTTTGAGTTAGAGAGTCGTGAACACCTCTCAGTAATGGAAAATGAGTGGCATGGATTCAGGAGGGAGCTTCCTATATGCTTTGATCATTTCATTACTAGTATATATGTTCTAAAAATGTTATACTCTAGTCCGTTGGTGATACCCTTATGCTGATTAGGAATGATGATTGGTTCATGGTATTGTTGCAAAATTCTATTACTATTGTTGGAATAGTTCTTCGATGAATTTTTGAGTTGATGTGATGGATATCAGAATTGATGATAAAAATTTGGCTGAGGTTCAAGGGGAGCATCTTGTATTCTTCTATTAATTCATTGGTGGAATTATGTTGTCTTAATAACTTATTGTTGCACAATGTTGTATTATGTATAAATTATGTTTTTCTCTTGATTAAGCTTGTTTGAAGTTGATAATGATGTTTCCATCTACTTTGTTGAATGTCCCTTTATTTTCATATATATGAGTAGTACATGTTTCCTATGGTATCCAAATTTACTGATTATGATAGTAGTTCTTCCTATATGTGGATATATTGTGATAAAATTGTTCATACACTAGTAAAAAATGACTAATTAATTACTAAAAAAATGACAGAAAATTGCATATAAATGACTATTTTTCAGTCGGTGACCAATAGTAGGTAATTTAGAGTATCTTATAACATGACCAAATTTTAGTCGATTTTAGCTTAGTCTTTAATTGTTTGTCTCAATTTAGTTCTCTAGTAGATATTTGGTCATTAATTTGGTCGTTGATTTGGTCATTAATTTATTCATTGAATTGGTCATTAATTTAGTGACTGAATTGGTCATTTATTTAATCATTGATGCGTTATTTAATTTTCACAATTAATGACCAAAGAAATATGACCAAAATGTTGGTCTTGTTATAACATATTGTATATTAGCTACTAATAGTCATATATATGCAAATCTTAGACATCATTTGAAACCAATTAATGACCAAAGAAATATGACTAAATTTTAGTCGTGTTATAAGATACTGTAAATTAGCTACTAATAGTCGTATATATACACAATTTAGTCATCATTTGTAATCACAAATTTATCATTTGCAATAGTCATTTATATTTTTTTGATAGTTCAATATTCATTATATAAATGAATAGTTTAGTAGTTTATATTCATTTCATTTACTTTCATTAGCAATCATCATAAGAAATTAATTTAGTCATATATTCATTTTATTTGTGTTCATTATTAATAAACATAAATTGTCTATATAGTAGTTTTAGATTGATTTTATGTGTTTATTATTAATCAACATAAATTAATTAGTATGATTTTGCAACTAAATTAAAAAAAAAAAAATGTCATACAATGCACATGTTCATCTAATATGAAAACACAAAGTTACATATGTTAATTGCAATATTAATTAATATCAAGTGCAAATATAAATAATTCCAACCAAAAATTATATTATATAAAATGTCAAGTATTACAATAAGAGTTTCAAACTTAATATTGGTTGGAGTACAATTTACACATGAAATATTGTTTCATCACTTCAAAACACTATCATTGTGTTGCCATGGCATTGCAGTTGAATTCACCAACTCTGAAGACTTGACCATTAATATCTATGTGTGTGCCTTATGTGAGATATTCGCTCTACAAGTACCACTACACCAATTCTTTTCTCTCTCTTTAATTTGCATTTTGTCGCTCTAGTGTGACTTATCTCCTCTTTCTTCAATTCTTGCTTCTTACCATGAATAATGAGTTCATTTTCTGAAAAAAAAAGAAAGATACAATGCAAAGTATAAGACATGAAATTCGAGGAATACTGAAATATAAACTAAAGTATACTATAAAGGATTTATACGATATGTACCTCAACATAAACAATATTTTTTATGTCATTTTTCACCATAAAAGAAAGAAACTCAAACAAGTTTTCTTCAATTGGGCAATAGTGACCACTATCTGGCCAAATGACCTGTATAAACAAAGAAAATAAAACGTCACCATAGAATAAAATGTGTACCTATTGTGTTTTCAGTGTACAAGATTTCTTGATTAAATGTTATCTTCAACTAAAGTAATAAATGGAAATAGAGGCACACATTTTTATCCCAATATTTTGACTTCTCATGCTGATGGTACATTGCAATTTTTATTTTATCCAACATAATCAAACACATCAAAGCTAACAATTTCTACTAAGAATGTCTCATGCTCTACTTTTTAGTTGTATCGCTTCCTCTAGTTATCTTTAAGATGAAGTGACACTTCAACAATCAAACTTGTCAATAGAAATATAATGGGTGGAATAAAGTATTGATGACACGAAATTACAACAAGAAACTAAAAAATAACAAGACAAGACTTTGCGAATTATGATACTAACCGAGAATATAGTTTCAATATAAAAATTTGCAATTGTCAGTGTATTTTTCCACGGGAAAAATAATCCTATTCCCAAAAGCCAACAAATTATATCCAGATAAAAACTAAACATGTTGTCTCCTCCTTCAAAGGTAAAGTAACTGGGGACTAACTATATCAGATACCTTTTAGGATGTACGGGTAGCTACTAACACCATTAACAATAATTTTAAAATAGATCTACCATGTATGACCTCAAATGTGGCAACAAGTTTTATATATGCACTACATGTATACATTTCAAAATGCATTGCAATGGTATAAGAGTATCAAAATAAATTTCACATAATTACCTATTCACTATCCACTTTCATTCCATAACAACATTCAAATAACTGTTATAACTTACCCCAAAAAATATGTCGAAATTTCCATTCATTGTCATGAATATATGTGGTTGTCAGTTTCTAGGAAGGTGGTTTCTAAATGAAATTCTACCCAAAACAAACAAAACTTAATAGGAGAAAAATATGACAAACACCCTTACCTTTTTATCCTTTAAAGAATGTCATATTCTTTTAAAAAGGTCTAAAATTCTACACACTTATCTATTAAATCACAAATAGAACAACGGTTATGGGAAAATAAGAACTGTACAAGTGGAAGACAAAAATTTTCTGCAGTGCGACATGGCACATAAAACCTGTCATTGGTGCTAGTGTTACTTGAAATTAACGTTTTACAAAAGTAGTTATTCTGTTGCTTTCTTGGTGTGCCGAGGTCAAAACCAAGACAACAATATTTTTTCTCTTGTTACATGGTATCATCAATTTTTAGTTCCTTGCAAAAATGGAAATAGTACCAAAGTATTTCTCACCAAAATTGGCAATTACGGCGAAGCACAAATAATGAAACTGAAAATGTCTTAAAAAATTAAGGGGTTGTAATGTATTTTGAGAATATACTTCATCCGTTTCCAAATCTGACTGGCATTTAGTACGGTGTTTATTTACTTTTAAATATTGTATATATAACGATATGAATGAAAGTGTTCACAACCAAAGAAAGGATGAAATGCAGAGAACCCACATGCATTGTAATAGTGTGAAGTTGGCAGATTAATTGAGTTGGAAGAGTCAGATAATTGGACATATGAGCCTCAACCTCCTTCTTTGTTGAAGCAGTTAATTGAAATCACATTGATTATCACTAGTTTCATTACGTAACATTAAAATTTAAAAATACTAGGGTCACATTTTATGATGAAAAGAAGATAGGCATTCATTATTTTCAGTCATTTGTATCCAAAAGCAGATTGAAAATTAAAAACTAGTGAGAAACCACCTCACGTGCTCACTGTGACTATGTGGAAAATAAACAACCTTGCTCCCAACAACAGGTAAGGACATAAGCGGTCTAGAACAACCATTCCAAAGCTCTGAATTAAGCCATCTCCTTTCCCTTGATTTTTGCGACATGAAAAAACAATTTTTTAGTTGGATATTCCTTTAGAAACCCCTTGACATTCCAATAGTAGTTGTGTAAAGTAATATGATATTATGATTGTAAAATTTGCAATATAAAGCACATTAACTTGACAAATATTCCAAATGACAGTATTTTCCATAGACATGTTTACATTAATTATTTTTCTAAGGTGTCACAGTTTGATATGATGAGTTAATTTAACATTTTTCACTATCTCAATTGCATCTCAATATGAAAATATAGAATTTAAAAAAAAAAATCATTGAAAATAAAAAACATTCTAACTAAAGTAATGGACACATTAAAAAGGTAAGAAACACCATTTGCACATTTAAGTTCTTAGAAAAATTTAAGTAGAAATTCATTACATAGATATATTTTATTTAACATTCCTTGATACTTCATGTCCATATGGGACAACGAAATCTTAAATCATGCGTGACATTTTAAAAGAAATTAATGTCAAAAATGGCAACAAACAAAGATATAGGTGAAAATATGGTAACCAAATCTTGGTCTCGACCTACTCATCTGATTATATTGTTAACCAATTCATAATGCTCTGCAAGTTATTCAATAAATCGCAAGAAAGATAATATATAAAGGAAAGTATAAACCAATTATGAAATAAAATTTGTTTCCCTAAAACCAGCGTACTCTTATAACTGATTACACCCTAGTAAAGTTTGATAAAACCACATATGTTAACATGTTCGAGTCATTTTGTCTAAACACAATAAGATGTGAAAATACATATACTTAGGAAGTATAGAATAACGCTTATTTTTTCATACACCATTCAATGTTTTTCACTCCCCCTAATAGTATGTTATGGTTCATTCCATCAATAATTGCCCCTCATGGATACAAAATCCTTAGACATGAAAAAATTTGATATACAGAGCTCTCTAGGAAATTTTACGAACGAGTGGTCAAATGACGGGGTTTCCATTGTCTTTGATGACTCAAAAAATGTTAAAAACCAACATTTGATAAATGTTATTCGTGTGTTCACTGTTGATGCAATCTTCCTTGCAGCCAAAGTCTCTTCATCATTTATACCATCTTCTAGGAGCATTGCATACCTTTTACTAAAAATTAATAATGATATAGGTCCATCCAATATGACACAATTCATTAAATATAATGTAGCTAATTGTAAAGTATCAGGAAAACCATTGAGCATGTACATCCTCACATTTTCACTCTAATTGTTTGATGCACATGTTGAATCTTTTAATACATAATATTGTTAAGAATAGAGAGCATGACTGAGTCAAAGCCTTGTAGAAGGAAATGAATTCCATCATCAAATTCATCACAAAGCATATTGTTTTCCACTATATTTACCATATTCACTCTAAGTTACAATTACTTAACCTTGCAAGGACTAGGCTTGGTAGCCATTAGCTCACCTTTAAAATCTTGTTGAAGATAATTTGCGTACTAGCTAATATGATGGTGAGTGATTTATGGGAGAACTTGAGGATACATAATACAACAAATAGAGATAGTGTATTTTCTAGTGTAAGATATCATTTTTTATCCTAGTTTTTGGTCACATATTAATATGTTTTGCAATTCATCAAATCTTATATGACTCGATTTGTAGATTGAAATGAATCCGTGACTGGGGAATTGCATGATCAAGAGGATACCATGCTAGGACAAATTAAGGACATTGTTGAGCCTAGAGATGTGAATTTCTATGATTGTTGAGTAGATGTTGAAAAACAATAAACAAAGAAAAATACTCCAGTTCATGCTTTAACTTACATTGATACACCAAAATACTATTCTACATCATGGTTGAAAGCATCAGTCCCTATTTGTAGGGTGAAGAGAAAACTGCAAATGGATCCATAGGTTCAAAGTGGTCAAATGCAAGCATTAAAAAATCTTGTCACTAATGAGTGTGATATCATACAATAAAAATTGAGTACCTACATCAATACCCAAGGATTATTTGGATATGCTTATCAATTTATATATAATGGAAGATGCTGAATTCAGACGCAACATGTATGATGTTTCTACTCCAAAGGTGCTACATTTGGAAAAATGGGTGCTTCCACAGGTAGTGAACACTTCTTCCACAAAGAAGTTTTGGACCACCTACATTTTCATACAATGTCAACAAAAAACACCTTGAATATATACTCAATAGAGAGCTTGCTCTATGTGCATTAAAACTTGTAGTTGTCTCATTATAAGAGGCAAAGATTAATAAAACATATGTCACAGTTGGGATAGTTATCCAAAGGAGGAAAATTTGGAAGTTAGAGCATTGGCCTTGGAGAACTTGGATATTGCACCTTTTGATGATCATCATCATGTTGAAATTCCACCCTCGTCTACTTCCATGTTTAGCCCAAATAGGACTAAAACAACATGAGCTTCAGGTAAAACTTCATCTTTTCAATTACCTCCACATCCACATGCATGTGTATGCTCCTAGTAGTGCTAATAGAAAGGAAAAGTAAATACTAGATTGATCATTTGTTGGACATTAACAAAATTATTTTATCTTATAATTCATTATTTTCATTTCTTGTATTACGATATTAAATCTTTCAATTTTTAGAATTTTAGTTTCTATTTTGTAATATAATATCTCTATTTTGGAAAGTGGACACATCGCCTATTTCATAAGCATGACTCCTTGGTCATTATGACCTATCTCGTAAAGATAACATTTTAGGCATGATGGCCTACTTCATTTCATAAATCATTGTTTACTCTTCCTATTATCTAGTTCTAGTTTAAGTGTGTAGTTTTTAAATGCAATATCAAAAATATTATTTATGTAGTACTAACATTTGACAGTCCATGATTAATCCACTAAGATGACATGTTTAAAACTTCATAATTATGTATACATTTTGCATGTTTTTTTGAATGTATATATGTAAATATAAACTTTATATCACAATTTTTCATAGATTCAGAAGATGATTTTGTTGTATGGTTGAAATTGATATTTGATGTACAAAGAATATATTAAGATGCGAGGTTGTGGACCAATGTTTCCAAAGTGTATAGCAGGCGTCCCTGGAGCACCATTTCTCATAAAACGTTTTTGAAATGGTTCTCTAGAGGCTCCTTCTTGACACTCTAGTAAGATTGTTCCACAACCTCACATCCCAATGTATCCTTTGTACAACAAATGGCCGCTTTAACCATACAACAAAATCAACTTTTGAATCTATCACAATTTGAGATAAAGTTGACTACGTCAACTATATAAAATATGGTTGATGCAAAGCATCAAGTCACCAACCACCATTCCACCCATTGACATGTTCACTAGGTTAGATTTGTCAACAACAAAAAAATTCAGCGCACCCATCACTTATGTAGAAGCTGAATTGAACTCCAATAAATCATCTAATATTATTCAAGAGAACCCATGGCTAGATGAGAATTGTAGCAAGGCAAGAGCACCATAGGAAAAATACTAAAGCATTGAAAACTTTGCAATGTTGTTATTAAAGCCAAAAGAGAGTGAATTTGTGAAAAATGAACAGTAAAATTTGCCAATGAAATCAAAATATAACCATAGGTATTTTTGGAAAGAACTACAAGTTTGGAAGCAATTGCAAGGAAACAATACAATTTCACACTATCATACAAAGTCACCAAGGTATCATATGTAACCTAGTTATTCAAAATGTGAGGATCAAATGATCTTTCAAAAAATCAAGAAATATTTAGTTTGGTCATATTCTTAGTGTATTAACCCAACAACATAGGATTGGTAGGAGTTGCAACCTTAACCTCCACAAAACACCACAAATCAACATCCTCTAACAACATCTGTGGAAATCACTTCCAAGGTGTAAAGTTAGATGCATACACTAGATAGTCACATTTTGAGACCAAGACTAATGACTAGTCATATATGTAACTCATGGAGCACACCTCTACCAAAAAAATAATCCAAGAGGGATAAAAATCATACCAAAAACCTATCATGGGTGCAAATCAATTCTCCTAGTCATAAACAATGTTTCATTCATTGGGATCTCACAAGAATCTCACCCACAATCCTCTCACAGGAACCAACACTTATCTCAAGTACAATTTAGCTTCAATTTCTGAAGCTGGGGCATTAGAGACACTGAGAACCTCCAACAACTCCCTCTCATAGGTAGTAATCCATTCCATATATAGATTGGAAAATCTCAGAAAATATGTTCCTATACCCTGTTAAATGTTCAAAACATGGTATGCAAATCTGCACTCCTAAAATGAAACCCTAACCAAAAGGAAACTAAGAACTTAACCCCCTATCCACATAGAAAAAAACACAGTCCTAGATCTATAACCATATAAGTCTGAAGGTGGTTTCTAAATGAAATCCTACCCAAAACAAACAAAACTTAATAGGAGAAAAATATGACAAACACCCTTACCTTTTTCTCCTTTAAAGAATTTCATATTCTCTTAAAAAGGTCTAAAAGTCTACACACTTATCTATTAAATCACAAATAGAACAACGGTTATGGGAAAATAAGAACTACACAAGTGGAGGACAAAAATTTTATGCAGTGCGACATGGCACATAAAACCTGTCATTGGTGCTACTGTTACTTGAAATTAACGTTTTACAAAAGTAATTATCCTGTTGCTTTCTTGGTGTGCCGAGGTGAGAACCAATATAACAATATTTTTTCTCTTGTTACATGGTATCATCAATTTTTAGTTCCCTGCACAAATGGAACTAGTACCAAAGTATTTCTCACCAAAATTGGCAATTATGGCGAAGCACAAATAATGAAACTGAAAATGTCTTAAAAAATTAAGGGGTTGTAATGTATTTTGAGAATATACTTCATCCATTTCCAAATCCGACTGGCATTTAGTACGATGTTTATTTAATTTTAAATATTTTATATATAACGATATGAATGAAAGTGTCCACAACCAAAGAAAGGATGAAATGCAGAGAACCCACATGCATTGTAACAGTGTGAAGTTGGCAGATTAATTGAGTTGGAAGAGTCGGATAATTGGATATATGAGCCTAAACCTCCTTCTTTGCTGAAGCAGTTAATTTAAATCACATTGATTATCACTAGTTTCATTACGTAACATTAAAATTTCAAAATACTAGGGTCACATTTTATGATGAAAAGAAGATAGGCATTCATTATTTTTAGTCATTTGTATCCAAAAGAAGATTACAAATTAAAAAATAGTGAGAAACCACCTCACGTGCTCACTATGACTATGTGGAAAATAAACAACCTTACTCCCAACAACAGGTAAGGACAAAAGCAGTCTAGCATGACCATTCCAAAGCTCTAAATTAAGGCATCTCCTTTCCCTTGCTTTTTGCGACATGAACAAACAAATTGCTAATTCGATATTCCTTTAGAAACCCCTTGACATTCCAATAGTAGCTGTGTAAATTAATATGATATTATGATTGTAAAATTTGCAATATAAAGCACATTAACTTGACAAATATTCCAAATGACAGTATTTTCCATAGACATTTTTACATTAATTATTTTTCTAAGGTGTCACAGTTTGATATGATGAGTTAATTTAACATTCTTCGCTATCTCAATTGCATCTCAATATGAAAATATAGAATTAAAAAAAAAATCATTGAAAATAAAAAACATTCTGACGAAAGTAATGGACACATTAAAAAGGTAAGAAACACCATTTGCACATTTAAGTTCTTAGAAAAATTTAAGTAGCAATTCATTACATAGATATCTTTTATTTAACATTCCTTGATACTTCATTTCCATATGGGACAACGAAATCTTAAATCATGCGTGACATTTTAAAAGAAATTAATGTCAAAAATGGCAACAAACAAAGATATAGGTGAAAAGATGGTAACCAAATCTTGGTCCCGACCTACTCATTTGATTAGATTGTTAACCAATTCATAATTCTCTGCAATTTATTCAATAAATAGCAAGAAAGATAATATATAAAGGAAAGTATAAACCAATTCTGAAATAAAATTTGTTTCCCTAAAACCAGCGTACTCTTATAATTGATTACACCCTAGTAAAGTTTGATAAAACCACATATGTTAACATGTTCGAGTCATTTTGTCTAAACACAATAAGATGTGAAAATACATATACTTAGGAAGTATAGAATAACACTTCTTTTTGCATACACCATTCAATGTTTTTCACTCCCCCTACTAGTATGCTATGGTTCATTCCATCAATAATTGCCCCTCATGGATACAAAATCCTTAGATATGACCAAGCGAGAACTGTATTGCTAGACATGAAAAAATTTGATATACAGAGCTCTCTAGGAAATTTTATGAACAAGTGGTCGAATGATGGGGTTCCATTGTCTTTGATGACTCAAAAAATGTTAAAAACCAACATTTGATAAATGTTATTCGTGTGTTCACTGGTGATGCAATCTTCCTTGCAGCCAAAGTCTCTTCATCATTTGTACCATCTTCTAGGAGCATTGCATACCTTTTACTAAAAATTAATAATGATATAGGGCCATCCAATATGACACAATTCATTAAATATAATGTAGCTAATTGTAAAGTATCGGGAAAACCATTGAGCATGTACATCCTCGCATTTTCACTCTAATTGTTTGCTGCACATGTTGAATATTTTAATACATAATATTGTTAAGAACAGAGAGCATGAATGAGTCAATGCCTTGTAGAAGGAAAGGAATTCCATCATCAAATTCATCACAAAGCATATTGTTGTCCACTATATTTACCATATTCACTCTAAGTTACAATTACTTAACCTCGCAAGGACTAGGCTTGGTAGCCATTAGCTCACCTTTAAAAGCTTGTTGAAGATAATATGCATACTAGCTAATATGATGGTGAGTGATTTATGGGAGAAATTGAGGATACATAATACAACAAATAGAGATAGTGCTTTTCTAGTGTAAGATATCATTTTTTATCCTAGTTTTTGCCACATATTAATATTTTTTGCAATTCATCAAATCTTACATGACTCAATTTGTAGATTGAAATGAATCAATGACTGGGGAATTGCGTGAGCAAGAGGATACCATGCTAGGACAAATTAAGGACATTGTTGAGCCTAGAGATGTGAATTTCTATGATTTTTGAGTAGATGTTGAAAAACAATAAACAAAGAAAAATACTCCAGTTCATACTTTAACTTACATTGATACACCAAAATACTATTCTACATCATGGTTGAAAGCATCAGTGCCTATTTGTAGGGTGAAGAGAAAACTGCAAATGGATCCATAGGTTCAAAGTGTTCAAATTCAAGCATTAAAAAAGCTTGTCACTAATGAGTGTGATATCATACAACAACAATTGAGTACCTACATCAATACCCAAGGATTATTTGGCTATGCATATCAATTTATATATAATGGAAGATGAAGAATTCAATCGAGTGACGCAACATGTATGCTGTTTCTACTCCAAAGGTGCTGCATTTGGAAAAATGGGGTGCTTCCACAGTTAGTGAACACTTCTTCCACAAAGAAGTGTTGGACCACCTACATTTTCATACAATGTCAACAAAAAACACCTTGAATATATACTCAATAGAGAGATTTCTCGATGTGCATTAAAACTTGTAGTTTTCCCATTATAAGAGGTGAAGATTGATAAAGCATATGTCACGGTTGGGATAGTTATCCAAAGGTGGAAAATTTGGAAGTTAGAGGATTGGCCTTGGAGAACTTGGATATTTCACCTTTTGATGATCATCATCATGTTGAAATTCTACCCTCGTCTACTTCCATGTTCAGCGCAACTAGGACTAAAACAGCATGAGCTTCAGGTAAAAATTCATCTTTTCAATTACCTCCACATCCGCATCCATGTGTATGCTCCTAGTAGTGCTAACAGAAAGGAAAATTAAATACTAGATTGATCATTTTTTGGACATTAACAAAATTATTTTATCTTATAATTCATTATTTTCATTTCTTGTATTACGATATTAAATATTTCAATTTTTAGACTTTCAGTTTCTATTTTGTAATATAATATCTCTATTTTGGAAAGTGTACACATGGCCTATTCCATAAGCATGACTCCTTGTTCATTATGACCTATCTCGTAAAGATAAAATTTTAGGCATGATGGCCTACTTCATTTCATAAATCATTGTTTACTCTTCCTATTATCTAGTTCTAGTTTAAGTGTGTAGTTTGTAAATGCAATATCAACAATATTATTTTTGTAGTACTAACAGTTGACAGTCCATGATTAATCCACTAAGATGACATGTTTAAAACTTCATAATTATGTATACATTTTGCATGTTTTTTTGAATGTATATATGTAAATATCAACTTTATATCACATTTTTTCATAGATTCAGAAGATGATTTTGTTGTATGGTTGAAATGGATATTTGATGTACAAAGAATATATTAAGATGCGAGGTTGTGGACCAGTGTTTCCAGAGTGTATAGCAGGAGTCCCTGGAGCACCATTTCTCATAAAACGTTTTTGAAATGGTTCTCTAGAGGCTCCTTCTTGACACTCTAGTAAGACTGGTCCACAACCTCACATCCCAATGTATTCTTTGTACAAAAAATGGCCGCTTTAACCATACAACAAAATCCACTTTTGAATCTATCACAATTTGAGATAAAGTTGACTACGTCAACTATATAAAATATGGTTGATGTAAAGCATCAAGTCACCAACCACCATTCCACCCATTGACATGTTCACTAGGTTAGATTTGTCAACAAAAAAAAAATTCAGCGCACCCATCACTTATGTAGAAGCTGAATTGAACTCCAATAAATCATCTAATATTATTCGAGAGAACCCGTGGCTAGATGAGAATTGTAACAAGGCAAGAGCACCGTAGGAAAAATACCAAAGCATTGAAAACTTTGCAATGTTGTTAGTAAAGCCAAAAGAGAGTGAATTTGTGAAAAATGAACAGTAAAAGTTGCCAATGAAATCAAAATATAACCATAGGGATTTTTGGAAAGAACTACAACTTTGGAAGCAATTGCAGGGAAACAATACAATTTCACACTATCATATAGAGTGACCAAGGTATCATATGTAATCTAGTTATTCAAAATGTGAGGATCAAATGATCTTTCAAAAAATCAAGAAATATTTAGTTTGGTCATATTTTTAGTGTATTAACCCAACATCATAGGGTTGGTAGGAGTTACAACCTTAACCTCCACAAAACACCACAAATCAACATCCTCTAACAACATCTGTAGAAATCACTTCCAAGGTGTAAAGTTGGATGCACACACTAGATAGTCACATTTTGAGACCAAGACTAATGACTAGTCATATATGTAACTCATGGAACACACCTCTACCAAAAAAATCATCCAAGAGGGATAAAAACCATACCAAAAACCTATCATGGGTGAAAATCAATTCTCCTAGTCATAAACAATGTTTCATTCATTGGGATTTCACAAGAATCTCACCCACAACCCTCTAACAAGAACCAACACTTATCTCCAGTACAATTTAGCTTCAATTGCTGAAGCTGGGGCATTAGAGACACTGAGAACCTCCAACAACTCCCTCTCATAGGTAGTAATCCATTCCATATACAGATTGGAATATCTCAGAAAATATGCTCCTATACCCTATTAAATGTTCAAAACATGGTATGCAAATCTGCACTCCTAAAATGAAACCCTAACTGAAACGAAACTAAGAACTTAACCCCCTATCCACATAGCAAAAAACACAGTCCTATATCTATAAACACATAAGTATGAAAAACAAAAATAATAAGCTTCGGAATAGCACACTGTAATGTACTAAATTTGAATAATTAGAACTCTGGAAATTACAAATAGCATATATACTTAGCTACACACAATTTCTCATATCTTAATTGATGGGAAGAAGAATATGAGTACGAATCAATAGCTCAAAACTAAATAAACAACACCCCTACCCTATCTTTCTTTTATAGAAGAATAAAATGCTAAGGAATTACAAAAACAGACCATCCTTGTGATGTACCCATATTAAAAATAGAAATCCTTACAATTAGCTACCTAGAAAGGTGTGCCGAAGCATACATGATAGCTTTTCCTAGGAACCGGCACCTAGCTAAATTTGGAACATCCACTAGCTCATGCACTTTGTCTAAACTTAGAAACTATGCCCTAAACAAAATTGAAAAAACACCTGCTAAATACAAAACAATGAGCTTTGTCTTAAACTAGAAAATAAAATTCTAATTGTGTCACCTCAACCTCGGTGAGACCCAAGGCAGCACAAAATCTAAGGCTGCTACAAATCTGCTGATGAAAATTTTATCATCACTATTGCACCTGTTCTGTGGGAGAACACATATGCAACAATAGGTAAAAATAACACTTTCAACCTCCTCACTTCTATATATCACTCTAACCATAATACTAAGCAGTAGCACCCCCATCTCTGAGTAGCCATGACTCATGATAACCACATGTCCTCACTCCAGATTCATTTTGTAATAGTCTGTTCTAGACAAGATTTTAATTTCTTGTACATATTCCAGGGGAAACCATTATTTGTGAATTTTAAATATGTTTGAGTAGCTATTCCCTGAGAAGTGAATGACAGTTTGTAAAGAGACTCGCTGCAGTAGGAAAAGGTCCATTCTAGGAACTTTTCTTCACAGTAGAAAGCCAGGAGGTGAAGCTATTTGTCAATATATTCACTTGTTGTATTCATTAGTATGTGATCATACCTTGAGTATGGGGCACCCACATGTCTTTAAGGGAAAACATTTGTTTTCATGTTAAAAAAATTATGAATGGGAGCTCTTCGGAAAAGGGACCTATAGTCATTACTACTCCAATAATTCGATTGGATTGTTATGGAAGAAAAGAACTTGATTTTCAACATGATACATTTCATGTCCTTGCCTAGGGATCAATTTCATATGTTTTGAAAGCCACCGAGGTAGCTTTAAGAAAACAAATTTTGCATGTAGAGAACACTTTTATTTCTCTGAGTATCGAGAGTAAATCAGGCACTGTTTGCAACCCTCCCCTTAGCACTAGACAACCATTGTCCCTTGTAATTTGAACATTTAGAATCCCCATCTATGGTTCGCCTCTCAAATCTTATATCACTAATACATGAGCTAGATTTGGCCTCTTCAGAAGCATCCTCACTATCCTCGGTCGATCTTTTTAGGACTCTCTTCCCCCTCATCATCTGCATCAACATCATGTTCTCCTCCTGCCTCAGCACCACACTCAACCTCTTCATCTTCACTTATAGTCCTATAATTCATGTTTGCACCATTATCCTCCCATCTAGGCACAAAATTTGTACCAAACACTACATTGCTAGGATTGGCATACAATGTGTTTTTTCAATCCTCAGTCTCTGGTGTAGCTGACAACTCACCTTCTTCTCTTTAAACTTTCAAGCTGCTATGTACAGGTCCTTCTTCAAGATATCTCAAATCCATGGTCCTACCTTCCATTCTTAAGCCAATATGTCATCTCTCAGTTTCCTGTCCAAAATTGCGTGAAAAAGTCTAATTACATGAGTGCATATACATATACAGGTTTTAACAAGGGTTCGCATACAAAAAAAAAATTTAGCTCACAGGAAACAAAAAAAAGTTAACAGACAAAAATGACATAGACTTGCAAGAAAGAACTCTCTTGGTATTGCACCTTTCATCTCTCAAACCAAATAAAAAAAAGTACGTATTTCACTCCACATCCAACCATAAATATACTGTGGCATACTACAAACATATAAATCATAATGAACTCAATTTCCATGCATTGTAAATTTATAACAATGAAGATATCATAAAGCATTCCCACCACTAAGAGACGTATGAAATCAACATGGCAAGGGAATATCTCATAAATTATTTTTGCTATGAATCATCATAATTTATATATCATGTCAAATGAAAGAAACATAAGATGGCAGGAGGGATGTATTTCAACAACAATCTGTTGTGTTTCAGTTAAAACTAATGCAATACTTATATTTGAGTTTTGTTAAGCTTCCCAGTAGGGTATTTTAATCAATGATGTATTGCATCCTATTTCCTTTGTGTATTTATAAATTTTAAAACAACAAAATGGACAATTCTAGAACCATACCTCTAGTAAAGGCCCCACCCTATCTTTTATGGAAGGCTCGAGCCTACTCTCACCAACCATTTTCCCAGGTCTTGAATGCAGTGCACCCGTCCCTACCAAGAAGACCATAATAATCTCAAAATGAGAGACATAAACAACAGAATATGAAAAACAAAGTTAAAACTTTCTATATTACACTGCTTGTTGAAGCCAAATTCTTCTAATAAGTTTTAAATTTCTTGAAGATGTGAGTGTTTCCCATACATGGGATAAGTATTCTAACCTGAAACGTGGTACAAAGCCAATCATCCTGAACTTGACTCTGTTGGAACTAAAATCACAACAATTGAGTCATCTAACTTTTGAATGCGACCAACCTGCTTGGCTGTACTAGGAATCCCATCAGTAGTAGGTGCAGTGGAATGCAATTTTCCACCATCACTGTATGCCCATTTTGGTCAGCTTCATGAACACCATCTCCCTTGATGGCACTCTCACCATTTGTCATTATAACCCTCGCAAAGATTGGTGTTCCCATTATTAAATTTTCCTCACCATTACGATCCATATTTTGTTGTTTCACATTAGTGTTTGCAATATTAGCTCTACCACTTCCATCACTGTACCCTATTATACTTCCTCCACTACCTTTTGCAACAAATTTCTTCACCTTCACTGCATCCTCTGTGTCCTCTGCACCATGAGGTTACGGAGGGGCACCAAGAGCTAGATTTAGCATCATCATCATGAAAATCACCAACTTTAGAAGCATTCTCACTATTCTCAGTCAATATTTGAAGACTTTCTTTCCCCTCATCATCTACATCAACATCATGTTCTCCTCCTTCCTCAGCACCACACTCAACCTCTTCATATTCACATTTATTCGTATAATTTATGTTTGCACCATTATCCTCCCCTCTAGGCACAACATCTGTACCAAAAACTACATTGCAAGCATTGGCATACAATGTGTTTTTTTGACCCTTGGTCTCTGGTGTAGCTGAAAACTCACCTTCTTCTCTTTCAACATTCAAGCTTCTATGTATAGCTCCTTGAAGATATCTCAACTCCATGGTCCTACCTTCCATTCTTAAGCCAATATTTCATCTCTCAGTTTCCTATCCAACATTGCATGACAAAGTCTAGTTACACAAGTGCATATACATATACAATTTTTAAAAAGGGTTCACATACAAAACAATTTTTTTAGCTCGCAGGAAACAAAAAAAAAATTAACAGACACAAAAGACAGTGGCTTGCAAGAAATAACTCTCTTGGTATTGCACCTTCCAATCATTTATACCATTAGTAGGACATCTTTAAGTTTTGTAACAGGGAGCCAAGTTTCTTATTCAGCCAAATTGTTTACAACAAGTTTTAAAAATACATCCTTTTTCCCAATCTCAAAGGCAAGAAATAGTCATGTTTTCAAATCATTTATATTCTAAAGTGTCATCAGCACATAACAATGAACCTCTTATGTCTACTACGGAAATCAATAATTTCAATATGAATCAATGATCCAAAAAATGAGGCACTCTGGATTTTTCAAGCAAGGAAATTAAGGTTTCTATATATTCTAAAAACAGAAATAAAATGCACAATGCTCCAAAAATATTTAAAATTATGTTTCACTCATAATTCTAAAAGACTCCTAGAACATTTAAACTGTGCTCTATTTATAACTAAAGGCCCCAAAATTCTGTGAGAAGGCCAGAATGTAATGCATCGTTGACTGTCTCATTCATGAATATTTTAAGAAAACATAGCATGCATAATCAAGGGTATAAGGGAGAATAGCGAGGAAGAATCGAGTTTCAAAAAAGGGACACACTTTTCCTAATAAGAAGTTGAAATTTAAAGAAATATAATGTGTATCAAAAAAAAAATCCTTAATGTGCTTAACTTTGTGCAAAAGAATAATAATGCACATTAGGCTTTGGTCTAGTGGCAACTTGGATCAGTTGTTCTGACAATCCTCACAAGGATGCTCCTCCACTGCATGGGGTATGATGGATATGCCTATTAACAGTGTAACTTGTGCCAATTAATGATTGTATTTTTTAGGCCTTGAAGTAGCTAATTGCAATAACCCTTGGCGACGTACAAACAAACCATTATTTGCAAATACGGAAGAATTGGAGGGTTTGTCATTCGTAAACACAAAGGTTCCCATTTAGAAAAGAAATAAAAAAGGACTATCATGGAAATATGCCCTTTTTTCCAAAAATCTTTGACAAACAAGCATGTATAGGGAGCTTCACTGCAAAGAACAGACTATGGTGCCAAGTCTGAGCAGTATCCATTCCACTAAAATGATAAGGGAATTGCAAAAACTCCATCCTTTTGAACTCATGCAATAATGTTGGGCCAATACAAGTGGGGGAGAACAACACAAGAAATGAACCGTTGTTAACGGCTAACCATCCAAACAACATCAATATTTTGCTCTACGGGTATTGTCTGATTTGGCATTGGGTGGATGTAAACGTGATTCGGGCTATAGGGCTAAATAATGTCTATGATATTGACCATGCTCTATAGTCTCTCTGTTATTTGAGTTATGAGACTGTGATAAATTTGATTACACCCATTATAAATGCAATTATTTAGCTTCTCCCCATTCTGACATAAATACAATATTTTCCCTTCATATTCGTTTTTCCATGGAAGCTTCCCTGTAGATGCTAGATTCACCTATCTGTTCTATTGGACTCAGGCAGATAACCCATCAAACCCTTCTTCAGAACAATGTTACACCTGGCAGCAAATGGTAGGATTTGATGAACTTAGAACAGTGAATTTGTGCTTGTTCTAGCAGAAACATATATTATTGATTATTTGCTAAATGACAAGTTTTGTACTTCAATAATAAGGCAGGACACAACCTATTAAAAAGACTAAGAAAAACTGATTTCCTGGATAGAAGCACTTATTTTGATGATAAGAAAGTGTTGTTGAGCATAGTATTGGTAATATTGTTGGTAAAATCATTGGAACAACAAATATTCTTGATGTTATTTCTCTTCCAGGTTGAACCCTTATTTTAGTATTTTGTTTGGAATTAGCACTTTTTTATGGCCTTTACAAGGTTAAAATGGTGCCCCTCATTTTGAAATGTTTGTTGGGATAGTTTTGTAGATATTGATATTGACATTTCTTCTTTATGAGGCCAGTGTGTTATATGATGATTAAAACATTTCTACTATGGAAATATTTTTTATTATGTCGTGTTTCAATTATTTATGGAATTTCCAAGATTTTCAATGAAAATTATTGGAAAATATACTAGGAACTTGTGTAGCTAGGTACTTTCCCTTAATGTTGAAATATGAGTTGAACATTGTAGTATTAATTCAATAATGTTTCAAGTTTAATGAATCGAAAATATATCTTAGAAATTTCATGTTATCATGTTGTGTTAGCTGCCTGGAAAAGAAAGAAGATCTATGTATTGCATTGGGGCATGTTGAAATGAGAGAAGTGAGGTGCACTCTACAACATAGGTGGGGGTGGAGCTGACCCATTGAATTTGTGTGTTCTTGTGTCTAACAATACTTTTAATCTACATGGTGCATTGAATATTGAGGTGAACTAGATCCAGCTAAACCTGCATCTGATGTGAACACGTGATTCATGTTGAATATATCTAACGTGAAGTGTGAAACATGCATTGAGGCTATAAAAAAAAATTGGAGTTTGACTCTCGGGAGCTGGGACAAAGGGTGGATTTTTTGGTTGGCAGATAACATTAGAATATTAACAACATTTTTGAGGGGATACATTAGAGGACTAGTGGTAGTGAGAACAAGAAAGTGTAAGGTAGTCCTGTATGTGTGGGTTCAAGTGTTAAGGATATTACAAAATATCCATTATAGTAAGCAGCGCCAAGCTAGGGTGGTTACATGGAAACATTGACTTAAGGTGAAAGAGACATAAAAAACAAGAGGAACCTAAATCATACCCTAAGTTCACTTGCTTAAATTAGGAGATAGGACAACCAAGGTCTTCTCCATAGACCTCAGCTACAATGTAGTGGAACACATCAAAGCTTAAAACTAAAAAAACTAAAAATAAGTGATTAGGTAAATATAGAGAAAACATTTTTTAGTGACTAGAAAATAGTTTTTCAATCTCAAGGATATAATGGAGAAAATAAAGGTAGTCATGAAAACTTTTATTGATGAAATTCACAGAAAATTGATGCAAGAAAAATAAGGAACATGTGATTAAAAATAAAGATTAGATGAGTTGAAAATGACCCTTAGGGAGATGGTCGATGATAATTCCCTTGGATAGGATGGTTATTTATGTAAATTTTACAAAGTCACTTGGGGCTTTCTTGGGCCAAATGTTTCTCCAAGTGAATAAAGTATTTGTATGGACACATACATAAGGTAACCACATCAAAAAGTTGTTGATCAAGTTCATCTTGAAGTCGAGATACCCATTATTAATCACAAGCTAGTACCAGTAACTTTACTTAATATACATTATAAAATTTTAGCCAAAGATCTTGCTTTATAGCTAAAATATATCTTGTAAAAAATCATTGTAGCAAAATAGATGGGGTTTATTAGAGGCAGATACATTTGGGATAATGTGATTGTTGTTTGGGAAGGAATTGAATGAGTTAGAAGCCAAGGCCTGGAGGCCCTCTTCATTAAGGTAAACTTCAAAAGCCTATGGTAGATTGGAAATTTTTTTCAATCTCTCCATGCTGAAGGTGCTTAAATTTGATACATTTTTTGTTAATGTAGTGGGAACTTTATTTTCATGGGCTGCAACTTGCCTTGCATCAATTAGGAAAACTTTGAAGAGATAGTGTGATTTTATTCTATCTAGAAATGGTGTTTGTTGGCCTCGATCCTTTATGTAATAGTTATTGAAGCCCTTAGTTATCCCATTCAAAGAAGAATTGGATAGTGCCTAATCAAAGATACACCCTTTCCTGGTCCTAATGGTGATCAACTACTGAATAGAAACTTCACAGATTGTTCTTTCCTAACCATCATTGAAGAGAAGAAAACTCTGGAACACTATTAAAATTAGAAAATAGGGCCAAATTCCAACTTAGGTCTCCTCTGCTGATGGAGATAATAATTACATTGAATCCCTCCTTCCGAGAGGACCAAAATCGATATATAGATTGTCTAATTTGGATAATGAAAATATTTAATTATTCAAAATAAATATTACAAGTCATCATTTGGTTTAGGTAGGAAAAATTGAAATTTGAAATTTGAATTTCCCTCCAAAAGTCAAGGTTGGTTTCACCAAACCATCATATCTAAATTTTTATATAAGGATCTCTCCTCATCTCATTTTCACACATCAACTTTCTTGAATATGTGTTTGAGGCATCCGATGTCTTAATGGAGGTTGATGATCTGTTTGGGTTAGGGCTCAGATTATCCATGATGGACAACCGCATGTCTAGACAGTCATTTTCAAGGAGGATGAAGGTCAATTTTTATTTTGGTTTCATCTTCAGCAACTAGGCCAAGATGCTTTGCTCAAGGTTTCTATTGATCTAGTCTCTTTCGTGTGGGCACTCTCCTTGTGTTGGTAGGTCGAAATCCTTGTGGTAATTGCAGAAGTAACGCAAGGTTATTCTGGACTAGTTGAAGGGGTCATATGGTCTATATACCATGGAAAAAGCTACATGAAGCGAGGGCACACTACATAAAGGAGGAGGTTGGTTGCGGTAATTGGGTGTACTATTGAAGGAAATTGAATGAGCTAAAGTGGTCTATAATGAATCCCTAACGAGGTTCTTGATCTACACTTGTTTCATCATCACATTTCCTAGGATCATCTACCCAGTATAACACTATTTTGGGTCGATTATAAACAGTAAATATGAACACATTATCTAGACTAGGACTGAGCTCCTTGTGAAGACTTCTTTGTTGCTGATGTACCTTCTATTAGGGCAGAGTTTTGTTACTACTATTTGAAGGTCAAAGGGAATATTTTCCTAAGATACTGATATGAATTTATGCAGGAATGCGATAGAATACATAAATAACCATAAACATAGAGATGCAGCGGAAATAATGTGTCATTTCATTAATATCAAATAATAGAAATATGATTACAGACATAATGGAATAAAATAGCTAGGGTGCTGGTAGCGAATCTCTGAGAAGGGATGTGGTGGCTAAAAACCTCTGAACTATGTTATAATGAGGCTCCAGGGCCTATTTATTATTTATAAACAATGGAAAAACTAAAATGTCCAAAAACCTAACTCTAGAAGATGAAGCACCAAAATTGTGGGCCCTGTTTGAGTAAATTGGTGTTTCAACTTCCCGAGGACATAAATTTGGCATCCGATCTCTGTTTGACGTGATAAATAGCTCATTAGAAATATATATCTGAGGACTACAACTTTTGAGTGAGAAATATTGGTACATGACCCATGTTGCTCCCCGTTTTCCCAAAAAGTGTCGTTTAGGGCCTCAAAACGACTCTGGAAGTTTAGGACCCAAAAAACTTCTATAAATAGTAATTTGTGATGCAACTTAAAAATTGAACGAAATGATGGTGGGGGTTAAAATGGAATAGGTGAGTGGCCACCAATATCCACCTAGATCATTAAGGCCCCAAAACAGCTTCGGGAGTGTAGGACTCGAAAACCTGCTAAAAATAGTAAGTGGTGCTGATGTGAAAAGATGCAAGAAATGATGGTGTGGGTCCAAATGGATTAGGTGGGTGGCCACCGATATCCACCTGGATCATTCCTCCCTCCTTAGGAAGCAATGGTCCCCATTGTGTTGAGATCCTCCTTGAGATGAAGCAAATTCTGTTGAACTGGATATCATGGACCTATGGGCAGACATGTTGGATGTATTTAGTAAATTTGGTTTCTTTATCAGCTTCAGAAAATACATGTGTGGATTCCATATGTGTATTTGCAAGATTTATGGCAACATCAGGTGGCAGTGCGTTGGTGGTCAAATCACTGGAGTGTTTTTCCTGACAGTGTAAAGGAACCTTTGTGAGTGAGGAGAAAATGTCCTTGTATTCCTCCATGAATTTGTCCATTTGTTGCAGCCATGCAGGGGAGCCCTGTTTCGAGGTTGTGGCCACAATATTATTCTTTCCCTGTGAGCAAGTTGTAAGGAAAATAAATTTCCTGGTTTGGGAAACAATCTTACTGCATTGTTTTGCAGTAGTCAAAGAGATGACAGGAGGCGTACTACCTCCGATATCCTATACAAGTTATTTCCCAAAGTAATAATAGCAGCACGAGGCCTAGACTCATACACAGCATGTCGCCTCCACAAGTATGGCTAGCCCAATAATACATTAGCTAAATCAAGAGGAGCAACATCACATAATACCTCATCCGTGAATGGCTTGATGCTATACGAAAGGCAGCACTGTTGGCGGATGCGGATATCTCTCCTTGGGTGAAGCCACCCAATGGTATATGGTTGCGGGTGTGCTATGGTCATTAAGACGAGCCACTTCACGACCTCTGCTAAAATGAGGTTCTTTTGGCTTCTGCTATCGACAAGAAATTGCAGTGGAGAACCCTTCACCCACATTTGTGAATGGAAGAGGTGCTCCCCCTCCTCTGGATCCTCTCATTCCTCCCTCTGGATCTTAGTGGTGGAAACAATGGAATTGGGATCCGCATCAATGATCTGCTTCCCTTTTTCATTGCCTTTGTCTGGTTTTGACTCAGGATCATAAAATGCATCTGATTTGGGTGCCTTTAGTTCGGCCACCAATGACTGTTTGGCCCGACACTCGTTTGTGCTGTGAGTGGGGTTGTTATGAAATTCACACCACTTCCTTGTGTCCTTCTTTTGATTTGTGATGTTTCTTTTAGTCGCACCACTTTGGCCTTGCCCCTTATTCCTCAGTTCAGAGACACCTTTTAGATTCGCAGATCCAAAGTCTCGCTTCTTCTGCTTAAATTTATACTCGATCTTGGCAGCATAGCGATATGCCGTGCCAAGCGATGTAATTTCGAGGAACTCCATTTCCTCCTGAATGTGTTTGTGTAGACATCCACGGTACTTGAGCACCAAATGTCTCTCTGAATCTTTAATACCCAACTTTGTGTGCAGGGTATGGAACAGATTCGTCAGTTCGTGCACATCTTGATCCCTTTGTTGCCGCAGCGTGGTCCATTTGATGTATTTGTCCTCATAGCTCCCCACGGGTTAATATTTCTCCTTGATGCCATCTCGAAACGAATTCCAAGTGGGTGTGTATGAGAACAGAGAGGGTTCCCCTTCATCCTCTTACTCACTGTAGGTTTGCCACCAGTCTTTGACATGGGGGGCGGCTTTGAGGAGTGCAAAAATAATATTTTCTCGGTCAGAGAAATCATGGACCGAGAAATACCCTTCCAACAAATTCAACCATATATCTACAACATCTGCATCTATTTGGCCTTCAAATACAGAAATATCAAAGTGTACCTATACCTTGAAGGGAGTGGCGCCGCCAGAGTGGCTGTTGGATGCAGATGCGTCATAGGTGGGCAGTCGTTGAAGGATCTGAGCAAATTTATCCATCATCACATTCCTTTGTTTCTAAAGGGCCTCCTCGAGCAATATTTTGATAGGATCTCCTGTTCCCTCTTCTTTCTTTTCTTCCACCATGGGAGGTCATCGGGGTTTGTGAGGCTAATCTTGCAAGGGTTCAACCAGATCGAGACCTAAATCCTTATACCCTGACCACGTTGGGGACATGCAAAGGAAAACAAGGAAAGAGCAGAATGCTCGGATACCACTGATCTGAATTTATGCAAGAACACGACAGAATAAATAAATAACTATAAACATAGAGATTCAGAAAAAATAATGTATCATTTCTATAATATCAAATAACAAAAATATGCTTACAGACATAATGGAATAAAATAGCTAGGGTGCTGGTAGTGAATCTCTGAGAAGAGATGTGGTGGCTATAGACCTCTGAACTGTGTTACAATGAGGCTCGAGGGCCTATTTACTATTTATAAACAATGGAAAAATTGAAACCTCCAAAAACCTAACTCTAGGAGATGAAGCGCCAAAACTGTGGGCCCCGTTTGGGTAAATTGGTGTTTCAACTTCCCAGGGACGTAACTTTGGCATCCGATCTCTGTTTGACATGCTCAATAGCTCGTTAGAAATATATATCTGAGGAATACAACTTTTTAGTGAGAAACATCGATCTATGATCCATGTTTCTCCACATTTTTCCAAAACGCGTCGTTTAGGGCCTCAAAACAACTCCGAAAGTTCAGGACATGAAAAACTGCTATCAATAGTAAGTTGTGATGCAACTTAAAAACTGAACGAACTGATGGTGGGAGTTCAAATTGAATACATGGGTGGCCACCAATATCCACATGGATCATTAAGGCCCCAAAACGGCTCCGGGAGTGCAAGACCCGAAAACTTGCTAAAAATAGTAAGTGGTGCTGAATGTGAAAAGCTGCAAGAATTGATGGTCTGGGTCCAAATGGATTAGGTGGGTGGCTACCGATATCCACCTGTATCAGATGCTTCTCTATTATATTCTATCCCTCTCACTTCTGAACATTTGACGATTAATAATAAGAATATTTTATCAAGGGTTTTTCCCATCTTGGGGTTTTTCCCCGGCTTGTGCCATATTCTTGTGTTCGATTACCTTGGATTGTATTCAACATTTATCATTTATGTTCTTTCCCTGTTTACTATCATGTATTGTTTAATGTGATTTCTAATGGATTAATGGGATCATGGTTCAATGAAGTAACTATCCAAAGAAAAGAATTTTTTTCCTAAAATTAACATGGTATCAGAGGTCAAGTGAAGACAAGCTCAAGAAAAAGTGTAAGAGAAAGCAATCACAAAGTGAATTTTGTTGTCAATTATCCATGGTCTCCTCCCACTGCAATTCTGAAGGTCCTATAAAATCTGTGGCAAGGACATATGTGGCAATAAAGTGAGGAGGCTTAAGGGAAAGTCTAGGATAGAATTTGGTGCATATTTTTTGTTGTCCTAGGCTACTGGTTAAAAGGTAAGTAAATATTTTTCTGTGCATATTTTAGCATGGTTTGGATCTCTATTCAGTACCAAAAAATTTTGTAGGCACTTAGATTGTTAGCATAGGTAAACAAGGGTGTTTTTCTAGTGTTGATGTGGAAAGAATGTTGATGGTCTGACCTGAGAGTGTCCAAGGCCTACAAAATGAATATATTGGTCTTCCAGGGAACATCAGATAGAAGAAATTATAGTTCTAGAGTTTATATTTTCATTATGTAATCTCAACAGTGAGATTAGAAGTCATCCTGTGTAGATTACTCAAATCTCAGAGGTCTTCATCTTTGAAAGAAGAAGTTGCAATCATAAAATAACTTAAATTTAGCACCTGTTCAATCATTTAAGAAGCCAAGATTGTGACAGTTAGTCTGAGCATATATATTCTCTATGTCTGTTCAGTATGATGAAAATTTCTAGTCTTCATTTTGAGCATGAGACTGTACGTGATCTTAAAGGTGAAGTTAGGGTTACTCTTCAAAATTCTGATCGTTCAAGAAAAGAAGAAGATTGGTCCTTCCATAGTTCTGAGAACAATTACTTAATTTAGATCCATGTCTCTCCTATCTCGTTTCTATGCACAAGTAATATATATACTAATAGCCTAAAATTAAGTTGAACTGACCAATAAACAGTGGTTGGAGCATTGAGGTTCAGAATTATGGGCTTGAATACTTGATTGGAGAAAAACATACTATTTGATCTACAAATCCTTATCCACAATTGTCATCCATATTTCTAAAGCATGCATCACCAGGTATGTGCTTGAAATTAATGCTTTTGGTTGAAGAATAAAAAATTTTCTGAGATTGTTGTGACTACATTAATGGGGTACGTGAAGGCAATGTCACAATCAGTGAAAATTTGCTTACTCAATTTTTGTCTCGGTTCTATAATTATAATAGTTGTAGTCACCATTTTATTCCAAACTCTCCCATGTCACAGTGCTGAGAATGAATCTCTTCCAGTCGAGGCTAGAGTTCAGTACAAGTATGTTTCATTGTGGTATGATGTATTGAAGCTTCTTAAGAGAAGAATCAAATATAAAAGGGTAACTCAAAGGCTGGAAGTATGTAATCAAGTTCGATTCAAATGCAATAAAATTATGAGTATATTGAAATGCGGGACAACAGAAAACATACATTAAATTATAGCTTTGGCACTTATGTCATAGCATAGATGTATGCAATAAAGCCTGAAAGGAAAAGTCTGGAGTTTGGAGTGTTTCCCTATCAATCATCTTGAGGAGGTTTTGTTGATATCATCATGAAATACGTAGCTATGATGACAGTGGAAGATATTGTTTAAAGAAAATCTCGATTTTTTCACTTCAAGTTATTCAAAATATAATCATAAGACATTTCCCTAATATAATAGCATTTATGTCCTGACAGTTGGAAGTAGACCAACTTGAATCCTTGGTAATATTTTCAAGCACTCTCTCAGTATCAAAAGAAATATTTCCTAACATCTCTAAGTCTTACAATGACTGAATTCTGTACATCAATATCCATTATACAATGTAGCCTATGAGTTAGCTATAACTTTGTTGCATTGTTCATGTGTGCACAAGCTATTACAGTACCGTTGATCTTGATATCTTAGATAAGGGATGAAGTACATTTTGTAAAATTTAGTCTTAAATATCAGTTACAAGATCTTGGCATCCCATTGTTGGCCTTTGATCATGAAGTACAGAGGTGAATGTAATGACAAAGACATATGGGAGGATTTTCTAGTCAAAGACGAGGATGTGCATCTTGATTTATCCATGATAGCAAGGAAGAACCTCACATCCTTTTATGTATTTCTCATTTCTCGTGTAACAGGGTCCATCGAAAGTATGAAACATGGGTACGCCTTGGATGAGGAATTAAATTTTTCATTCAACGAGTACTCCCACTCAAAATTTGAGTAAACAAATTGGGAGATAAGTTGAAAATATGAGTTGAAAAAGTAGTTTTATTATTTTATTATTTTTTAATATTTTTACCCTTTTACTTAAAAAATGGTGAATCATCCCCCATGGTTGAAATCATCATCTTGAATCCTATTGGTTCTTATAAATTTTATCTTTTTTGTACATTTTTCTTAGGAGGCCCATTTTAGACCTCAAAATTCCTATAATGATTAGGGCTGAGATTCTCCATGATGAGCAGTCGCATGTCTAGACAGTCATACTCAAGGAGGAAAAAGGTCAGTTCTAGTTTTGGGTTCATCTTTAGCAACAAGGTCAAGATGCTTCTCTAAGGGTTTCTATTGATCTAGTCTCTTTCATGTGGGCCCTCTCCTTGTGTTGATATGCCGCAATCCTTGTGGTAATTGCAAGAGCACCGCAAGGATATTCTGGACTAGTTGAAGGGGTTATATGGTCTACATACCATGGAAAATTCAAAATACAGATAGTGAGGGACAACTACATAAAGAAGGAGGTTGGACACAGTAATTGGGTGTACTATTGAAGGAAATTGAGTGAGCTGAAGTGGTATATAATGAAGCCCTTACTAGGTTCCTAATATACAGTTGTTTCACCATCATATTGCCTTGGATCATTTTCCCAGTATAACACTGCTTTGGTTCCATTATAAACATTAAATATGATCACACTATCTGGACTTGGACCAAGCTTCTCGTGAGTGCACTATTCAGTTTGTGATCTAGTAAAATAGGTATAGAATTGTAGCTAATTGATTACCCTATATTTTCTTTTCGCACATAATCTAATCGATCATCCATCCAATCAATTTGAAATATGTGGATGTCTTTCAACACTTATTAATTTGGAAAATTAGGATTCTTTTTGGTGGATTAGCAATTCCCACAAAGAGAAACCCAACTAGAATAAGTTCCTCATAGACAATAATGATCTTTTTCCCTCGAAACCCGAATGGGGAAAGTATCATTCGATGGGTTTTGATTATTTATCAAGAAAAAAAAAGGGGTCAATTGTGTAGTATCAAAGGGTATTTTGTGAATTCTTATAAGCTATCAATAATTGCAGATGGATTTGGTTCATATCAAAAATCTGATTTTCATGCATGGACAAATTCAACATCAAATTTCCTTCTTTAGTCCTCTTTTATTTTTTTTTCCCTTCTTCTTTTGAACCTTCAATTCTCTTCCATCTCTCTTAGTTTTTCACCTTCTTAAAGCCTTTATAACTTGAACTTCAAGTTGACTGCAAAGTTTGGAGGAGTTATAATAGACTCATCCCCTGCAAAAACGATGTTTGAAATTCAGAAGACATGATATTGTTATTCACTTATCTTCCTATCTAGGAAATGTTCAAAGCATAGGATATGGTGGGTGACTTCACATAGACACTGTTCCAGCTACTACTACACATCATCCCCCAACCCACCTGGCCCCAATTTTATCTGGAAGAAGAATTCCTCTTGATGTGAAAACCTTGATACCATTGAAATCAAGTTGGGTGATGGTTGCAATCTGCTCTACTTTTCCCTTGAGGAAACAATGTTAACCTTTCACTATAAATAGTCTATGTTGAATGAAAACTATGTTGTTTTTATTAGTGGATCTGGATGGGCAAGTAGATTACTTATTTTAGGGGATAGTTCTTATAATTGAATAATAAATATGACATTAGAGACAATAATCTTCAATGAGAATGACATGTGGGGATGGAATACGAGGGAATTGCTGATCTAACCACCACACATGATCCTCCACCCCATCCATATTTTTGAGTTTATATGTCTAAAGGCCATTTCATAATGGTTTTTGTCAGTTGATAGACTCATCCTGTGCCTGATGGTTTTATTTACAATAAACTCATCCCCGACAAAAATTGTCTCTAAAATTCTTAAGACATGATAATTTTATTCACTTATCCTCCTATCTATGCAATGTTCAAAGCATAGGATATGGTGGCTGACTTCACATATAAATTGTTATAGCTACTACTACACATCATCCCCCAACACACCTAGCCCCAAGTTTATCTGGAAGAATAATTCCACTTGATTTGAAAACCTTAATATCATTGAAAGAAACTTGGGTGATGGTTGTAGGCTACTCTAATTTTCCCTTGAGGAAACAATTTTCACCTTTCACTATGAAGAGTATATGTTGGATGGCCACTATGTTGTTTTTATTAGTGGATGTGGATGGGAAAGTAAGTTACTTATTTCATGGACTAGTTCTTACAATTCAATAATAAATATGACCTCAAAGAGAGTAATCTTCAATGAGAATAACATGTGGGGATGGGATATGAGGGAAATTTTGATCCAACCACCACACATGATCCAACGCCCTATCCATATTTTTGAGTTGATTTGTCTAAACGCCACTTCTTGATGGTTGTTATCAGTTGATAGTTGTAACACAACTGAAAGAATTTTGCATGATGGACATAATCTATTATATTTTTCCCACTTAATGAAACAATATACTGAAGAGTCTATACCATATCGTTTATATATTCCCTTTTCCCATTGTCCAACTAAGCATGTTATTTAACTATTCACAATGATTGGTTCCTCCAATAGATATACAAGCATCGAGAAAAGGAATATTCAATGGGAATAATGCTAAAGGAGAGATAAGGTGGTGATTTATATATAAATTTTTCCATAAAACCTTTAGTGTGCACTCTTTAATGGATATTTACCCTCACAATCTAAATAAATGGGGAAAATTCCTCTCAGAAACCTTCTGCCATGAAAATAGTGTTGGAACTCCATCTGGGAATACTTAGGTACTGCTAAGTGGATTTGAGGGAAATGTCTATAACGATCTGGGCAAGTAATCTAACACACATTAATGGATGGAATAAAAAGGAGACTAGAATTGGTTATGGATGTCTCTTCTTTAGTTTTCCCATGTCTTATCATGGTCATGGCACGATGTAATCATGGGAAAATTTCCTTTTTATCCTCATAGGGTTGTGTGCTCACTCTAATGTTTTCTTAGTCACGGGTGTAAAAAATCACTCTGTCTCTTCCATCTACTAAGATTTCCCAATGAATTCATGGAAGTGTAAGGATAAATTTCTACCTCTACCATTGTTTAGTCCTTATAAATCGTTTACCCAGATAGAGTTCCTTCATTTGCTAGTAAATAAGCCTCCGGATTTTTTTTTTTTGTAACTCTCATCATGATAAACCCTCAAAATATTATAAAATAAGAATAATAATCACTGTCCACACACAAATTTTTCTTACTGAGACACTTTAAAGGGTGAATACAATCGATAGAGAATCCCATACATGATTAATCTGCTTTTTGTTAAGCTTTTGGAAAAGGAAAAGACCCTGGAAAATAGCAGCAAGTTCAGAAAATTTCTTTGTTGTCCTCTATCATCCTAAAGATAACTTATAAGTTATGGATGGAATTTCCACATAGGTTGCAATTAGTGCCCCTAGCAATTGCACGTCCCCTATTTCCCTTGGACATTCCATCAAAGAGAAGTTCCTAAAGGGTATGGATAAAATGACTTCTTAGAGTGACACAAGAGATCCAAAGTAATGGAGCTTTGGAGCCAATCTCACATTTGCAAGCTTAAGATTCCATAGACCTGTCTTTCCCCACTAGAAATAGGATTTTAACAACTTTCTCTGGAGGGACATGGAATACCTCAAGGCCTAGGGCCTTGGAGCCAATAATGAATTTTAAGTCTTAAGAGAATATAGACCTATTTCTTCCTTTTAAAATTATATTTTAACAACTCTCTTAGAAGGGAAATTACTTGGGCTATGATTCTGTGAACTATTTCAATGTCATCAAAAATCAGTTTATTTCTATCTTGTTAGGTTTTCCTTTCTGTAAAACTAGTCAACCGTAATGCCAAGCCCATAAGAGAGTATTCCAGTTTGTGGTTTCCCTTACCTCATGCATGTCTGGATACTCAAGAACTATTGTCCCAAATTTGATATTTAATGGACAATTTTAAAAATGTCTAGAGTATTCATCATCAAATCCACACATCAAAAATATTGAGGACCTCAAAAATCCCCTTTTCTTCAAGATTTTTTTGATTCAAAATTTCTGGTGTGCTAAGGCTCAAGAGCCAATAGAAGGTCACACTTTTCAACAACGCAAACTTTTTGCGTATATATATATATATATATATATATATATATATATATATATATATATATATATATATATATATATATATATATATATATATATATATATATATATATATATATATATATATATATATATATATATATATATATATATATATATATAAATTTCTCGGTGTAATTATATTCGTAAATTTTCTTGACATCTAATATAGAAAGGAATAGTGACCTATGTATGTATTCAACTATAATTTTGACCATCAAGGTAATGCAGAAACCCATTGAATCAGGAGGAATCACTTTGTTCAAATTCTTAGTCTTCCAATTGCATGAAGCTTTAACAATACGCACTCGATTTCTTGTGAGAAACCCTTCGTCAGTGGTTGTATTTATTAAAATTGCATGGAATTTGGGGGTAGATATATGGTTTTCTTCTTTGTCTGGATCCTGTAGGGAAAATGACTGCCATCAGCTGGGAATGAATGCTAGAAATTGATAAATGGTTCCCTCTAATTCAAAAAGCCTATAAATTGACCATGTTACCCATTTCACTATAGGTTTCGCTGATGACTCGAGTAGCAACCATTAATATAGTGAATTTATTATTCAATATGTGATGCAGTAAACTAGGTTTATATATGTAGCTAATCGATGAATTGAACGCTGATATCTGTAGCTAATTGATGAATTGAACACAGAAAAGAAAATTGATTATGCTATATGAAGATTGTCTCCACATTCAAAATAAATACTCTAGAATCAAAATCTAGCAAATGCAGTTAACATTTGGGATAATAAAATTTACCTTCGAGGAAGATAGAATCTCGATGGCTACTTTTTCTACGAGGAAAAACAATGATAGTCTAAACAAGCTTGGAAAAACAGCTCCGATCAAATTAATAAAAAATTTAAATGCTGATAGTGGAAATGACCTTCCAAAATTGTAAATGTTAAAGCTCCGACCAAGTGGAAATGACCTTCCAAACCTGTAAATGTTAAAGCTTCGACCAATCTTGGAGGGAAATATAAAACCAAATTAATAAAAAAAAAATGGGAGGGAAATATAAAACCAAATTAATAAAAAAAAAATGGGAGGGAAATATAAAACCAAATTAATAAAAAAAATGGGAAGGAAATATAAAACCAAATTAATAAAAAATTCTTCAAGGTAAATATTAAAAAAAAAATACTCAAGATCACTAAAACAAGTAAAAATAGAGCTGGATAAAACGTTGGGAAATAAGAACGGTTTTCTTACTTCTTAACCAAGACAAAATTTTAATAGCTAAAAAGGAATATTTATACACACTCATTTTCATTCTATGTATACTCATATATTAAAATTAGAGTGAAAATGGGTAAAAATGTCTTTATGGTGATAGTGAAAACCATATATATATATATATATATATATATATATATATTAGACAAGAATATTCAATATGTTAATATGTATTGAGGTTAATTTTTTTATTAAAATGATGGGTCACTTCTATGTTAGTTTAGTAGTGTTTTACTTTGTTTTCTAAGATTCAAACATATGACCTTTTAAAGTTTATATTAGTACATACATTGAAGCTCCAAAGTTAGGTTATCAAAATAATAATTGAAAACTAAGTCCCAATGTTGTTCATCTAATAAGACAAAATGCACATATTTTAATCCAATTTTGTTGGGAAAAATAAATTTTAAGGCTTTAATTAATCTAACAATGTTTGTGTTTTTTTGAGGTTTTAAATCTAATCAAAGATCCTTAAACAATTTTAAGCATCGTAGGGCCATAAGCGAAACTATGATCAAATGTAATGATGGTCCATCACTGAATTCCATTCTAAATCATGGCTATAAATCGTTAGATTTTGTGTTATTTAGCATATTCCATAAATGGCTAGAGTTCAAAATTTGATAGATATTAAGTAATAAAATATTTTTTTATTCATTACATTGGTTTGATCTCTAATAAGGTAGTTATAATATTAATCTACATTACTACAATATAAAAACCCACTTTAACATTGATGGGAGAGGTTTGTCATTTTATAATTTGGTAGCAAGTTGGAAAACTTATTATAACGATTTCCCAAGTTCAAATCACAACTTGAAATTTTTTTCTCGTATGTCAACATATTCAACACCACGTGGAAGTCCTAAAATAAATCGACAATGCATGGATACGATGAAATTTTTTATTGTGGCATAGTTGCAATGACCATTTTAGTGAAGAGAAAACATGGGAAGGGGGGGCGGGTAAATTTGAACCCTACACCTCTCACTTGCAAGAGAAATGAATTTGGAAGCACCCACTTAATATGGGGAGTAGATATTTTCTGATTTGTGGTCTACATATAAGTTGGAGTTCCCATATTAAATATGACCTCATTTCAAATCTCAATCCCAAAGTGCACGCTCTTGTCTACTTGTGTTAAATATTGGATGGTAGACTTGGATAGAATAAATTGATGGACCATGGATGTGGCCATAATATTTCTAACACCAAATAATTATGGCCTTAGCTATACTAATCATTTCAATGTCTAAAAAACATGGGGGTGGGGGGGGGAGGGGGGGCATTTGAACTTTACACATCTCCCATGCAATAATAATGACATTACCAATTGGTTATATGATAATCGTCCCTAATTTTGGTGAGCCTTAAGGATAATATGTGTAGGATTTAATCCAAATTTCTATGTGTAGTCAATTTTATGTGTGCCTCACACACTATTAGAGCACCCATGGCTACCTTAAGGTACTGAGTGAATATGTCATTTGGAAAATGTTGAGGAGACCTTGGGTCAACATTCGTCGATATATATGTGGGAAAGGGTTGTGTTATGAGAAACCTAAAGCCATTTCTCTTCTAGTATTAAATTTTAAATGTGATTATTATATGGTTATAATATTTATCTAGATGGCATGTTTTGAGAATATCCCTAAATCCAATAGACAACAACAAGGTCAATTATTTGACTTTGTTGTTGTCTTTGGAATTTCAGGATATTCCGGGATTTACATTTTGGATAAGTAATTGTTTGATCTCAATTATTTTCCTAAGATTCCAAGATATTCCCCAAATCTACAATTTAAATGAGTTCAACGAATTTAGATTGTCCAGGTATGATATCTTCTTCCACCAAATCTTAGCTGGCATAATTTTATGGAATTTATTATATAAGGGTGGCAACTAAAACTCTTTATCAATTGTAGAAAATATGTCATTAGTGCCCCTAATTTGGCCCACATATTATCTGAGAAACATCAAAGGGAAGAAGTAGAGAGATTGGTGTTAGACTGGTCTCTTCATGCACATGGAGGGGGCCCTAGTCTAGTTGGTCCTAAAATGTCTGTGGCAGTATCTAAATCCTATCAATCAATGGTAGTCTCGCATTCTCTATAGTTTTATATATACAAATCCAAATCAGCATGTTACAGAGATGGATGTATTCTGTGAAGTTTCATGTCAACTCAAACTGAACCTTCTCACCATCAAACAATGATGGGCCACATAATATTGATATGGGAAATTTGTGACTGAGATTATAGGGCACGAGATCTTGCAATCGATTGAAGGCCTAAATTCCCAAATAATTCTAATTCTCTATCGATCCACAAGCGTAAGGTTTGTCTGTAGCCTCAATCCCTTTGTTCCATCAATCATTTGTTTGATGGCCTAAATTTTTTCAGGGTTGAAAAACAAATCTATTAAGGGAAATTTGTTTTGTATTTGCAAATGGTTAGACAGATTAATGCATTATCCAAAACCAACGTACTTAAAATAGAACTGACACTTTCTCTGAAACTAATTAAGTTTTAATGGATATTAGAACTGCAATTCAATGGCTCTAGCGAGAATTGTGGGTAATCAAAATTCTACTTCACCATTGACACAACTCTTAGATTTTTCAGACAGTTGATTCATTTGTTGGGAAAGAAAGGAACTGAGTGGAGGCCTAGATGGGGATTTTGTCCTTGGAGTTTAGAAATAAATACAAGGAAAGTTCCAAATCAATCATTGTCCTATTCCAACAACACTAACTATAAGTATATTCATGGAGATGAAGAAACTAATAATTCTAATAAAAATTGAATATGACCACCATGAATTGAAATACTGATTAAATGATAAAGACATAAATGGAATTTGGCATTCTCACATTTATCCATCATTACAGAATAAACGATACTCAAATATTTTGATTTACATATTTATAATCATTAATAAATCTTTATATATTATTAAAAAAAATAAAGTTCATACCTAAACAATTAAAACAAAATTCATAATACCATTAAAAATTAACTAAGGTTCATATCAAATAATTTTAAAAAAGTACATATACCATTAAAAAATTAATTAAGGTTCATATCTAAATTTAAAAAAAATTATAGGCAATTAAACAATCAATTAAGTTTCATACTTAAGATAATAAAGGTTCATACCTATTTACTAAATAGATATGTAAATATGTATTTTAGGTTTATCTATTTAGTATTTATCAAATGTAAATATGACAATTGAATACTAGAGTTTAATGAGCTCACACTTTTAACATAAGAAATGTTATGTTTATTACTCGATGGGGATGAGAACCTCAGAGCACAAGGCAACTGAATCCCATGAATGTTAACAAATGGCATGTCAGTGGAGGACTGGCCTCCTGGTTCCTTCATGTGAACCGATGTAACAAGACTTGTGTTGGTAATCGTTATTGCAATTGTGTGAACGTTCGCTTTGTCTCGATGAATGTGGATGGTGTAAGGTTAATGGGTGGGATAGCGATGCATACCAAAATTTTCATTTGTGCTTTTCCTTGGTGTTGGGCTCCTGGTTGGTATCATGCTTGTAAGTGTAAGAGATAGTGGAGGGACCTCAGAGCCGAGGGGTGGCATCCAAAATTCTATTGCAACTTTTGATATTTTGAATTCAACAGTGTTTTTCTCCAAATAAACCTCAGGATTTACTGCACCTACATTGTGTGGGAATTGGTAAACGAGGGAACTTGTT
The DNA here is from genome assembly GCA_034641835.2 of Pinus albicaulis. Classification (NCBI taxonomy): domain Eukaryota; kingdom Viridiplantae; phylum Streptophyta; class Pinopsida; order Pinales; family Pinaceae; genus Pinus; species Pinus albicaulis. The sequence goes on from CM076570.1 coordinate 1,423,602,414, forward strand.
ATATTAGTCTTCTCAAGTTTTTAGTATATGCAAGTAGCTAGTCTGATATAGGTTCCCAGAGGTGGTATCGAAGGAGGTATTGGTGGGAGTGGTGATGATTTTCTATGGAATTCTCTATTTCTGGTGCTTGGTTTGGAAATTGATGTGCTTGGTGGTTTGGTGGATGGTTCTTAGTGGACAGTGATGGCAGGAGAGTCACCCTTTTGGAATACACAAAGTTAGCATCTTGGTGTGAGTTGTGTGAAGCTTCATGGGAAACTTCGGCCTAGGGTGTGTTCCTCCTGCCTTCTCCTTCTCTAATTGATCGCATTCTTGTTGAGGTTCCCAACTGATGGTAAGGTGGTAGCTGGGACGTAGTGTGTGGTCTTTAGAGAAAATTTTAGGGTTAAGAGAGATCTACTTTCTAGGTGTGGTGGTTGGGGAAAGTTCTAATGGACCGTAGTTTGACAACTGCTGGAGTTGGCCCTCTTGATTTTATCACAATGCAAACATCCTCATGACATAGGTGCTCCTCACCCCCACCCAACCTAGCCTCTATGGGCCTAGATGATATGGTAATAGTGGCGGCAGGAGCGCACCAACCTAGCAATATTGTCGGCTGCTCCCGGTGTGCTGGTGTGGGAAAGCGAGGCAGTTGTGGTGGAGGAATACAAGCCTCCTGTGGTAGTTGAGGTGTAAGGTCCTAGCAAATGCAGTGTCAGGGTGGTGGACAACGAAGAGGAATAGCTAGAATGGGGATCTGGTAGACGTGTAGCTCCTGAACCACAAGAAACTCATCATTGTTGTCTAGAAAACTGTCGGCTCCTAATTCAAACTATGATGGATCGTGTGGATGTAGCAGAATGGGTTCATAGGGAGGAGCATGTTGAGTTCATGGCCACTTTGGATAGGATGCACTACTTCCAGTGCCAGGTCAGAAATTGAATATTGGTGGTTGTATGGCAAGGCCAAAACCACCTTGCAGAAAAAATGGAAAAGTTGGAGACTTGGCTGGCACACTTCGAAGGGAACATCTAGTGCAACTTCCATCCACCATCCCCTCCAAGAACAACCCTGAACAACCTAGCTTCCATTATGTCGGATGAATAGTATGCTCTTAGGTGTTTTTAATGTATTGTCTGTCTTTTGGTGACTTTGGCCCTCTCGTTTATGGGTGTTGTACTTAGCCTCCTTTTTGTATTTTTGTCACTTGTTGCATACATTGTTCAACAAACCCGATTGGGGTGAGACCACCTGATTTTTTCTCTACTATTTATACATATTTTTTACCATATGAATAAAATATTGACTTAAAAAAATTGATGTTATTTTTATCTATTTATTAAATGTAAATATGAATATTTAACCTTAGATTTAAAATAACTCACACTTTTAACATAAATCAATGAAGTTTAAAAAATAAATTTTATGGCCAAAGAAATATAAATATAAATTTTAATTCAACTATCTAAATATTACCTTTACTAAAATTTTAATACTAGACTAAATTAGTCATTTAAGTTAGTCTCTTTTAGTTTAGTCACTGATTATCTAGTCATATATTTTATCCCTAGAATAAATTAGTCATTTAAGTTAGTCATTTTTAGTTTATTCACTTATTATCTAGTCATATATTTTATCCCTTGACTAAATTAGTCATTTAAGTTAGTCATTTTTAGTTCGGTCACTTAAAATTGCTCAAATTTAGTAGTAATGGACTTGAAATAATTGTGGTGTCTAAATTTTTTAGTCACCTAGTCATTAATTTCATCATTTTCTACTGTTGATATGAGTTAAAACAAATTATTATTTGACAAAGCTTTCTGGAACTATCTTATGCTTGAATTACAATTTGTAATATCCCCAAATGGGAATATTCAGCAAAACTTGATGGAATAGCGCACTCTTGAGAAATATATGCACTGAAATGAGTTTGTAGCTCCTGGATCCCTTATATCATTGGATCTAATTTTTAGATCCAAAAGGAGAGAAAAAAAATCAAACTAGGTGAGGTAAACAAACCTCCCACCACCTAGTCTAGCTGAAAAACACCCAAAGAGAGGGGCTGCAGCTATATGCAATAAAATGCTTCGGAAATAATGCAATTCAACTGTTTGAGAGCAAGAGACAAATATGGAGGTTCATTCTTCAGCTATACATCAACAAAATATATTTACAATGTAGCTTATACAGTGTATAACAGGAAGGAAAATAATATAGAAGAAGAATCCCTCATAAATGAGATGCTACAACCACAAGAAATAGAGGAATAAGCTTGACAGCATTATTTTCACTGGCTGAAGAAATAGTTGACTACATCTCAAACATAGAGTAGAACTATACAAAAAATGATAGATCTATTTCAGATCTGTATACAAGAAAGGCTCCTTTATACACTCCCCTTGGGGATTTCAGCAAAACATGAATAACAGTGAGTAGATCTGAGTTCTAAGTTACAGATCTGCAGTAATATTCAAAAATTATGAATCATATGACGTACAGTAGATCAGATCTGAACTAACATGGATTGGATGGCCAATCCATGGATCACCACAGTGAAAGGAAGAATCCAATCACTAGAGATTTCTCCTCCGAGATGATGCCAAAACTCCCTGCAACTCTGCTCTTGCAAATAATGTAGTCTTGGAAGAGGGACTGCACTGTAGGCTATAAATATGCTTTGTATTGATACCAAGATATGGATCTAAATCTCCAATGGTCTAGAACACTCTTGTCAAAGGGATAGAAGATTCTCCCGGTGAAAAGGGGTGTTAGAGTTGCATAAATCTGAAGAGATCTATCCTCCACTTGCTGCAGCTCATAAGGACAACCCAATCCTAAATAGGATCAGCATTGTAAGTGCAAGATGAAGCTTGGCCAATTTCCAGATAGTGGACAATACAAACAAGGCTCCTCCAAGAGCTACTCTAGGAAGGAGGTGGGATTCCCGCTCAAGAACACCCAATGCTAAGCAGCATTATTCTCAGCTAAACAACAGAGAATGATATATGTCTAAGAAAACAATATTTTCAGAAATATACATAATCAACAACCCTCTTATGCTGCTCTCCTCTTCCTTTTATAATATGAAAGCCTTGTCAAACCCTAAACCACTTTAATGAATTAGCTGCTTTCACATGTGGAGCCTTCGTACATTGCATCTAGACTGCGCTATATATTTTTCAAGGTTGACCTTGTCTCATAGCCCAAACTCATTCACACCTGCAAGTGTTTTGTTTACATGGCCTAGATTTATCCCTATTCACATGGGCATTGATTTATTCATTGTTTTCAAGAGTTTTACATGTCCTCCTTTATTCATTTATTCATGCAACAGAAAATGAAACAAAAATTTATATTCCTCTTAGCTTAGGCTAAGTAGGAACATTACAGTCCTCCCATCCAAAATGATTCTTTTCCTCAAGCAACTGATAGGGTGAGTGTTGCAACACTTCTCCTCCTCCATTGGTGATACCATCAAAGATCAAGCTCTCCTCACAAGCTAAGTGTTCACCAATCCAACCCATCATGAATTGTTCCTCCAAAGTCATCATAAGATGTACATAATCCATCCCACAAGGAGTGAAAAAATCAATAGAAATAAACATGGCTGTGGCAATGCTCTCTCCAAAACATGTAGCATGAGTTTCATAGAGAAGTTCCACTCCATTTGGTACATACAAACTACCCATCCTCCCTACATACAATCCCATATATAGCACAACTATATCATCCAAGTATGGAAGAATAATTACATATACACAAACTGAAATTTGAACATGAGGAGGTGGGTCAAAATCCCACATGTGATGCCAGTGCAGTGCATCTCCTACCTACATTAGATCAAGGTGTGGTAAGTGGCCTTCCCACCACTTATTTGCTGCATAAGTCATCTTAACATGGCTGAAGATGTAAGATATTTTTGGTGCCTTTGGGAAGCACACATCATGAAAATGAATCTCCCTTTTCACAACAAGGGAGTGGCCAAGTTCAGAAATTTTATTAGCCAACAAATGCCATTAGATATGCATGATATATCACTCCCTTTAGGATTCATGGCTTGCAAAAACATGGTAAAATAATGTGATAAATCAGAAAATGAGACTTGCTCTACATGATCAGATTCTTTACCATCAAATTTCCTCATACACATGGAGTTGTGCATGGACATTTCCCCTCTTTCAAAAGAAGGAAGAGGTGGCTGAAATTACTCTTGCATAGAGTACCTTGGCTACCCCTGTTAGCCAGCTATAAAATTTGTTATATCAAATGCTGGCTAAAACATTTTTGGAGTCTTCAAGAAACAAGTTTTATTGCTAAAAATATGTTATCTCTTGAAGAATCTTGAAGGCCTCATGCCTCTGTACAAATCTTCACTGTTGTTCCCATTTAAAAGCTCAGAAATTCTGCTAATTTCATGAGAAAAGACTGCTGCAAAATCACCATTTTTCCCCTTTCCCCTCCATCAAAACCCCTTTGATAAGGTTTAATACTTTTTTTTTCCTTATCGAAACCCTCAAAACCCTTTGAAAACTAGAGAAAATCATAAAAAATACATTTTTTTGTGTAAGGGTTTAAGCCCCCTTCGGCCAAAATCATAAACCACTTCCCCCACATGCCCACGCCCTAAAAACCAGGTGCTAACCTCTCACAGTGCTAATCGCATCGCAAACTTTGAAAATGGTTAGATCAAAAAGACCAAAGCTTGACCATTGATTGTGATTGGCCCCCTTATATAAGCCCCAGGCCCTTTTTTTTTTTCACAAAGTCCAAAGGCCCCACAGTTGGGTGCCTATCCATATCATAAATATAAGCCCTTCCCAATGCTTTTTCCCTTTGTATTTCACAAAAAATCTATTCTTTCTATGTTATAAAGGTTTCTTCCCATTTATCGTTTTTTACCATTTTTCACTGTTGATCCTTTAAAACACATCAACGGTCAGCACGTTTTCTCCGCCCATCACATCGGAAACTTATTCAAGGTTTCTTCCAATTGCTCCCCATTGAAACCACCGATTGCGATGACCCGATCGCACCATCGCATTAGCCTTCCTCCATCGCATCGGCAAAATACAAAGGTTTAAGCCCGCGCCTAGTGCCCATCGATTGTGATTCCCCAATCCATCCTCCACCATCGATCTGATATGCAGATCGACGGCCCCAAAATCATCGCATCAGAGTTTTTCTATTGGCACGATTAAAAGGGTTTTATTCAAAACTGCCGATTGCGATCCCCCGATGCATCTCCCACCGTTGATCTGATCTACAGATCGATGGTCTACATTTAATCGCATTGGATTTTTTCATCAGGTGCGGTTCTAACATTTGTTTTTCCTCGATCGATTGCAATCATCCGATTGAATCCGAACCGTCCACGTGTCCAGATCGGACAATCCCAGATCTTTCCCTCATGGTTTCATTGCCCTCCACCTTCCACCAAGAGGATTTTAACGCATATTCCCAACCGTCGATCTCTGCGCGATCAATGGTTCCGACATATTTTTTTCCTCCGCTCTTATTTTTAACCTCCTCAAACAAATCCCCACCATTGGATGATGCCATCCAATGGCCATGCTCTCTTCCCACACCCTCTGAAGCAGTTTACCCAATAATCGCAGGATTTCTTAATTAGTTTCATGTTTTGCAAGTGACTAATGGTTTTTTCCATTATAATGAAGAAAGGCTGAAGGCTGAGAGTGACGATTCTCATGCCTTCGATTCATTAAAGGGAAACCATTCGCAGGGCTCAAATTCCACGTCTCGTCAATGTTTCACGAGGCATTGATGCCATATGAGCCCTGCGCGGCCTGCACATCAACAAGACACAGAGTTAATAAATTAAAAGAGTATCAGTGTCGAAGACAGAACACAAAAAAACAGAAATATTGAAGATAATTTGGGGATTACGGCTAAGATTGATTATCAAAATCCTAATCCGCCAAATTAAAAGACAGTTAAAGGAAAATCATAAGTGTTTAACAGGCAGAAGAGCCTCCACTGCCACATCTGAGGTAAATTGATTCCTCCCAGCTACCACAAAGTCACCTGTGCCTCAAATCATTCAAAACAGAGGCCGAAGTTATTGTTCAAAATCAGATATTTGCCTCAACGCAACCAAAGAATTAAATATGCCAAAAATAACTTAATGTAAAATATCAGCAGAGTTATTACTACATGAAACAAAGCCTTAAAATTCAAAAAAAGCTCTCACCGAGTTTAAACTTAAATGTAAACCAATTAATACAGTGAGAATATCTGTACTCTTCTCCATTGAGCCCCTCAAAGGCCGAGAAGTCATTAGTCTGTATTAATTCCCTTGGGAGATCTTTTATCAGATCTCACCTCCTCATTCTTATATTAATACTTCTGTAGAATATGAGAATTTGTTGGTTGGTTGGTTGGTTGATCACTTACAGTAATATTGAAACTCTCTGAACTAATACATAGTCTGTTGAAGTTGAAGAAGAAACTAAAGTCTTGGAAGTCCTGATGATGTTGTTGCATGCTTGTTCTTGAGAAGGCTCTATCATTGGATCCATGAGCTTGGTTGTTGGTGAAGTATTCTAAACTGTTTAATGTTTTTCCCCCGTTTTCATTATGTTCCATAATTTCTTACTATAGTAGGATGAAAGTTTTAGGCTAAGAAATGACTCTTGGATGCACCTTAGACCTGTTCATCCTTCATTGTTTCATTTTTTCTTCTGCTAAGGTATTTTAGAGATCTCTCTCTTTAGTCCTCATGCTTGTTTATTTCTATGATAGTTTGAATAAGTTGGTTTCAGCATGATTTATGGTTCTCCCTGCTTGTCTGCTGCCACTTAAAGTTTGTTATTGAAGTCTCCCTTTGAAGTATTTCTATTTATAGTGAGCCAAGGAGGTCTGTTCTGATCTTGCCCTTTGTCCTTGCTTAAACGATTGTCTTAAAGGTATTTTATAGTTGTGATCATAGATGTGTTAGGTGTTCCCTCTTCTATGACTGCAAATATCAGTGAATCTTTTATGTTTTCTAAGTCATTTGAAATAAAATCTTTGAGGAAATAGGGTGTTCCCCAAATCTTAGATTTCATTTTAAAAGTTGTCTTGAAATCATTATTTTCTTAAAGAATGTTTGTATAATTTATGGTTAGCCCTACCTATCAAATATTTATTTATTGTTCAAGTTATGTTTTCAAGTTTTCCTTCCTTGAGAATCAAATTTCTCTTTCCAAAGCATTGATGTCCATCTCATTCCAAAACCAAAGGATCCTGCCGCCAAGTTAGATTTTCCCTCTGATACCCCATATCCATTGATGAGTATGTTATGACCTCTTCTTGACTCCATTGCCCAATGAACCAGATGTTTCTCCATTCTATATATCTTTCTTAGACCTTTTCATGTTCTGCTGTATCAATTCAACCAAACAAACAAACACCTGCACTTAATAACTAGCCTAAAACCAATACTCAAAGAACACAAGATAAACCTTTGAAAACAAACATTTGAGAGATCCCTCTCTGAGAATAGGAGGACTAGATCCTATAACTCTAAAGATTGGTTCTGATGTTGCCTTGTCTTTTGATTTTCCAAACTATCAAAACATGGGACACCAACATAATGGCGATCACGGGGGGACATCTGAGTTCATAGTTTCCTAGCAAGCTCTGATAAACTCATTAGTCTTTCAAACAACCATAGAAACTTAGAAAAACCCAAAATATTTAGTTTGGCTTCATAATAAACATGGTGGTGGAACCATAAAACATTTTACCTTTACAAAAGCTAAAAATTTTCCACCTGGTGACTCCACTGGCCTCCAAAAGTCCTATTACCCTTCCAGTCCTTGTAGACTCCCTTGGGAATGCATTGAGCAAACCCAATCATGCTGTTGGTGGACCACAAATTTCAAAATCTTCCACCTGGTGACTCCACAATCCCAAAAGACCTATTAACTCCACTATTAAAGGACTCTGAACTGTTTACAAAGATACAGTGACCTCTTACTATAAACATGGATCCAAGTACGGACAAAGAAGCTAAACTAAACAAATTATTGGACCTAATTGGAAAAATAGTGTACATAATTGATAAAAGATTGGGAAAGCATGATGATAATATAGATGTTGATTATCTAGAGCAACCTATGTTTTTCCCAGATCAAACACAAACTCAACCATTACAAGACCTAGACAATGAGAAGTATATAGATGATGATCAAGACTTTATAGAAGAAGGTGAGCAAGACTATAGAGAAAACAATAAAGAAAAATTGCTGGTCATGATGGAAAAAATGGTGTATATGCTTGGGAAAAGAGTTGAATGTAATTAGGCTAATTTGAATATTGATGATCTAGAGCAGCCCATGCTCCTTTCAAATCTAGAACAAACCCAAACATTACAAGATATGTGCGATGAACAAGATTACAAATAAATAAATGAAAAAGGTTGTCAGGAAATTCCTGATTATCTACCTATATCGTGTACCATGCTATTAAGAGAACTTCATGACCATATTGCAAAAACTAATAGTGAGCAGTGCCTTGAGGAAAGCATAAGCCATTTTGAACCCACAAAATCTGAAATAAGAGAAGAGACAACACAACCAGAGTCTCTGCCTTTATGTCATGACTCATTTTAGATGATTAAAGAAGAATGGCATCCTGATAATCTACTAGAAACAACTCCCGAATCCCATAATTTAAATAACTGTCAAAAAAATCATGAGGAGTTGTTCAAAACTGAGATAGACCAGGAAAAAAAAGAAAAAAATCAAAATTCCCCTACAAACTCAAATGGAGATCCATTAGAAGAGGATCATGAAGACCGTTGTACTTTTGTCCTAAGCAAAAAGACAATTCCTTCTCTCTTAACAGAAGAAGAGATTGATCTAATATTAAACAGATAGCCACCCTCCAAACCTCCATTTGAACAAAACACTTATGCTCATCTACTTACTGAACCTTGTTGTCCTGAATTAGAAAACACAGTTATAGAAAAGCTCAAAGAGGAACAAAATGATAACCCAATATGTTTGATTGGTGAAATTGTGTATACTAATGATTTTTCAACTTCTGATCAATCTGATGATGATGATGAGCTCCAAACAGAAACTAATCATGCAGGGCAACCAGCAGTGGATTGGTGTCATGAAATTCATTATCATCAGCTTGAAAGCAGCAATCAGCCCATAAAATCCATCAAAAATAGCTTTCACATAATTGGGAATCATCAATATATTAGTTGTAAGGTTGAGATTAAAAAGGAAGAGAAATTTCTTGAGCAGGATGAAGATAAGGGGCCTTCTCCTGAGAGGATTGAGATAAGAAAAGATACCCCTGCTCAAGAACATGATGATATCTTCACAAAGTACAGTCCACTGAATCTGAACATACCTGGACTACAAGAGGACAACACTACAATATATGATGAGTCCTCCAGTTTAGATAATAATGAAGATGAAGAAAAGGTTCTTTCCCAAAATAATATTTACCTTGATCCAGTGAAGAAAGAAGAAATGATCCTAGTAGAACCATGTCTTCCAAATACTCTTAACTAGGCATTATTTCAAGATCCCTATGCTCACTTCTTGAAAATATTTAAAGAAAGGATAAAGGTTATTAGGAGCAGTATATTACCAAAATCAAGAGGATTATTTAGCACTACTGCTAAAAAACAAAAAGAATGGGAGTGGCCCTGTTTGTCCAGCCTGCCCAAAGGGATGAAGAAGGATAAATCATGGAATCATTTACTGGATTGGTTGTACTGGAAAAGAGAGTTCATTAGCTAAACATGTAAATATTCCAAGTTAGATTAGGTTAGATAGGAATGTCAATAAAGCTCAGCCTTTGAGCATTTAGTTAGTTGATTTTTGTCTTGAAGAAAAAAGAAAAATACAAAAAAAAAATAGAAAAGAAAAGAGGGCAGATTTTAAAACAAGAAAGGTACAGCCCCAAAGAGAAACAAAAATATGAAAGTGTGCAAGCTCAAATTCCACTCCTAAAAAACACACTTCTAGTTAGTCATACATTTTAATCATGACTAATTAGTTTTAAATTTACTGCTGATAGGTTAATGAAATAGATTTTCCAAACAGCTTAATCTTGGCTTATCAGTAGGTAGATTAGGCTAGAAATTAAAGGTTCAAGCATGCTTAAAAACTGAACCTAAGTTTCCAAATAGAGATGACTCTAATCTGTTAATTTCTGAGTCAAACAAATGTAAATCTGGCTCTAATCAGCTTAAAATCTAAACCAGAGAAACAAGGAAAACAACTCAAGCAAGAGTCAAAATAGAGCTGTGAAAAGAGAAGGCCATGCTTTGAACTTTCAGATTCGATGCCTTCCGTTTTTTATTTTATTTATTGAAAAATAAATATATATGTGCAGTTTGTTTTTTATGCCATAGACCAACATCAAGTTAGACTATTCAATCCTAGCTTGTATGCTTTTAAATTTTTGTTTTAGAAATTAGAGAATAAAAATCTGTTAGACTGTTTAATCCTCACAGATGTAGATTAGGTAGAGAAGCGTATGGACTCAACTGTTTAATTTGAGTTCATGGAGAAATAAGGAGTAGAATTATATTAGTTTTATGCTTTCAAAAGAATAAAATGTTTTGAAAAGAGTTTGTCAATCCAAGTGCACTCTAAAGAAGAAAAAATGTTAGATCAGTAGGATTGGGTAGGTAGAAGCTGGTATTGATGAAAGTCCATTTATTTTTCATGGTTGCTAATACTTTCAAAGAAAAATAAGACCATTCAAAATGAAGAAAGCAACCCAATGGATAAGGCACTGATCAGCCCCCATAGAATGCAAGTCTGAAATTCTTGATACCTTCAAGAAGGCACCATTCCCAAGTGGAGCCACTGTTAGCCAGCTATAAAATTTGTTATATCAAATGATGGGTAAAACATTTTTGGAGTCTTCAAGAAACAAGTTTTATTGCTAAAAAGATGTTATCTCTTGAAGACTCTTGAAGGCCTCATGCCTCTATCCAAATATTCACTGCTATTTCCATTTCAAAGCTCAAAAATTATTCTGATTTCATGAGAAAATACTACTGCAAAAACACCATTTTTCCCCTTTCCCCTCCATCAAAACCCCTTTGATAAGGTTTAATACTTTTTCTTTGCCTTATTGAAACCCTCAAAACCCTTTGAAAACTAGAGAAAATCATAAAAATACATTTTTTTGTGTAAGGGTTTAAGCCCCCTTGGGCCAAAATCATAAACCACTTCCCCCACATGCCCACACCCTACAAACCAGGTGCTAACCCCTCACAGTGCTAATCGTATCGCAAACTTTGAAAATGGTTAGATCAAAAAGACCAAAGCTTGACCATTGATTGCGATTGGCCCCCTTATATAAGCCTCAGGCCCTTTTTGTTTTTCATAAAGTCCAAAGGCCCCACAGTCAGGCACCTATCCATATCATAAATATAAGCCCTTCCCAATGCTTTTTCCCTTTATATTTCATGAAAAATCTATTTTTTCTATGTTATAAAGGTTTCTGCCCATTTATCGTTTTTTACCATTTTCCATCATTGATGCTTTAAAACACATCAACGTTCAGCGCGTTTTCCCCGCCCATCACATCAGAAACTTCTTCAAGGTTTCTTCTGATTGCGCCCCATTGAAACCTCTGATTTTGATGACCTGATCGCACCATCGCATTGGCCTTCCTCCATCACATCAGCAAAATACAAAGGTTTAAGCCTGCACCTGGTGCCCGCCGATTGCAATTCCCCGATCCATCCTCCACCTTCGATCTGATTTGCAGATCGACGGCCCCAAAATCATCACATCGGAGTTTTTCTGTTGGAACGATTAAAAAGGTTTTATTCAAAACCTCTGATTGTGATCCCCCGATGCATCTCTCGTCGTCGATCTGATCTGCAGATCAACGGTCTACATTTAATCGCATCAGATTTTTTCATCAGGTGTGGTTCTCACATTTTTTTTCCCTAACCGATTGCGATCCTATGATTGAATATGGACCATCCATGTGTCCATATCAGATGGTCCCAGATCTTTCCCTCATGGTTTCATTGCCCTCCGCCTTCCACCAAGAGGATATTAATGCGTATTCCCAATCCTCAATCTCTGCGCGATCAACAGTTCCGACATAGTTTCTTCCTCCGCTCTTCTTTTTAACCTCCTCAAATGAATCCCCATCGTTGGATGATGCCATCCAATGGCCATGCTCTCTCCCCACGCCCTCTGAAGCAGTTTACCCAAAAATCACAGGATTTCTTAATTAGTTTCATGTTTTGCAGGTGATTAAAATTTTTGTCCATTATAATGAAGAAAGGTTGAAGGCTGAGAGTGACGATTTTCACGCCTTCGATTCATTAAAGGGAAACCATTCGCAGGGCTCAAATTGCACGTCTCATCAATGTTTCATGAGGCATTGATGCCATATGAGCCCTACACGGCCTGCACATCAACAATACATAGAGTTAATAAATTAAAAGAGTATCAGTGTTGAAGACAGAACACAGCAGAATAGAAATATTCAAGATAATTTGGGGATTACGGCTAAGATTGATTATCAAAAACCTAATCCCCCAAATTAAAAGACAATTAAAGGAAAATCATAAGTGTTTAACAGGCAGAAAAGCCTCCATCGCCACATCTGAGGCAAATTGATTCCTCCCAGCTACCACAAAGCCACATGTGCCTTAAATAATTCAAAACAGAGGCCAAAGTTATTGTTCAAAATTAGATATTTGCCTCAATGCAGCTGAAGAATTAAATCTGCCAAAAAGAAATTAATTTAAAATATCAGCAGAGTTATTACTACATGAAACAGAGTCTTAAAAGTCAACAAAATCTCCCACCGAGTTTAAACTTAAATGTAAACTAATTAATACAATGAGAATATCTGTACTCTTCTCCATTGAGCCCATCAAAGGACGAGAAGTCATTAGTCTGTATTAATTTCCTTGGGAGATATTTTATCAGATCTCACCTCCTCATTCTTCTATGAATACTTCTATAGAATATGAGAAGTTGTTGGTTGGTTGATCACTTGCTGTAATATTGAAACTCTCTGAACTAATACATAGTCTGTTGAAGTTGAAGAAGAAACTGAAGTCTTGGAAGTCCTGATGATGTTGTTGCATGCTTATTCTTGAGAAGGCTCTATCATTGGATCCATGAGCTTGGTTGTTGGTGAAGTATTCTAAATTGTTTAATGTTTTTCGCATGTTTTCATTATGTTCCATAATTTCTTACTACAGTAGGATGAAAGTTTTAGGCTAAGAAATGACTCCTGGAAGCACCTTATACCTATTCATCCTTCATTGTTTCATGTTTTCTTCTACTGAGGTATTTTAGAGTCTTTAATCTCTCTCTCTTTAGTCCTCATGCTTGTTTATTTCTATGATAGTTCGAATAAGTTGGTTTTAGCATGATTTATGGTTCTCCCTACTTGTCTGCTACCACTTAAAGGCTACTATTGAAGTCTCCCTTTGAAGTATTTTTGTTTATAGTGAGCCAAGGAGATGTTTTCTAATATTGCCTTTTGTCCTTGCTTAAACAGTTGTCTTAAAGGTCTTTTATAGTGGTGATCATAGATGTGTTATGTGTTCCCTCTTCTATGACTGCAATTATAAGTGAATCTTTTATGTTTTCTAAGTCATTTGAAATAAAATCTTTGAGGAAATAAGGTGTTCCCAAAATCTTAGATTTCATTTTGAAAGTTGTCTTGAAATCATTATTTTCTTAAAGTATGTTTGTAGAATTTATGGTTAGCCCTGTCTATCAAATATTTCTTTATTGTTCAAGTTATGTTTTCAAGTTTCCCTTCGTTGAGAATCAAATTTCTCTTTCCAAAGCATTGATGTCCATCTCATTCCAAAATGAAAGGATCCTACGACCATGTTAGATTTTCCCTATGATACCCGATATCCATTGATGAGTATGTTATGACCTCTTATTGACTCCATTTCCCAATGAACCAGATGTTTCTCCATTCTATATATCTTTCCTAGAACTTTTCATTTTCTGCTGTATCAATTCAACCAAACAAACAAACACCTACACTTAATAACTAGTCTAAAGCCAATACTCAAAGCACACAATATAAACCTTTCCAAAAAAACATTTGAGAGATTCGTCTCTGAGAATAGGAGGACTAGATCCTGTAACTCTAAAGATTGGTTCTGATGTTGCCTTGTCTTTTGATTTTCCAAACTATAAAAACATGGGACACCAACAGCCCTAACTCCACATAGCTCATGGAATCTTGAAAGTGCTGATGTAGTTCCCCTTTCAAGCCTTCCTAATCAAAGCTCCTCATGATTAGGGTGTAGATCTTCATTGACTGCATATGGCTGAAAAAGAACTCTTTGTGTGCCCCTTGTAGTATCTTCTGCTTGAGTTTAGAAGCTCTAAACATTAATAACCTACCATGATGATAGGTGACTCCTCCTTGGACTATGTAGCCCTCTTCTTGCTGCATGTCATCCAGTATCTTGCATGTGTGGAGATCTTTGGAATACTCTACAAGAAGTTGAGATTTCTAGTACAGATCTACATTATTCAACAGTGACAGTGCAGATGATACATTCAAAGGACTTTCTATCATTTTTCTTATCTCCTTTTTGACATATACCATGCCAAAGGTGTGTGTTAGAAGGATACTCCTTCCATTCTTCTCCTCCCATAGCACAGATCCAGAAATGAGAGGGGGTGGAGTGATAAGGGAAGAAGATTCCCCTTCTTATTGAGTTGTCCCAAACCTCCTAGCACTGTAGCCTGGTCTCCCATTGCTCCAATCCCTTTTGGATATAAGTTTGTAGCAAAACTTTGTGAGGTCTTCCCCACAAGATCTGAATCTAGTGGCTTCCCAAGGCATTTTCTACTAGATAAGAAAGTCCCATGCAGAAATCTCATGAAAATAAGAGAAGGGACTATGAGGTCCTTGCTTCCACTACGCAAATCCATCTTCATTTTTTGTGTGTAAGTGTTAGGTGAGGGGTAAGTATGCATGCCTTGGATCATTTGAGGTTCACCACTCTTCATGTCCACACATTCCATTTGCAAATCCTTCCAATCAGTGGTAATTTTCCCCAATGTAATCAACCATTGGACACCCAAAATGATATTGGTGTCTGGTATGTCAACTATAAAAAAGTGACCACCAAAGTGTAGGATCCCTTAGTGACTGAGGACATAATGCATGCATTGCATTGTTCTATCTCCTGGGACCAAAATAGATAATCCCTCAAAAGTATCAGTGGGTATTTCCCTCCTCTGCACAAGAGGAGCATCAATAAAGTTGTGGGTTGCCCCACTATCAATCAATATAGAAACCCTTTGATTCATGATTGAACCTTGAACTCTTAAGGTAAAGTACTTAAGTACTCCTCTCAAAGGTGCAAGAGTTCCTCCTATTGGAGCAAATGCTCCATTTCCATCTCCAAATGGTGTTGGATCTCCTTCAACATTGTCAGCGTTGTGACCTCCCCTTGGTTCATCATCTTCTTCTTCCTCCTCAAAATCTGAGAAGACTTCTATGTAGTGTGCTTTCCCAGCAGCACATCTATGTCCAGGTGCCCATGACTCTTGGAAAGTGAAACATAGCCTCTTCTTCCTTATCTCCCTCTAAGCTTCAATATCAAGAGGCTTCTTGAATGAGCTCTCCTTGGAAGGAGCGGCTTTCTCTTCCTTCCCTTTAGAAAGCTAAGGGGCCTTGTTCTGAAAAGTTGCCTTTGCTTTTGGCAAGGCATCTTGAAGGTCTCTAGCCCTCTCAATGGCATCATGCAAAGTGATGGTCTTGGTAGATTTAACCAACCCATGTAGAGGTTCATCCAAGCCATCGATGAACATGTACACCCTCCTTACTGTAGACAGATCAGGAACCATAACATATAATCTCAGAAACTCAGAGATATAAGATTCTGTATTACCTGATTGCTTCAACTTTGCAAGGCTCATGAAAGATTCTTTTGGATCCTTTCTGTCAAACCTCTCCACCACTATTCTAGTGAATTCACAATAGGCAGTCACATTGGCATGGCCCAATGTAGACAACCCATGGAACCACCAATTGTGTGCTTCACCTTCAAAGTGCAGCGCTACAATCTTGATGGCTTCCATCTCATGGACTTTTTCCAACTGAAAGTAGATATCCAGATTTTCTACCCATGCTTTGGCAGAACTGGTGGATGACCCATCAAAATTTGGTAAAAATAATCTACCCGTAGAGCGATGTCGATCATGATTCTGAATGAATCCACCATCTCTATACTGATCCTTTGGTCTTCTTTTGTCCTTGAGGTGACAAAACTCTTGAAAACTCAAGTGGTCCTTGAATATCTGATTCTGAGACTCATATTCTTCAAATTAGTCTTCAAGCGATGCTTGCTATTGAGGCCCTTCATTCTCTACAACCAAGAAGGTAGGCATAGTAGAGAATTGTAGAGCTTGTGGCTGGTTCACTGGTTGATCATTCCAGTGGCGAGACATGCCAGAAATTTCTCCAGGATCAAATATCCTAGGAGACTCCTTGATCCTATCCACTCTAATCTCTTTTATCTCTCTAGAAATATCTTGCATGGCTACCAAAAGAGTTCTTACAAACTCTTCTCCTTCTTTATCACTTCCAGTTTCATGGGCTTTACCCTTATCTTGATCATCATTGGTGTAATCAAATTTCTTCTATACTCTATTAAGATATCTCTTTTATCTATCAATAAGAGTTTCATCTTCTCCGAAATCCATCTTGGTTTTTTCTCTTCAATGAAAGCACAGGTTGTGCCAAGAAAGAAGCTTTGATACCACTGTAATATCCCCAAATGGGAATATTCAACAAAACCTGCTGGAATAACGCACTCCTAAGAAATATATGCACTGAAATGATTTTGCAACTCCTAGATCCCTTAGATCAGTGGATCTAATGTCTAGTTCCAAAGGAGAGTGAAAACATATCAAACTAGGTGAGGTAAACAGACCTCCCACCACCTATTCTATCTGAAAAACACCCAATTTAAGAGAGGGGTTGCAGCTATATGCAATAAAATGCTTCAGAAATAACACAATTCAACTGTTTGAGAGCAAGAGACCAATATAGAGGTTCATTATTCAACTATACATCATCAAAATAGATTTAAAATGCATCTTATATAATGTATAACAGGAAGGAAAAGAATATACAAGAAGAATCCCTCAGAAATGAGGTGCTACAACCACAAGAAATAGAGGAATAAGCTTGACAGCATTATTTTCATTGGTTGAAGAAACAGTTGACTACATCTCAGATCTAGATCAGATCTATAAAAAAAAATGGTAGATCTATTTTAGATCTGTGTACAAGAAAGGGTCCTTTATACACTCCCCTTGGGGATTTCAACAAAACATGAATAACGGCGAGTAGATATGAGATCTAAGTTATAGATCTGCATTAATATTCAGAAAATTATGAAGAATATGATGTATAGCATATCATTTTTGAACTAACATGGATTGGATGGCCAATCCACGGATCACCAAAGTGAAAGGAAGAATAAAATCACTAGAGATATCTCCTTCAAGATGATGCCAAAACTCCATGCAACTCTGCTCTTGCAAATAATGCATTCCTGGAAGAGGGACTACACTGTAGGCTCTGAATATGCTTTTTCCTGATGCCAATATATGGATCTGAAGCTCCAAGGATCTAGAACACTATTTTCAAAGGGATAGAAGAGTCTCCCAGTGAAAAGTAGTGCTAGAGATGCATAGATCTGAAGAGATCTATCCTCCACTTGCTGTAGCTCACAAGGACAACCAGATCCTAAACAGTATCAACGCTATAAGTGTAAGATGAAGCTTGGCCAATTGTGAGATAATGGACAAGACAAACAAGGCTCCTCCAAGAGCTGCTCCAGGAAAGAGGTGGGATTCCCGCTCAGGAACACCCAATGCTAAGCAACATTATTCTCAGTTAAACAGCAGAGAATGATATATGTCTAAGAAGACAATATATTTAGAAATATACATAATTAAAAACCCTCTCATGCTGCTCTCCTCTTCCTTTTATAATATGAAAGCCTTGTCAAACCCTAAACCACTTTAATGAATTAGCTCCTTTCACATGTGGAGCCTCCATCTAAAACTGCTCTATCCATCCATGAGGTACATTTCATCTAGACTACACTATAGATTTGGTTAAATTTGACCTAGTCTCATAGCTCAAACCCATTCACACCTGCAAGTGTTTTGTTTACATGGCCTATATTTATCCTTGTTCACATGGGCATTGATTTATTCATTGTTTTCAGGATTTTTACATGTCCTCCTTTATTCATTTATTCATGCAACAGAAAATGAAACAAAAATGTATGTTCCTCTTATCTTAGGCTAAGTAGGAATATTACAAAGTTCCTTGGTAATGCTTGGCGGCATGCATATTTAGTTACATGTTGATGATGTTGGGGAGATTGATGCTACACTGTCATACATTATGTAACTACTTGATGATGAGAATGTTCATGTTGCCATCATTATGACATCCATGTTTCTATTATGATATGTTTATGTTGTAGAATCGTATATGGTGCATGATGGTTTCTAATGGCTATCATGGTCTTTCTACCTCATTTTTGAGGTTCCTTCCTTTGATTATAAGTGTCATATATGTATCCTAATGTAAAGGTCATGAAAATACCCATGTTGTAAATCATTGTAAAATTCAGCCATGTATGGGTTAATGGGCTCAAGTCATGCTATGTATTCAATCCCATTATTTTGGGACATTGATGTAAAATTTTGGTTCGATATGTAAGCCCCATATGTTGGGTAATTAATGTAATTATGGGAGCATAGGAAAATTCATATTTTCTTGAGTCATAAATTCTTTTACTCTATTGAATATCTTAAAAAGGTTCAGCATATGCTCAGGGGGAGCATGGTAACTTTTCATATTTCATGATTATAATTAAGAAGAAAATACCTACAAAAATCAATACTACAAGGGAAGCCCTTCATTCATCCTGGTTTATCCCTTTTCCCTTGATGTCGAAGGGGGAGAGAAGCTTGGTATTTGGAGAGAATTATTGATATTTGCAGGTGTCTTTGCAGTTATTTACATGTGGTGACCAAACACCAAAGCGATTTTCATCAAGTCCAAAGGGGGCGATTGTTGGTATTATGGCTGATAATATGTTGCCCTTAATGGAAACCTACTTAATAAATATGTACTTGATGTCAACATTGATCATTGTGAAATTTATGCAAATTGGTACAAATGCTATATAGGCGATGAGCAGAGAGTTGATAGTTCAAAGGCAAATGGATGTTAAATGTTATGTTTGCGAAAGTATATGTATATTCTATGAAGAAGGGTCACTTACATATGGAGTTCCTTTAAGTGAAATTTGCATACAAAATCTGAAACATGATTATTTGGATACTAGGGGTATTTACCATGGTATTGATCAATAGTAATTGGAGCGACAATAGTTATTTGATATTGCCAAATAGTTTTAAATACATTACTAACATATTTTTCTAAGGTATTTTCTAAGGCTAAAAATATATTAGGATATGGAGATCAAGCTAGTATGTGTGGATGTAGATGATATATCTATGTGTGATTTGATTTGGAATAGGTGTGCACCAGGGAGCAAGGAGATAGTTCAGATCTGATAGATCTGAATGTTTTGTGAACACTAATGAAAATACTTTTTTGATCTATTTATGCTTGTAATGTTAAATTTGTAGCTATGATGATGTTTTTATTTGAATATAGTGATGTGTGTGGTGATATGGGTTTAACAGATGTTGTGAATTGCAATGAAGGGCTGATCCATTAATTTGATGATTTGTATGCTTGTTTGCTTCTAATTTTTCATATACATATGCTTAGCTAGTTCAATAAAGTAACATCTAAATTTTGTGATGATTTACTCGATAGTTTGAAATATATGCATGAGTGTCATGCATGGTGATCGTGTATATACACTGATCTATTTGATGGAAGTAATGTATATATGCTAGGTTTTGTAGTGTTTCTTGAATATGGTAGTTAATGAGTTTTGTTCTATTTGCTATTGTCTCTCAATGATGTCTCTATCTTGATGGTCTCTATCTAAAATTATTGATTGGGTTGAATGTGGAATGGAATATTGAATGGTAAAGATGCAACAACATGGGGATATGTGATTCAGTGATGTATGTATAGTCCTATGATTGATTAAATGTTAAATTAATTCATGATTTAGTGTTTCGTAGTTTGAGATCTATACGCAGGTATTATTCAGAGGAAGTTTTTATATAAGCAGGTTTTATTTAGTACAGTCATGTACATATTTTGATATTTATTTTTTCTTGTTGAGTTCTACATTTAGTGGTTGATACTTCAAAAATTCATTTGAATTAAATTGCTTCAATGACTCAGATTCAGTATTTAAGTTTTTCATGTTTGGGTTTATTGTTGGTATGGGCCTAGTTTTAAAATGTGATGAAAGGTTACCTACAAGTTTTTTGATAATTTTTTGATAGGTGGATCCAGTATGAAACATTCTTAAAAGTGCTCCACAAGGAGATGAGAGTTGCAACCTTTAGTAAGGAGGTAGGAAATCCCTTCCAGTAGTAGTCACTAAACAAGGTTAGGTGGTTGTATCTCCCTTCCAGTGGGATCTAGAGAACAAGGGGAGGTTTTAGCCTCCTATATGTGGGTGTATCCGTACTAGCAATAATCTGCACTACAAAAAATGTAGTAGATATTTTATTTATAAGAATGAAGATAGAGATAGTAGCAGTGGTGGTTTTCTCCAACATTGTTTCCAACTAAGATCATAGTTTTCTAAGTGTATCTAGTATATTCTATGATTCCTTTTTCTTTATTTCTTACTAAAAAATTATTTATTTACTGATGCAATGGTTAAAGACAATCATTTGATGGAACACATGAAAAATTAGTAAAGTGGATATACATTGTTTTCCTTCTATGAAGTTACATACATACACAAGTTTCTTTAAGAATAATAGCATACAAAATTATGTATATGAAATTGAAATTTAAAGTTAATTAAAATACTGATTCATCGCTCGCTCTCATTATTTTTCCCAATGTGAGTGACACCATGTGCCTTGTTCTATTTCAAAATAGCTGATCAGACATTCGATTTGATGGCCTTAATTTGACGGTGCATCTAATGAAGGCAATATATGTAGGGTTTTTTTTACTTATTTTCTTTAATTTTCATCATTTCATAAAGTCAAATATTTGTTTGGGTAGGGGTACCAACAATTATGGTAAACTTGTTTCTCTTAAAATCCTTCTTGGCTTGCATTTTAAGAGAAATGAGCATTATCTCCAAACCTTTGGGAACTCCTTGAATGTTATCAATTGGCTTAATGCTACACAAGGTTGTCACAATCATGCAATGCTATCAAATTTTGAGGAGTTATTCCATTTGAAACAAGCATTTGATTATATATCTTGTTTACACATTTACAAGGAAGAAAACAATGACGCAGACTTACTATCTAAAGAGGGTACTATAGAGCCTTTGTGAATTTGACATATCTCAAAGCATTTAGATAGAGTGGTACTGGAAGTCCAACATCATCCATTAACTGAAGGATAAATTTTACTTTTTTGTTTCATTCTTTAGGACTGTTGCAGTCCTATATTAATAGTGTAGTCCCTTATTATGTTAGTGTAGCCCCACTTATTGTTATTATTATACCCTTGTAACCCCCATATTGTTATTATTGTGCCCTTAAATTATTATTGTTAGGTCGGCTAGGATTACATTGTGGCCCACTAGGATTACATTATGGCCCCATGGACTCCTATATAGAAAGGAGGTTTTGTAAATTGTATCATCCAAGAATTGTTCATTTATGTAATGTATTGGAGGTTGCCCCCTCGAAGTGGCTCATTTCTAAGGCGTTGATATCTCTTTTCTTCTCTTTTTGGAGTTGGTTACACAACATTTGGTATCGGAGCTTTGGATTCTAGGGTTTCGCTGCTCCAAACAGGTCATCGTGGCATTTTCGCTATAACTGTTTTTCTACGAAGTTTCAGAAGCTGAAATTTTTAGGGTGCGAAGAAAAAATCCTGAGGAAGCTTGTATAAAAATTTCAGAGTTTGGTTCGCAATAATTTCGGAGATCTGATCTGTGGAAGTCAGGTATTTTTTCAGGCTCCTAAACAGGTCATCGTGGAATTTGCGCTATAAATTTTTTTCTACGAAGGTTCAGAATCTAAAATTCATATGGTGCGAAGCTGAAATCCTGAGGAAAGTCGTCAAAAAATTTCAGAGCTTGGTTCGCAATATTTTTGGAGATATGATCTGTGGAAGGTAGTGCTTTTTCAGGCTCCTGAATTTCATCTCAAAGAGGTGATCGTGGGAAAAGTTCAATAACTCTCTCTCTGGGCATCGTATTGGAGTGCCGTAAAAATTGGTCGCAAGTACACGGACTTTAGTTTCTTGGCTATCAATTTCAGAGACAAAGGACAAAACAGTGACACGTGGCAAGTCGTACAAGTTCGCTCTACTGAACCAGTCCAGAATTAGGTCATTGTGGGAGATTGGACACAACTTTGTCTTGGAGAATCCAAATCAGGTCAGACCTGTGGCATTTGAAAGAAGCTTTAGAGGGATACTACAGGGCTTAATTTCAGATATTGAATATTTTCAATTACAGAGATAATTCAATTTCAATAGCGAGCTCCTAAAAGCAAGAAAGAGGTGTGTATTTTGTTTTCCGAATTGCATAAATCTTGTTTGAAAAATCAGTCTGAAGTGATTCCAAGGGCCTATTGAGCATATATTTCAGTATTGGATTCTGAAATGCCTCCTAAAAATAATTCCATACCCATTAATCCCTCAAAAATCTATACTATGACGCATGAAGAGGAAGAGTTGCAGTATGAGATATCAAAATTACGGTACCAAGTGCAACAAGTTTCGATCTTACGAAGAGCAATCGAAGATGAAATAGATGGTTTAAAAGAAGAAATGGAGGCTAAGTTGGATGGTTTGAAGGATAAAATAATAGCTAATATGGATGATAAATTAGTGGAAGATGACATCAAGCATCAATAACAAGTTCTCCAACTCTCAAAGGTTAACCTAACTTTGGTGCAGAATCTAATGAAACAACAGGAATATCAACATCACATCGAAAGAAGTTTTGAATCAGTCACAAAAACAAGAACTCAAAAATTACGATCAATTTTAGAGTATCTCAGCAAGTGGAAGAACTTTCATGTAGAGGATTCCACATGGGAGGATGAGAATTTTATACAGAAGCATCAAGAAATAATCAAGCGTTGAGGACAACACTTGTTTGAAGGAGAGGGGCATGTTAAGTCCCTATATTAATAGTGTAGTCCCTTATTATGTTAGTATAGCCCCACTTATTGTTATTTTTGTACCCCTGTAACCCCCATTTTGTTATTATTGTGCCCTTAAATTATTATTGTTAGGTCGGCTAGGATTACATTGTGGCCCACTAGGATTACATTATGGCCACATGGACTCTATATATAGAAAGGAGGTTTTGTAAATTGTATCATCCAAGAATTGTTCATTTATGTAATGTATTGGAGGTTGCCCCCTCGAAGTGGCTTATTTCTAAGACGTTCATATCTCTTTTCTTCTATTTTTGGAGCTGGTTACACAACATTTCTTAGGATTACATACTTTTATCATTGACTTCATATATGCTGAAAGTTGATATCGTTTATCACTTCAGAAAAAATTTCATGACTAGATAACAAAAATCTATTTATATTATTATATGGGTATGGATAAGATCTCTTTTTTGATGATATATCATGCTTAAGAGGCTAATGTGTTTTGATTCCATTTAATTTTTCTTTTCTCTTGTTGCTTGGATAGAATTGGAATGCACATTGTTGCATATAGCGAATGTATATTTTTCTCTCTTAATTCAAAGTTATTAATATCTTACTTTTTATTTATTAGGTTTCAATTAATTGATTTTTTTGAGGTTTAATTTTCATCAAGTTCAAATTTCATAGAAAGAGGTTGAGAGTAGAGTCACTTGCAAAAAAATAAATTATTCCAAAAAACACATAAAATATTATATATATACCTCTCAACAAAAGTATTAAATATTATATATATTGGAATATAAATTGTTGAACACATATATAAAAAATGGTGTATATCTCAATCTAAACAATATTACATTATTGAGGAGTAAATGTTTTCTACCTAAATGCATAATCCTAAATATAGGGTTTCTCTACCTAATTTAAAAAAATTAAATTAAATAAATAAAAGTTTTATAATTTGATAAACAATAAAACAGGAGGAAAATGTTATGTATCTTATTAATTGAACAAATTTTTATTTTTGAAATTAAATTAAAATGTTATTTTGAAAATTATTTAATTATTTTAATTTTTAAATTTATAACTCAATTTATTTTAATTAAACATAAATTTAGAAAATGTAAGAGTTAAAACTAAATTTTGTTTTGATATATATATATATATATATATATATATATATATATATCTATATATATCTGTGTGTGTGTGTGAAATTTATCTTACTTGAGGATAAAAGATGCATCAATGTCTTTGTGTTGTTAAGATGAAGTGCATTAAAAGAAGAGAAGATATGTGAATTGATAAATTAGAATACAATACGTCTTTTTATATAAGAGAACAAATTTATATTAAAAAATAATATATTTTTTATATAAATAATAATTTTTGTTTTTATCAGTTTCTAGGTGTGTGGCTAGTTGGCCAATGAGCATATTTTTAATGTGTTCATGTTATTTCGCAGGTCATAGTTTCAAACCTTGATTTACCTATGTGTTGTGTTTAGGGGTGGTGCCATTGCACTTTGAGGTGATAGTGGTAGTCGTCGGAGCTCGCTCATGTGTTACATGAGTACAAGAGCCGACACGTTTCCGATTATACCTGTCATTAATATATATGTGTGTGTGTGTGTGTGTGTGTGTGTGTGTGTGTGTGGTTTTTATCATACTCATCATGTAAGTGACAAAAAAATTAATATATTTTATTTTAGCTTTGATTTAAATTTTAGTGATTGGTATTTTCTTTCATATTTTGCAGAATAAATAAGACAACCATATAAATTCAATGACTAATAAAATTCAATAGAAATCAAAACACTTACTTCACAATATATCTCATATTGTCACGATTTAAGAAAATCATAAAATTTATTTCAATTATAATTTTATTATTATTATAGAAAATATTAATATACGAATTAAACATATTTAGATTTTAAAAAACATATAACAATATTCTTAAACATGGAGATTCACTACCACTTTATCATAGAGATTCTTAACTTGTAAATTGGATTTGTTACAATATAATGGGCTAATGCTATAATTTGTCAATACTAGATGCCCAAAATACCATAATTCATTTCATAATCAGAATTTTTATATAAATCCAAATCATAGGTGTAATCACCCAAAAAATGTTCACCTAGCCATTTCTTACAAGGTTGATCGAAATACATGATGTAGGATGAGTTTTTCCATGGTAAAATCCACTTTCACCATAGGAAATAATTTACTGACTCATCTTTCCTAAATTATTTATCATTAAAATCCAAAAACCTCATGAAAATAACTATGTAAATCATTATTTATTTAATATTTTCTAGAAATAATTATTAAATAATTATTTGATGATTATTTCTTATCGATTTTGACTTAATCAACTTGTAATAATTAAATAATTCATTATTTATTTATTATTCCTTGTTTATTTTCTATTTTACTTATGAGATCATTGTTAAATCATTATTTAAATATTATTTGAAATTCATATTTATCTTAATAAATCAATTTTATTTGTTAATTACTTTAACCATTTTATAAATAAAATATATTTGACGATTTTGAATATCTTTTCACTCTTAAAATATATAATAAGATATTCACAACAACTAGATTTTAATTCAACCAATAATAATTTATTATTTTCTAATTCTCAATCTATCTATACATAGATGGTTTTCTCTCTACTTTTTAGCATCACAATTTTCATCGTTCCCATTATCGTCCCATAGCATTTAAGCTCCCAGCTGGTTTCAAGAACCTTTTATTTTTTTTCCCATTCCATACCACATATTGAGAGAAAGAAGCACATTGATAAGGCACAAGGTTAAGAAGGACCCATCCCACAGAGGGGGATCTACAGACCTAATTTTATAATCACTCCTCATCAGGTATATGATATTTGATTAATAAAATCAGTCACTCATATTCTCTATTAAGTTTTTGCACTTATATTTTGGTTGTTATATGTTTCTATTTGCATGCTATATTTTTCTCACTACAAGGAAAAGAACCTCAAGCAGATGTTTTTCAGGAACCCCTTATAAAAATACCCCGAACATCTGTTTCTAGTAGACGTTACTAGAGGAGGTTGGCGGGTGGAGGTTTTTGCGAATGTTTTTCATCTGGTGCGCTTATCATCCTAAACCACACCGGTGCATTCAACAAGAGAAAGCACCGATGCACACAAAAAATTGGCACACCAGACACTATGAGCTCTGTAAAAACCTGCCTTGTGTGTCTTATTATTGTATCGCACTGGTGCTTTACAAATATTCCACACCGATGCATCTTATTATCCTAGTACACTGGTGCTTTACAAAGATTCCGCACCGGTGCATCTTATTATTGTAGCGCATTGGTGCTTTACAAATATTCTGCACCAGTGCATCCTAAAAACTCGTGCCAAAACAGAAAGCACCCTGTGCAGTCTTACAAAACTGCTCTAGTGCGCTTATAAAACCCTGCGCACTAGAACAAGGTTAAATAAATAAATAAAATTATGGCAAAAAAAAACGCATTTTTCATGTTTTCCAGTGCTCCAGAGCTCTCAAGTACCTGTGAATTTTATCCTTATCTGAGCCGTACTCACATTGGTGCTCCCATTTCACCCATTCTATGCACTGTTGTTGTGCATTTTTCATAGATCTCCATTTTGAATTTTTCAAAACAGTGGGAATTTTTTTTTTGAAAATCCTACAGCCAATATGCCTCCTCGACGGCCAAATGTAGAGGTATTTTTCTTGTTTTTCCATAATTAATCCTTTTACAAATTAGAATTTTAAATTACCTAAAAATTAACCATTCAAAAAAAAAAAGTTGCGCGGTGTGCTCGAGCCATTTCGCTCACATCGGTTCATGGTGCTGCCTGTAAATTTACAAGCACTGCAACCCATGCTAATGGTATCCACACCGGTTTCAAGGTGGTACCGAAAGGCACACCGTGCTATTTTAAAATTTGAAAAAAGTGTGGTGCAGTCGGCTACCCGGCCGCACCGTTGACCCTATGGAATAGCGGCAATGCGGTGCGTTGACTTAAATATCTTCCCTGGGGTGATTATTCGTGTCAACGCACCACATTCCAGAATTTTAACACGATCAATGGTGCATCCTGGTAAAATACTGCACCACTGACCATGTAATGATGTCAGGAGGTCAGTGCATTGACCAAAGTATACTCCCTAGGGCATATAGTTTGGTCAGCGCACTACCCTCCTTACACCGTCTATAGTCAATGGTGCAATCTGTTATACCATCGCTTCGTTGACTTAAGAAAAATGCTAGGGGAGTGGTGCACTGAAATTTTTTAGGTGCACCGCCTCCAGTGCGCTGAATATTTTATGGTGCAACGTCGCCGGTGCACGATAATAAAAGACGCACTGGTACCAGTGCATGCCTATTTTTTGTAGTGCACCAACTTGCTTTTTTCAAAAAAAATTATATATGTTTATTCCTAAATACATGTCTCACTTAATAAAAAAAATTATTTAATATGTCAATCATTCAAAGACATGAAAGGAGAGGAGGGAACAACAACAACAACAAGCGGACCAATATAACATGGTTCGCCAGTGGGAGGCACGAGAGAGGGAGAGAGATGCATATGCTCACCTTATTACAGCAGCTACCTAGGGAATCCTAAGGCAACTAGACCTCCCCAAGTTCTATGAGGAGGCTACTTCCCTAAATGGCCATGTATTTTTTTTAGACATCTTATCCATAGGTGGAATGCCCACCTACAGGCTTTCTGGGTCGGTCCTAACTAGTGGTAAGTGCCCACTAAGGAGGAAATATATTTCATTACAGGGCCATTGATGAGAGGGGTAGATTTTCCCTTGTTTCCATAGGTTCCAGTTGGCTATGCAGTAGGGAGTCAGTTGGTGTACTCCCAGAGATACATTAGTACATATATAATGTCTCCTTCAGATTTTTAGGTCTCCGAAGGTCAGTTATGTATTGCTCCATTTGGTAGTGAGGAGGTTAGGTGCTTCTCTCTTCTGATATCGACCATTTCACACAACACGAGCAATGGGCAATGCATTAGTTTCTCGCTTCTATATTATGTTGATTCTTTAGTACAGGAGCCACGACTTGTCAGGTGGTCTCCCATTTTTTTGCGAGAGTTCTGTACAGCCTTAGATAGATGTCATGTTCATGCACAAGGGAGATTCAACTTCCCTTTTGCTTCAAAGAATTTTTATTTATTTTTTGAGAGGTTTCTAGAGATGAGGCCTACTTTGTTTGACAACCTCGTAGGCCAATGTTCAAGGCACGGATTCACATGTGGGGACAGATTAAGCCCAACAGGGGTGAGACTGAGTTTTCCATGAGGATATCACATGATGCACTAGAGTTTCTAGCCAGTGTTGATGAGCATCACTTCGTTATGGTCCCCTATCCTTATGTTGGTTTGGATTGGCGAGGGTGTGCCAACATCCTCTTCACAGATAGAGGTAATATTAATATTTTATTTAAATTTATTCAAACATGTTCTTTAACTTCTTTTTATTAAATTGTGTTATGAAATTGTCTAATTATTGTTGTGTACTTGTATATATTTTGCAGAAATTGGGTCTTTTGATGGCGAGGACATGCCAGTGCCACCACATGATCTAGGTTTGAATCCTAATGATGATCAGGATATGCTATATTTCGAGGATCATCATGAGGCTGGTGCAGAAAGATCTGCTCCTACTGGTGCGCCAGTATCGATTTTTGATAGGCACGGTAGGCTTGATATCAGATTGAGGATTGATTTGGGCGATCAACTCTACGCATTGATCGTTGAGGCGGGAGTCAGGCCCGGTACTATGAGAGGCATACAGGTTTATGGTAGGCTGGTACATATTTGGAGAGGCATGGCGCATGACATGTACAGCCTGATGCGGCATGTCGTAGGAGCTATACCTTAGTTACGCGATTGAGGAGGACCCTTGCACGATATAGGCGTGGTCGAGATGCAGCACGTGATCTATAGTCCATGAGTAGTGACAACATATCATCTGATGATCATGATCAGGGGAGTGAACATCGTTCACCTCACATCGCGCCATATGAGCAGCCTCCACTAGCATTGAGCAAAAATAATCATGGAGATCAGGCTGGACCATCGGCCACGTCGAATCAACAGCCTACAACATCCAACAGTACTCATGATCATGAGCAGGCTAGACCATCAACCATGTTAATTCCTCACGATGAGCAAACAACAGTTGATCCTGATCACCATGAGGCACCAGTTCAGATCAGTAGGGATGTGCTTATCAACATGTATCTGAGCTTGTCGAGGCTACACCATTGACTGAGCAGGCCTCAACTAATACTGCGATTGGTGATGAACCACCAGCTGATATATGACATTTATATTACAGTTGTATATTTTTGACATTATCATATATATATATATATATATATCTATATATGGTCCATGTATTTTATGTTCATGTTGCAGTTGTATGATTTGTGGTAAATCATCATAGATGTGTATGTGATAGCATTTATTTCACATGAGATGTATATTTGATGTTTGTGTTGTGATGATGTTACACAATGATAATTTTGATTTGTTAGATGATCATGATCGCGATGATGCTAGCAAATTTGAATGTGTTTTTTAGTCGACTACAATGATTGTATGATGGTTATCATGATTGTGATGTTTATTAATTAATTTAATATTAAATGATCATGATATTGTAAAATTGTAATTCTAATTGTAATTGTATGTAAAATTCTAAAATTGTAATTGTATTTGTAATTGTAATTGTATGTAAAATATTTGTAAAATTTAATTGTAATTGTAATATTTAATTTATTGTGAAATGATTGTAATTGTAATTTTGATTTTAATTGTATATATGTAAAATCGTAAAATTGTAATTGTAATTGTAACTGTATATAAAATTTCTAAATTATGGTGTAATTGTATATATGTAAATTTGTAAAATTGTAAATTAACAATTGTAAGTTTAAATTTGTAATTGTATATATATAAAATTATAATTGTATGTCAAATTCTAAAATTGTGATTGTAATGGTATATATATATAATTGTAAAAATGTAATTGTGATTGTAAATTTTAAATTTTGTAATTGTATATATGTAACATTCTAATTTTATGTAAAATTCTAAAATTGTAATTGTATGTGAAATTCTAAAATTGTAATTGTAATGGATATATGTAAATTTGTAAAATTTTAATTGTAATTGTAAATTTAAAATTTGTAAAATTGTAATTGTATATATGTAAAATTCTAAAATTGTAATTGTAATTGTAATTGTACTTGAAATTGTAAAATTGTAATTCTAATTTTAATTGTAATTTCTAATTCTATGTAAAATATTTGTAAAATTATAATTGTATTATTGTGAAATGGTTGTAATTGCAAAATTGTAATTGTAATTGTAATTGTCTATAAAATTGTAATTATAATTGTAATTGTAATTGTATGTAACATATTTGTAAAATTTTAATTGTATTAATGTGAAATGATTTTTTTTTAATTTAAAATTTTTAAAATTTGTAAAATTTTAAATAATTTGTAGAATAATAAATCTAGAATAATATGAATTTTCGTAACATAATAAAGTTTAGAAAATAATACAAATAAATTCATGTAATTTAGAATTATCATTATTTTATTATGATATTACATACAAAAAAAAAGAACTTTACAGTATGCCATTGCTTTTGAGATCAACATAATTGCAAATTATCAAGTGAAATATTGATTTTAACATTAACACAATGCGAATTACCAATTAATTAAAAATACATATTGTAATGTTTCGAAAAACCCATCTTAAAAAGAATAAATATTGATGTCGAAATAACACATGTACCATATCACTCTCGGTTCTCATGATCACCCTCATTATCTTCCAGCTCGCATGGCATGATAACACTATTGTTCTCAAAAATATGTTTTGATCTAGGGTCATGTCTCAATAGTAACAACCAATCCCTATCCAACACATCTGGGTAAAAAAATACCTAGTTGTAATGTTTGGGGAAAACATAGGCCTCCTTACCTTCATCCCACATCTTTCTAGAGTTGATACATATCATCCTACTATCGCAATATTCCTTTACATTATTCTGATCAAAGGTGTGCCACCACTTGCACCTAAAAATGACACATTAGAAAGAAGATAAATCCACTTCAATGATCTCTTGTATATTTCTGATGTAACCCAGCGTCCGTCGTACTAGGTTTTTATCACGGTGGCTATATCAACTAGATTGATTAAACTCGAGTTCCGCTCCATAGTCTTGTGTGATTTTTCTAGCATTGGCATTTTCTATGCGAAAATGGTGTTCATGTGCCCACATAGATGGGAACAAATGCACCTATTATAAAAAGTTAGAAAATCATTGTGTCATGTGTCTTATAATTTGCCAATAGTTAAAATATGAAACATAGATGTAATTATATTTGAAAGGTGCATTATTAAGTTTCAAATGTACATATAGATTAAACATATTATTACCGAGTTGTTGCACCCAATCCCTATGTTTAGCACATCCACTTCAGCACACGAATAATGACTGGTTGCACCATATTTCTCTCTGACTTGGTCAGCAGCCCAACTGTTGGGGCATATTTTTGGCATATTTTCTTTTAAATGATCGAGATAAGGCACAATTCTACTATTAAACTATCTGAATTCTTTCCTGTCACTATCCCATTTCATCCTCTTTTGTTCGTACAATGTGACCCACGGCTGTGTCGCTTTAGAATTATAAAGAACGAATTTATTGATTGCTTCAATTTCTGCATTCGCTAATGAAATCAAGCCGACATTATATGGTACATATAGATGAAAATATAAATTATATCGAAGTTTAAAATGAATATTTACTTCGTGTAAATTTGAAAAATTATAAGTCGCTTACTCTTTATCATGTGCTTTTTTCCACTCGTTTGGATCAACTCCCCTTCTCTTTTGTCTTCATCCCTTTCATTGTCCCAAATCACCACACCTAGTTTGTTGTCTATTTTCTTGATGAAATCATTGGCATAATAGAAATAATCATACAATATGTACCCCTCTACCATAGACCCCTCGAGTTTTTCCCTTTTTGGAACAAAACCTTTCAATTTCTTCATGTACCTCTCTAAGAATAACATTCAATGACAAGAAACCCCCCAACTAATTCAACCTCATCTACTAGGTGGATTAGAAGATGAACCTGCAAGTGCTTCAAACTTGTCGGTAGATCCTTCTCAAACATACAAACAATCTCAATTATCTCTTGATGCCACTGTGGAAAGCTAGCCACATGAATCTCCTTCGACATGATCCAACATACAAATGAAAATAATTTAGATATGGCATGTCCTAAGTCTTGAGGGAATTCATGTTTCACACACCCATGCATGAAAAAATGATAATGACACTGCAAAGTTATAAACACTTGTAATAATATACAAAATTAGTTATGTTTTATGATCTTTGCATGGGATAAAATATATTAATATAAAAAATAATAAAATCATTCTTTTGACATTATACGTACTCTTAGAAGATTCAGTTGGTCATGCGATTTCAACCCCGACAAATGGTCACCCACGGTGAAGCAGTGCCGAAGTGAAGAACCAAATGAAGATGGCACCCTCACACCCATTATAACTTCCTTTGCCAAAGAAAGATCATCTTATTTTAAAATCCATGGGACATCACCTTCTTTGAAATACCATGAATTAGAGGGACCAATGCCTACCTCTAATCCTGTACTTTCTAATCATCTTGGCCAACGTTTCTTTTTAGTTTTGAAGTAATAAGATATTTCCTAATAGCCAATGTGTCACTTTGTTTCGATGATATGTGCCTCCATAAAGAATATGAAACATTTTTAAATATATGCATGGGAACTAATAAGTGGGAAATCTTAATATGCTCCCAATATGGGAGGTTATAAAAGATAGATTTCCTTTTCATCCCAATGGGAAATTTCTCAACATACGTGTCAAAGAATTTCGGACCATCGAACATAATCTCCCCATTTGAATTGAAATTTTCTATGAACTCCTGCTCCTTCTCTCTCTCATATGCTCTAAGCCATTCAAATGGTGTCGTTATTGGAGGCCTTTGGGTTCACCATTGACAGCAGATGCTGCTCTTCTGTAAGGGTGTTCTTCTGGGAGGAATACCCTGGAGTAATCATACATTGGCTTTCATAGGTCCTTGGATCATCTATATTTCAGAGAAGGTCCACAACATTTACATCCAAAATACCCTTTTGTTACAAGACCTGCAAGATTATTGTATACAATTAATATGCATGGCACGTT
This sequence comes from Pinus albicaulis, assembly GCA_034641835.2. Taxonomy (NCBI): domain Eukaryota; kingdom Viridiplantae; phylum Streptophyta; class Pinopsida; order Pinales; family Pinaceae; genus Pinus; species Pinus albicaulis. The sequence goes on from CM076570.1 coordinate 1,423,635,964, forward strand.
AAAGAATATCATGAAGATCAAAACAATTACAACGAATTAAATTACTAATATGTGAAAGAATATTGTTACGTATATAAACAAATAAATAAATTAAACATGTAATTTACCAGAGAAAACTCCTAAGCATGGATAATCATGTGTCGTGTAAGCACGTATTCCATACAATGTAAAGCTCCTCATTGTTGTGATGGGTATTGATACATCGTATACATTTATCCCATCCCATAATTCTTTCAATTCATCTACCAGTGGTTGTAAGTGGACATCCATATTCCTCACTTTTCTTCTACTAGGGACTATGAGAGCCAACATAATATGTTCATTCTTCACGGAAAAACATGGAGGGATATTGTTATTAATCACTACTATAGACCAAACATAATAGTTGGTGTTCTAGAGGGAATATGGGTTAATGCCATCCATGGTTATGCTAAGTCGTAGACTTCGTGCTTCATCCTTGAAATTTTCGAGCCATGTATCCTCTATGTGCTTCATGGCTATTGAATCAGTTGGGATTCACATAAATCCCAACTCACTTCTGTGTGAGGCATGCCATCCCTGTAACATAGTTAATTTTTTGCAATGAAAGAGCCTTTGAATCCATGGGATTATAGACATGTGCCTCAATATCTCTTTTTCTGCATATTTCGGACATATCTCTTTTTCTGCATATTTTCCTCTATATAGAATACAATCATTTGGACATGCATGATATGATATGTACTCAATGCCCAACATTTTCAACAATTTCTTTGCCTCTTCGCAGCTACCGAGAAAGAAATTATCACTCGAAATAACCTTATCTTTGAATAACATATAGTTGGTGATTATGGAAAATATTATTAAATGTATATAGGGTGAAATCCTAAAGTTGGGAAACACTTTTTTGCGGATGGCTAGAATTTGGGTGGAATTTTTAATTTCTCATCCAAGAAAATCGTCAACTAAATTTCTCGAATGAGATTTTTTAAAACACTCGTCCAAGATATTTTTAATGTTTTTCCCGAGAGTTTAATTGGGCTTGACTGGAGTTAAAATACTCTCAGACGAGAGTTAACTATTTTCTCATCCAAGAGTTGTATTGACATAAACTCTTGGGTAAAATCTCAGACAAGAGTTGTAAAACTCTCACTATAGAGTTTTTTTAACTCTCTTCTGAGAGTTTTATTCTTATAAAAAAACCCCAAAATTCCTGTCTCCCCTAACATTCTGCAAGAGAGCACTTTCGTTTTCATTCTGCACTAGAGCTGTCATTTTCGCTGGACTGGAGCTGTCATTTTCACTGGAGCATTCGAGCCATCATGAGCACATATATTCTTCTAGCCAGGTAAGTCTCTTTTTAGCAAGATTCCACCTTCTACCTTGAAAATATCAAAGGAAGGTTTATGATTTTTTTCAGAAATGAAAGGCATAATTGCAATCACCCCATGCAATGCTACATTTTTCACTTGTTACACTTGCTTGATTTTCCTAACACTCAATACAGAGGTCCATAATGTGATTTCTATAAATTGCACAATTTTCAACCACAATATTCCACGTCCAAAGGGCCACAATATTCCACTTCTTGATTTCAAAACATTTGGCCTTCTTGGTTGAAGTGCTTGGTCCGGCTTGAGAGTTGGAACCCTCGGAAGAGGGCACAGGAATCATATCTACGTCCGTTGAATCCATTCTCCACTATAACAAATTCTAACAGTAACAAACCCTAGCAACAGTGGTGGAAATTGGTGATTTCACTCCGAGACCAAGGATATGAATAATATTGAAATAAAACTAACTCACGATGAACGGAGGGCCACAAGAAGGTTTATGATTTTGACTCTTTGATAGAGTTATTGATTACAAGCAACTGCAAATTTGGGCTCTAAACTCTATCAGTCTAAGGTGGCTTTAATTATTTTCTACCAAATAATAATGACTCAGAAAGATTCACATTTGTTAAGGGTTTAGAATACCTATCATTAATTAGAAGAATTGTTTCAGGATCCCTATTTTCTGCCCTATTTTTAGTTTCTACCTGCAAGTCCAGCCCCACTACCACTAAGCCTTGTCATGGAATTTTAATTATCTCAATTGAAACCATTTCATCTTGATCGCACACGTGATTGATGTTAACCAAAAGTTTTTATTGGAGGTGGATATAGCTTGTGGGTGCCAAAGGTAGAAGGCTCTAACTTTTGTGAAATAGTTGTAACTAAAGTGTCCTGAAGAGAAACGTTTCTAAGACAACATTAACATCATAGCTCCACTGACCAAATTTCTTGTAGAATACAACTAGGCTTTGTCTGGTTGAGGAATTCTCTACTCTTTTGCAAGCCCAAGACGGACTGGCTAATGTTCAAAATCTGAGCCCATTTAAGACATAATAGTTCTTAACACATTATTTGCGAGATCTCTTACTTCCCGAATGAGCTTCCACTTGGACTACCAACTTAGCAACCAAGGAATCTTGATTATGTTGTCCTATATATAGTCATACAATATCTGATGATCTTCATGTATATCCAATGTATTTGTTGAAGAGAATTTAGTTCTTTTTCTTTTTTCCACATTCGAAAATGTTTGATCCTTTTTCTGTTCATCTTGGTTTTGTCTTTACATGGACCTTGTGACCCTTCTACTATACATGATGGGTTCTTTTCTTGGGGCTTGCGTTGGTTGAGATTGAGGTGGAGGTATCTCAACTATTTCCTCTTCCTCCCTTGGGGCTTCCTCCTCCAGTATTTCTTTTTACTCACAGATATTTTTAACAAACTGATTATCTTAGAGAAATTGATCTGAAGTCTTCTTATACTTCTCTAGTTCCCATTCTCGAATTAAATTGGTGAGGCCATGGTGATATAAATTCTCTGCTCATTTCTGGGGTGCTTTTGAATCAGCTTTCTGATTTTGGTGAATGAGATAGTATGGCACATTTAACATTTTTTCTCCCTTAAAATGTTGCAAGATTTTGATGTGGAATAAGTAAATGAGGTTTAATATTCCCTCAAAGATCATATATGAACCAAGAAGGTTAATTAATAACAAGGATGTTTTCATCGGGTGTTATCCATTCGTCTAATTATCCTGCCATTTTAAAGTTTTGTTTGCAAGTTATACAAAATTTAATCCAATACATCCAAACGGTCAAAACTGAGACTTACACCACTAGAGATTTTTGGGGACCATACCTACTGGGATCTTCTATTCTCAGTGCCTTCTTATAGGTACCTAAATTATCCATTCATTTTGATGGAAAATTTCAACAGAACAACTTTGATGCCATGTAAAAATTCCATCTCATGGTAGTAGATCTGCACTCATAGAACTCCAGCTCTACAACTGAATCTTAAATATTTTGAAGCAACTATCAAAACTTCACATATGCAAACAAAAAGATGTTGTATTGAATATAATGAGTTTAAAAAATAATGGATTTATGTTTAGGGTTTCATTCTCTGTTTGTGTTTTTTCTTTTATTGTGGATTTAAAGAATATTCTAGAATAGTTTTCTTTTTTTTAAATATTTTTTGAGAAACAGGGGTAGTAATGATGGCATTTCTTTGAGAAACATGGAGGTTTTTCCTAAAATGGGATGAATTTCTCCCACAATACATTACCTATACAAAAGAAGGAAATACTTTCCAAATATGATGTTTTTGATGGGGTTTTCGTTTATGATGTGTTTCACCTAGTAGCCACTTCTTGACATCATGTTATCTGTAATGTATCTTTTGAGCACAAATTTTGACCTAGAAAAAATACCTACCTCTTTGGTTAGGGAAAACCATCAACTAAGATAAATTTGAAGAAAAATGAACTTAGAATCCATTCATAGACTAGATCAAAGGAAAATACCTTTCTTAAATAAGTTCCTTTTAACCCATGAGAGCGTGGTTCAGCATGAAGTTGAACAGTAATCACACTTGTACTAATATTGTGACATTTTTCAAGCGTCCCCCCTCCCCTCAATTGGTGTGGATGATGCCAAGGGCCAGTCCTAGGTGATTTTTATGGCACACAAGTGTCTAAAAAATGCCACTCATAGCAGGTTTTCTTAGCTGGAGGACCTCTACTAGCATCCTTTCTAGAACAAGTTCTTTGTATATTTCAATTGGCCTATTTGATGGCTCTTCCTTGTCTATCACTTTCCTTCTTAACATGGAGTGCATTATCTATGGATTTTTTCTATTGACTTGATATTTAGTTATCAATTTTATGATTATTGGGGGTTTAGGGATTTTTATGAATCTATGGTTGTGTTTCACATTCACTTATATCTTTGCTAAATTTTCTACTTGCTGATATAAAGAATTTTAGTATTTTAGATGTTTTTTATCTTATGTCATTCTCTTCTGACCATCTTAAATTTGACATTGAATTTTGAGCTTATTTACATGATTGAAAATTTTAAACTCAGTATTGAAAGTGTAGGTACAAGATTAGGAATAATTAATTTCAATGTTTAATGAAATGCATGGCATTATAGTAATTCTTCACTTGTTAATATTCCAAGAGTGCATAATTTTGATTTCATAATTGAATGATCTAACTTCAATTACAATGATTTTAAGAGTAAATATCTAAAGAATAATTATGGAATCACAATTTCTAGCGTTTGAACTAGTCCCTGGAGTATTTAAACTATGAAATGCATCATATTGTGTTGGGTATAATGTGTTTCCATGCCTTTTTATTTCCATTTTAGTGATATAATAATTATCTATAATGGAATTCAACCAACTTTTCATCGAACTCCCCATTTCATTTCTCGGTTGAACATAGGACAAACAATCGTGTTTTATTCCTTGAAATTCAGAGTGGTGGCATACCTTAACTGTGCATTTTTTCATTCACAATGCTCTATTTTTTTTACTAGTAAATGCTATCCATGTTATCCATTTCCACATAGGAAACAACCAACTTGGTAACTAGCTCTAGCTTTAGTTTCAAGAAAAACACGAAGGAATTCAATGGGTTTGGATGGAAATTACGTATCCACAACAATGGCAACATAAGTCAAAATATGAGGGTGGTAGAGTATAAGTCAAAACAAGGATTTTTTAACTTTTAAAATAGATTATAACTTTGAGAGTAATATGTGACTTTGTAGAGTTCATATGGGCTTTCAATAAAATCATTTCATGAGTGCAATTGAGGAAGTGCTATGAAATATCCAAAGTGTTGAATAGAGTAATGATAGGTTGTATGGAAGTGGTGTTTAGTGAAGTAGTCAAGGTATATGTGATGATAGGATAGTAAACTAGTAGGTATTGATAAATACAATAGGTAGGATAATATAGGTTTATTTGCAATAGGAGTAAGTTAGGTTTTGGTAGTAACATAAGTAATAAAACAATTACTTTAACATATTGCAAAGGAAAATAGGAGAGGTTTTAATTGGGATTGTAAATCAAATTTGGATATTTTGAGGTTAATAACTAAAATTTTAGGATACAGGAAATAGATATAAAAAATTATTAACATTAACTTTTTATATGAGATTCCTAACACAATTCCAGACATTGAAAAATTCTTACCATACTTTTTATACCATATAACTAATAGTGATGTTGGCTTCAAAATGTTAGAGCTATAGTACTGGTTATCCATTGATTGACGACATGATTATCAATTGATAAATTGTTTTCTAACTTGTTTATGTGGGGCAGAAATTTGATTTGATACTATAGCAATAATGGGATCAGGCGAGCCCTCCAGAGACCCCTCCATGAGAGAAGTATTATCAGGTACATTGGTTGTTTAGTTATGTCATGTTTTCAAGTAGGTTATATTTAATTTTTGTTGTGAAAAATTGATTAATGTGAAATTTTTTTGTCCTGCACAGGTGGACGCACTCATATGACTCATGCTTCCAGACACGAAATCGAACAAGAGGAGCCCCATAGACCTGTTCCTATTTGTCCCTAATTTCATAGAGCCCATTCTGAGGGGTATATTATACACAGTATAGGTACACATTAGATCAATTTCTAGTTAAAATGTTAAATTTTACGTTATATTCAATGTTGAACAGGTGAATAATGAGACAAGTTTTTTAAATACAAATTTTCCTTATAAACTATTTAATTTTTAATATGTGCAATAATTTAACATGTTACAGGTGGTAGTCGTTGCCCTCCTAGGGGGAGAGGTCATAGGGTTCATGAGTTTTCTCGAAATTCGAGCTATGATCCCCTTTACACCCATCCTGGTGATATTCCTGAGCATATGCCTTGGAAAGATACCATATCCTTACTTACTGTTGGTGGGATGAGGGAGCATTCCACAAGATTTCGTAATGAATTGCAAAGTTGCAATCTCTCTGCCCCTAGTTGAACTTGTCTCCAAATTATTTTGCACAATTTGGAGAGTTTGATAGACAATTATCATGGGGTTGGACCATCAACCCAAGTTTTTCTTAACATGATGCATATGAAGAGAGCGTCAGTGATTGGTATCCACTCCTAAAATGAAGTTAAAAGTAGGGTTACTAAAGAAATGGCCTTGTCACTATTTGACTTGCAACCTAAAGACAAAAAATGTCTGAAGATTGCAAGATTCAATGATCCCAATATTACACCTTATATTTATGAGAAGTTCATATATGCATACGGGAAGTTCTAAAATAATGATGAGGTGCCACAATATTTTGTTAGGATGTTTTTTTCTCAATTCTGAGAGCACATGAACCCTAAATATATAGATACTGGGTCCAAATTATATGGAGCTGGAAAAGGGCGTACATATGAACGACCTGATGCTATGTGAGATGTTGGATTTAGGCCTCGAGCACCTCGTTTAGCACCTCGACCACTTAGGGTAGTTACACTTCCAGAGGATTTAGCACTTATCTCTAGTGATGCATCACATATGAGGGAGAAGATACAAGAACATATTGCAGCTGCTTGAGGAGGGGTGGAAGTCGGCTTAGGGACAAGCCAAAATTCATCTAGTGCAGGAGTTCGTTCATTTGTGAGTATTCTAGATGACTTGTTGAGGGAGATGGAGCGAGATGAGCTTATGGAATATGAATCCTCATGTAGATACCACTATGAGCGATCTATTACACAACAAATGAACAGCATGGGCGAGGTTTGCACAAGCATGGTTTGATCTATTTTAAAATACACAATTATAAGATGAGCTAGAGTGCATGTAATATGTTTTTTTGGTGTATATACATTTAGTCTCCAAAACATTACGCCAATATATTTATTTAGATTATGAAATTTACAACATTCTTAGAACAACATTGCCTTGCCCCTGATCCTCATTTTGTAGATCATGGACATGATCATGTATAGGTGTCGTGCATTCATTACTATATATCCATATTTTTGTATGTCAAATTGAAAATGAATTTATCTCACATATTTTTATATGGTATGAGTCTTAACATTATGGAATTTTCAGGTTAGTGCTACACATCAAGGGTTGCCTGAAGAGATTATTCCTTCTCAGGTTCCATTTGTGACACAGGTATCGATACTTTTCGTTAAGCATATTTATTATGTTTATTATATTTCTTTTTGCAAAATTTTCTATTAACTTTGGTTTCTACTTTTTAGGCTACAGATAATATTGAAATGATGCAAACTGAGCCTGAAGGAGATCCTGTAGGCTTTGGGTCAGAAAGTCTACATTAAACCATGGTAAACTCTTACCATTTCTTCGTTGGTATCATTGCCACATTATAAATAGGCTATCTAGTGCATTTATAGACAGTTGAGAGGTTCCTTTATGTATCTAGTGAATGCTAAAACTAATATTTAATTTTCAATAAAAACTTTGAGCCATAGTCAATTCGCTAGGTTACTGATAGTATAGGTGCTTCATTTGGCTTAAAGTAATATGCACATTTGTTTCCTTGACCATCTCAAACACTGTCACAATGTCAATATTCCGTACTTCCCACTCAAGTTCCTGCAAAATAAGGAATCCGATGCACAAAAACAAACATACCAAGATATTTCATCTCTCACCATGCGCTTATCAGGTTACTTATGGTACAAGCTCTAGAAAAAGCGATAAAATCCTAGGAAGAAGTCATTGTAACTCCAATGGTTGCAACTTCACTAAATGAGCCCAACATTGTGTGACTCCACCCATTGAAATTGTGAAGGAGGAAGAATATATTTTCATGAATCCCTTGGCTACAAAATATTAAGGAAGAAGAGACAAATTCTATTACACCATAGAAGGAAAGTGATATTGACATTGAGATAATTATTAAGAAAGAAACCACCGACAGAATGAGAGGGAATCAAAATAGGCCCCCTTGTGTTCCAGGAAAGAAGAGGACATTATACATTCCTACCACCACCCAAACCCTTACTACTCCAATAAAACAAGTAAGGGAAAAATAAATCCTAGAACACCAGGAAGACACTACCCCTACTGAAACATAAGAACTAGCAGATTCAATGACCTAGGGTTAGAATAATTTGGTCTAGTGGCCTTGCTACTCCATAATAATCAGCAAGGAGTTCTCTACACTACATATTATTACTTCAGAACTATTTTCCTGTAAGAATGTGGGTGTGATCCCTCAGGGGAAACTCTGTATCTATGATAGTGGACTACATTCCCCAACTATTTATAGGCCTATCACTTAGAGCCTTAGGTGCAGAACTACCAAATGGGTTGGATTACTAATACTTGTGGTGGCCTAATAATGGTTATGGAAGACTATGGAATCAATATTCATTAAAATACAGAATTGCAGATCATGGTTCCCTTGTGACAAGTTTTCATCTATCCAATACATACCTTTAACAACAATCATTTTGACAATAGTATGTGCTCTCATGTGATGGAAAAATGGGAGTTTCAAGAAAAGGGGTAGTATGTGGTTTTATAGAGTTGATGACAATCCTCTTCAGGACAGCTACACATATCTTGTGGCATATCATGTCCAGTGTTGCATCAAAATTGATGACATTTTTCATTTGCAAATAGACATGTTCTATTGTAGCCCAGCAATGACAATATTCCATCCTGCAAACATTTTGGTTTCGATGCTTCCTAGTTTTGTATGATGACTAAGCACAGAGGAAAGGACCATTGTATCCATGAGGTGGCTACATTAATTCACTAATTTCAACTGGAAACCTTATTTTGGCACATGATACAATAGGATAGGAAATGAATAAGCTCTACTGAGCAGTAGTTTAGTGTAGAATAAGCTCTTTTGAGTAACAGTCTTAATTTCTTAGATTCATAGACTTTGATGTCTTTTTATTTTCTTTATAAAGACAAAATTTGATGTAGTGACGATATTTTTGTTGAATGTGGAGGCTATTTTCATAGGCTACTGGAGTTTGACAAACAACCTAATTTCTTGAGACTAGCAAAGAAATTTCCAAGCCTATGGCTATATCTAAGATAAGTCAGAGCCTTGTGCAATAAACTTAGAATATCCAATAGAAATTAAATTAATATAGTACTCTTGGATTGGTAAGTGCAACATAATTGTATTGTTTATGGATTTATCAACCCTATATTGAATATTTATTGGATGCATTCATTGCTACTGGGTAGTCAGCCCTAAGTTGTTGTGCTTTAGCTGAATTATTATTGCTATGGGAATTTTATATTCATGCATACATTATATAGTTGTTGAGAATATTTATATCTATGCATACATATTATTTATGAATGTGTACTACTTCTAAAGATATATTAAAGAAACCCTAGCCAGAATAGCAACCCCAAGGGAAAAATTACCCTAGGACACTAGATAATTTTAGATAAGAACTGTTAATAAATATTAAGCCTAATGATGTTAATTCGTTGATGCTTGTGTTCGAAAATACAAAATTTTGTGGAAGTGTGGATGTGATCTCTTAGGGGAAACTCTATAGCTATAATAGTGGACTTCATTTCCCAACTATTTATAGGCCTATCACTTAGAGCCTTCGATGTAGAACTGCCAAATGGGTTGGATTACTAGCACTTGTGCTGGCCTAATAATGGTTATGGAAGATTATGGAATCAATATTCCTTAAAAGACATAATTGCAGATCATGCTTCCCTTGTGACAAGTTTTCATCTATCCAATATAGACCTTTAACAACAATCATTTTGACAATAGTATGTGCTCTCATGTGATGGATAAATGGGAGTTTCAAGAAAAGGGGGAAGTATGTGGTTTTACAGAGTTCACAACAATCCTCTTCAGGATAGCTACACATATCTCGTGCCAGGTCATGTCCACTGTTGCATCAAAATTGCTAACATTCTTCATTTGTGGGTACACATGTGCTATTGTAGCCCAGCAATGACAATATTCCACCCTGCAAACATTTTTGTTTCTAGGTTTCCTAGTTTTTCATGATGACTAAGCATAGAGGAAAGGACCATTGAATCCATGAGGTGGTTGCATTAATTCACTAATTTCAACTGGAAAATTCTTATTTTGGCACATGCTATAGTAGGATAGGAAATGAATAAGCTCTACTGAGCAGTAGTTTAGAGTAGAATAATCTCTTTTGAGCAGTAGTCTTAAATTCTTATATTCATAGGCTTTAATGTCTTTTTCTTTGCTTTATAAGGGCCAACCTTTGATGTAGTGATGATATTTTTGAACGTGGAGGCTAGTTTCATATGTGCATGAAATGATTCTGAGGTTCTCATGCACTTCTAAGAAGAACATGTCCCCAAGTTGGAACCAAGTGTTGTCCACCAATGAAAAGGGACTACACATGTGATTTTCATCACATTTGCAGAGTAGTGTGGTGATCCCAACTTTCCAAAAGTTGGAAATGTGTAAAAATCCCTTTTCATCAAGCATAACTGCATGCACATGTTTGAAAACATCATAGACTATAAACCCACAGGAAATGCCATCAGCTACATCACTATTTTTAGTCCACATGTGGGATATTTGTGAGCTCATCTCTTGGATGACTTGTACTTTCTTGACTGTTATAACCAGCAATAAAAGCACAATAAACCAACACTCGCTTTGAATCTTATGAGGCTAGAATTGAGGGAAAACCGGAGTTTTTTAGATTTTTCATGGGCTTGATGACAGCAAGAAAGAGAGGCATATTGGTGTGTAAATAATGTTTTTGAATGATTTTTTTGACATATATAAAGGTAGAGGCACTGAAGGAGGGGAAAGGACAACCCAAAAAAAGATTTACATGGGACATGAAAGAGAGAAATTCAACATAGAAATAAAGTTTCATAAGAGCATTAGTGGGGAGAGTGTCCAGCTTAAGGACCATAGTCAAAAGGGTGTAATTCATGCATTTCTGATGAAAATCCCAATAGTGATCAGTAAAATTATAGATAAAGTTAACTATGGAAGAATAATATTTGAAAATGGTCTCATATCTCATATCTGAAAAAAGGTACAATAAACTAGAACTTGCTCTGAATCTTATGACACCAAACTCAGGGGAGAACACATTTTTTCATATCTGTTGATGACAATAGGAAATGTAGACATATTGTTGATTAAAAAATTCCTATGAATGGTTTTTTGGGAAGATAAAGGTAGATGCACTGAAGAATAGGAACACCAAACCCTTTAAAAGAAAAATAATTAGGTTTACACAATGCCTGCAAAAAAAAAATTCAACAAAGAAAGAAAACATCACAAGGGCATTATTGGAGAAATCATCCAGCTTTAGGAGCATGGCCAAAAAGGTGTAACTCATGCATTTATGATAGAAGATCCAAACAGTAATCAGTAGTAATCAATAAACTTATAGAGAAAGTCCACTATGGAATATGCCTCTTTGGAAATGGTCTCAAATCTCATGTTCGAACAATTCTGAAGCAGTAATATGTAGTGTAGAATTATGCCTCCTTCATATGTCAGAATAAACCAAAATCCTATACTTGTCAGCCCAAATACAAACTTACTAATTTAGCAAAAATCAAAGCAAGATCCATTCTGTCGACATATTGACTATCCTCCAAGAGGCATGATCACAATTTCTCAATGTAGTGTTAGGTACACTTGCATAATGAATCACAATGAGAATATTTCAGTGAAGAAACTGGCTTGAAGGTTTATTCATAATGAAAAAGCTCTGATCTCATCAAGGGTTTAATCCTTCATGCCAATAATTAAACATTGTATGCTCAGTCTGGGCACAGTTTTTCACAACAAGTTCTTAGTTTCATTTTCCACGACATGAATAGTGGAAGCCCATTCTATTACCATGCAACCCCCAGGAATATTGATATTTAGTTCTTAGCTTTTTTCTCTATCCCATCTATTAAATTTGAGGGGAAAACTTGGTAGAGATGTGATAGTGTTGCAAACTGGGATCCTTGTGCTCCATTTTTAGTTCATCAATTTGTAATAATATCTCCTTGTGAGCTTCATTATGCTCTAGTAAGACATTGTTGGGGAGTGATTTCATGTTCTATTATAGCTTCATTATACATAGATATTACTTTTTGCGCCCTAAAGTATGGCCTGAATCAATCACCCACTCAACCATAAAGGCCAAAACCTGCTCATCGACTTACTCATCATGTTCAACACGAAATTCAATATCAGCATAGTTGATTTCCTATTTTATAGGAGCAGGGATTTGGGAATGATATATTCGTGCTTCCTTATGAGCTTGAAGTGTGCCTTCAGCACTCCCTTCTACTTGAGAAGAGGACCCTCAACAGGATTTGTCTCTTTGTCGTGGCATTGGAGTTGTCAAGAAGGGGAGTAATCGAGTATGGGTATGCACAAAGGTGAAGACTTCAAATGGATATAGCCATGTCCAATAGGAAGGAGCTTCAATGGTGTAAACACAAGGTACGATTGAGCGTAAATTAATTTTAAGTTGGAGAGGAGAAGGTGTAGGGTTGTGGGCACCACCAAAGGAGGTATGAATAATACTATGGCTCATAGAGCCTTCCCAAGGTGCAAGACAGACCCAAGTCTCTGACTATGTAAGAAAAATCTTGAGTTCACAATTTAATTTCCCTACTTTAACAATTTCAAATTTGATTTATTTACAATAGACTATAATAGTGGAATAAGCCCACCATGCATTAAGGAAATTTTGTAGACGTAATACTGAATTATCTCTGAGGGCTCTCAAGATGAAGAGTTGGGTGTGTGATGGAGACCTTTGGTGCCACCACCTATGAACCCATAGTTCTTCATGCACTTTTTCCTCGCAGATTGTGTGCCTTTTCCATAGGGAAATTCTACCCCCAAAATGAGCATGTAAAATTAAGGAACCTAGGAAGGTTATGTACCTTGGGAGTCCATATTGTGCAACTTAGGGCAACATATGAAATTATGGCAGGAACAATATGAAATTATTGGTGTATGCATGCAAATTATCATTTAAGGCAGAACAGAGATAGGGGATCGTTATTTGAGGAATATCACCTTGGAATTGAAAATGTTGTGTGGTATGGCCAATGGTGTTTCCAAGGAGTTTTGGGCCTTGGTCATTTCCAGTAATGTTTCGCACACTCTTTTGGAAATTTTCAAGCCCACCTAGGTGCCCAAGAAACTTGTGAGATGCAGACCCATAGGGTAATATCACCCTGTGAATGCCAATGATACTTTAAGATAACGTAATTTGGAGGTGTCTCTTATCTCAATAATTATGCCAGGTTCTTCCCTTGCCAAGGTAATTTTGGGAATGAACTAAATTTTTTGTTCAAGTGTTTGTCTTTTGAGTATTTTTTGAGAGCATGTAGATTTTGGCTCTCGAAAAAAATACAAAATTTGTTTTTGAAGTCATTATAACAGTTAGTCTAACGTGGATGCATTTTCTGTGAAATTTACAGAATGATTTTGAGTTTGAAAAACGGGATTGGCTGACTGTTAGTAAAGATGAATTACCAACTGGTTATAGATTTGTAAGTATCAATTCACACATGCTTCTGTTTAAAAAAGATGGCAAATTCACTATTAACTAGAAATAATTTTTGTTGGCCTTGCTTTTTTTAGTTGTGAAGATTGAACCTGTGGGTGGTTATGGGGAGGAATCATGTATTTGCAAACTGTGCCCTTCAATAAAATGTCTTGTAATATGTGTTCTTTTTTCTTGAATTTATTTGCAGATTATGGGGTTGAATCCTCCATTTGGTGTTAAAGTTGCTCTTGCAAAAAAAATTATTAACAAAGCCTTGGAGTTCAAGCCAAAATTGGTCATCCTTATTGTTCCAAAAGAAACACAGAGGTATATTATTTTTCATCATGGAAGGGTATTAAACTTATGAACTCTTTTAATGTAGAACAATAGGTCAATGAAATCAAGTCATCATACATCTTGTAATAAACCCTATTACATTTTAAAGTTGAGAATACTACAAAATATATACATCTTGAATCAATTATGTGGCCAATATTTGTGATGTTTCTGTGATATGACATTTCTTGGTTTGAAACTTTTCTTGAACATACTTGATGAGAAAACGGGACCAAATAAATATGATCTTATTTGGGAGGATCTAGAGCTTTTGAGAGGCCAAATGTTTCTGCAAACTTCAATAGACGAAAAATGTTCTTCATTGTTTACATTGATGATAGTTAGGCACAGAGAAATTTGTTTCTAATAACTTTTAGAAATATATTACACAAGTTTAGACAATTTTTTTTTCATTTGAAATTTATTCCTTAATAATTATTGGATTTCCCAGGATCCATGTCCAATTAAGGAGTGGTCAGATTTGCTGTGACCAAAGACCTATTGGCATGTTTCTATGCGAAATTGTTAGCCAATGGTAGGTGTGCATGCTCCCTTGTGGGTTGTATCCCTACTGGGGATCTTATTCAATTAGTATCAGCCTGACCTTCCCTTAGCCTTCCTATGCGGGCAGGGTGAAGGATAGCACTAATCACCCATCTTACCAGAGGCAACGAAGTGGAGATCCTCCCTATATGCGCTGCTCAAAACTGAGGTGTCAGAAGGCCATACCCACCCGCTTATTCAAAAGGGACTTGCATCTGTTGTGTTGATTGATTCTAAAATCTTGAATTTTGGATTCCATACTTGAATACTTGAAGAAATCCACAAATTAAATGTTACACTAGAGAAATTGTTCTCTACTTTTTAAATAATAACATAGAGGTATCTTATTTTTCATTATTGAAGGGTATTAAACTGATGAACTCAATTTTATGCTTAGTGTAGTATCTCAAATGTTTGTTGGTCACTTGGGGGAGTTGGAACTCATAGGAGCATCCATAGCTAGCGTGGGAATTCAAGGGTTGGCCTATGGAATTATGGTCAGTATTTTTATTTTTCATGAAATTTTGAAAAGTTTTATATGCTTTAATATATATCTTTGTCTTCAGAATGAGCCACATTTGATGATTAGAAAGATCGAATCAAAATATATCTCTATTCCCAGAATGAATCACTCTGGACAACTAGAAACGTTGACTAATCTCTGTCCCTAGAATAAGCCACTCTTCATGGTTATAAAAATTGACCAAAATTTGAGAATGAGTCACATTTGATGGTTATAAAAATCCATCAATATATATCTCTATTCCTAAAATGAACCACCTTCGATGGCTAGCTAGAAAATTCGAGTAATCTTTGTCCTAAAATTGAGCCACACTTGATGATTTTAAAGGTTGAACGAAAATTTAGATGTGAGTAATCCCAAAATACACTTATGGTTCTAATGCTTGACCAAAAATTTAGATGAGAATAAATGTGAGTAATGCCAAAATGGCAAAACAAAATTACTCTTCTCTTGTTTTAAAGGATCACCCAAAAAAATATAATGAGATTTTTTTGTTAATAAATTACAACAAAATTTACACTTATATATGTTCAGTATAGTTTGCTATTAGTAGTGTATTTTCCCTGGTCTCTTGTGATGCAGCTGGGAATGGCAAGCCCTGTGCAGACTGTGTGTGGGAAATCTTCTGGTGCTAAATAGTATAGTATGCTTGGTGTTATTATGAATCTTTCGTCGTAAAATATCACTTTAGATACGCATAACAAATAGCCCTAACATCGATTATGGCTTCAAAATATCTTTAAGTATGCTGCACAAATTTAGATCTAAGCACAAAAGACATCAAGCAGATAAAATATAATATGGCTCCATGCATCCAATAGACAAGACAAGAACAAAGTGTTTAAAAGAATGATTTGTATTATATTAAAGAATGGGGCACCTGAGAGGAAAACAAGAAAGGTGTTTTCCGGTTCTCCTCAATTGGATGGGTTCCTGAAAGTCCTCAGCGTTTCAGATTTAAAATTCCTCTCTCTTATTGTGGTAGAAAAACCCCGACAAACATAGAACTCAATGGGAGTTCACAAAGCAAAAATGGAAAATGGTGACCAAGAGTAGATCTAGTGTGATCTAATGCAATGAAGGTGACTAATGAGTGGGGAAAACCCTTCTATTTATAACAAAATATTGGGGTGTTCTAGAACTCGGTGCATAAATAAAATATTATTAATCAAATTCTAGAATCACCCTTTAGGAATATTTTATTATATTTGTTGGAGGGAAAAGGATTTTTGACTTGGGTCAATCCCTTTATTTATAAGTAACAAATAAATAAATGATTTATTTATTATTTTAGGGAGATGATTGGGGATATAATTAAATAAATAATGGTTTATTTAATTATTTGTATGTGATTTAGTCAAATTTAACTAAGAATATTATTTAAATGATGATTTAAATAACTTATTCTTAGGAAATAATTAAATAAATAAGGATTTATTTAATTAATTTCCTTGTTTTGGGTTAAATATGACCGGGAAGTATAAACGAATGTGGTGAAAGCAATTTTACTTAGGGTAAAATTGGTCTTACATGGTGTACTTGGGTTCATCGAATACTCTAATGGTGTAATATATTCCCCCAATGTGCAGTGCAGAGTAAATATTATGAAAGTACGTTGTAGAACTCAATCACTGAACCAATAACATATGAAATGAGAGAGATGAATTTAAAGGTATTTAAAGTGCTACAAGACTAGACCTGAGGAGATGAGACTTACAGGTGACAGCCTCTAGTTTATGAAGTGAATTTTTGTGCTAAAGGCTGCTTGGGGAGGCATACCTATACCCCGTAGAGACAAAGAGTATAAACAATGAGGTGCAGAAAACCATGGGCTTGTAATAGTAAACATGTGTTTGGCCTAAAAATGAACGAAAAAAAGAGAATGATAGATCACGTACATTATTATGCTGGAATAACAAGTAGGACTTATACAATAAGATTTGAGTACATGAGATATAAATACGCCCAAATGCCCCCTACACACGGGGAAGGGCTCGCAAAATCTAACTGATACATGCAAATCGAAGAGGCGCTGCAATCGGTTGAGGCTGATATCGTCAAATGAGAGGAGATGCATCAAGGGTGGAAAATGAAGAAATCATCCAGGCATGTGGGGGGCTACCTGCAGGGCCACCCCTTCATGAGGATTGAGACATCTCACACACGCCTGGGAATCACCAATAGCTGTTGTTGCATCACTGGACCATCAAGTGTATGGATCACGATCATGATGAAAAGAGCTCGAACCAATGTACACTACCCCCTAGACCTGGCTTCTGGAATAAATGAGTTGATGTCGACAGAAGTAGGTCCGCCATAGGTGAGGCAATAAGGGAATCAACTAAGGCATGAGAGAAAATAGTAGAGTGACTGACAGACTGACACTGATGATGATGATGAAATGGAATATGGGTACGGATGAATGACTTTTTATGTTGAAACACAAAGGGCATGAATGACATGGCAGCGACTGACACAATATCATAAGGGATAGGGGATAGTGGGACTGAAGGCCATAATGTGCGACACAAGAGAGAGACCAAACAATGAAGGATGGAGGACTATAGCGGGGTACAAAGGGACTCGGGATAGACTCCATGAATGCGATGATGACTCAACTTGGATGCTCTAAACAAGGGCGACTCGATGGTGCTGCCACACAGTAAAGGTTCAATGGGGGACCATGAAAACATGAGTACAAGATGGTAACTCATGACGAAAATCAACACGAACAAGTACAAGTATGGAGGCAAAGTGGTGCCTCAAGTACAAGTGTTGTAAGTGAGGAAATCCGATTTTGAGGAGAGGTGAAGAGACCCTTCTTGGACAAAATGTGTCCTGGTGAAGTATCAAGGTACTAAAAACTAACAGGTACCCAGGGCTCATGAACAGGCCAGGTCTCACTTTTTGGGGTCTGTTCTACGACCTGGGTAGCAGGTACTGGGCAGAAAACTACAACTTGTCCGAGGAGATGACCTGAAAAGTGCGACCTGTCAGAGAAAGTGGGTTTCAGTGCTGTTTTTTGGCTGAGATCTGGGATTTGTATGGTTGAGGGACTTAGGTGCCCCTAAGCATGATGTGGTCATGCCAAAAGGTATTTAGGAAAAGGGGAATCTAAACACATTTGAATGAAGTGGTGCACCACTTGTTTTTGTTATGGTTATGCAGCTTGAGAGAGGAAATGGAGGGTGACCAATCTCTTTTAGTACTGCATATGAATCAAATGGACTTTAAGTTTCTTGGTTGGCATACCTGGTGCCATTATCCCAAATAGAGGATTTGGAGATAATGAACTGATGCTCTCTTAGAAAACCTATAGGTTGGTCAACAACAATGTCTAAAAGACTGGGTTGCTGATGTAAGATGAAGGAACGATAAGGGGTATCATCCCTAGAGTGATCTGAAGTGATATGGGACTCTAGAGGGGCTTCTATATGTGGAAGAGTAATGGTACTAAAGTCGGCACGACCAGATATACTAGGAGAGTTGTGGAGAATTGCTTCTCCTGGTCTCTCAAATATGGGTGCCCCCTTACACAAACATTGGGTTTCAATGTAATGGCCACAAGGTGTATGTGGTGTGAACGCATGGGTTCGATGTAAGGGGGAATGGAGAAGGTCAGGGGAGATGATTCCTTCCATAATGTCATCATCGTGATAGAATATGGGGTGAATGGTGGGAGAAAGACCACTGGACGCGGCGAAGCTACCTAACTCGTCATCATGAGAAGAAAGGGTCACATCTGCATCGTCACAAGGGGTGACCGAAGAGTAAGAAGATAAGGGATCTACCGATGTTGAGCCCAAGGTGATCGCTGAAGAAAGGTCAAGCGAAACAACAGCGGAGGATTCAAAGGGAATGTTCCCCGAGGGTCTCATGGATGATCATAGGTAGAAAATGGTGGACGAAGGCTCCGTCATCTTGAAATCAGGAGGGGGAATGTCAATGGGAGTAGTCATGTCTGGTAGTTCTGCCGAAGCAAAACACGCAAATAGGGGAGAGGTGGACTCATGGCGCTTGGCCTTGAATTGGCGGACCGCGGCTAGAGAGGTGTGGAAGTCCTTGAGCCGGGAACAAAGGTGGGTGTAATGGCCATGGAGATCACACAAAGCACAGGGGTGGTTGGTGTGAATAGTCTTGGGGTTCTTGGTTGTGGTCGCGGAAGAAACAAAGGCTTCCGGGAACGCGACATTAACCATGGGTTTGAGATGAGGCAGTTCAGGACAGGTATGGGTGGCGTGACCGACAACATCACACAAAGAACACTGGATGGTATGCTTTGGAGGCCGCGGAGGGTTTTTTGGGGTGGCCTTGTCCTTTGATGCCCCCCTGTGAGCATTTCCATTCTTACCCGAAGCGCTCGCAACAGGAGGTGGGTCCTGTTGAGGTGACTGAGGCACTCTTGCAGTGGGAGAAGTCCTGGGGATTGGTTGAACCGAGGTCAAAGAAATATAAGTTTTGGGTTGACCAGGTCGGGTAGTGGTTGGAGGATCAAGGTACCAAATGGGAATCCCAAGGGTCAAGTTAGGAAGAGAGAGGGTGGCCATGACAGGTATTGTGTACACTCCTGGTGGGGGAGCTAGGAACGGTAGCTGACTAGAGGCGTAATGGCTAGGAGGGATGGCTCCAAGATGGTTGAGACCTAGTGGAACTGACCCAGGAGGGTAGAGAGGCGCATGGGTATCAGCAGTAGGAGAAGGGGCAGAAGGGAGAGGTCCGGCTAGCTGAAGCGAAGGGCTAGGAGCGAGTTGCGGCAGGCGATGTTGTGGTTGCTGACTAGCCGAAGCAGGCTGCATAAGGTTGGCCCAAGACGATTGCATCATGCAAACATTCGCTAAGCTGGGAGCAGAGATAGGAGGATGAGGAAGACTAGGGAAGGTTCCAAGCAAGGAGGAGTCTTTATAGATGCCGGGGGATACACTGGTCAAAGAATCGACGGTTTTCTTATTGGCTATAGAAGAGATGGTTGACTCAGGGGAGTGCTGAGATGTTGGCTCATGATATGTCAACTAGTCGATGGTGAAAATCTTTCCATTATGAGGGAAAAACATCTTGCAGTGGACTACGGATGGGACGACAGACATGGCATAGGTGTAACTACGTCCCAAAAGAATGTTATAGTCAAGAGGGGTGTTGATAACTTCAACATCGACGCAGATAGTCTTGCCCGCAAGAGTGATAGGACAGTTGCAGAAAAGGCCAATGGGCTGGGAGGCGTGGCCATCCCACGCTCGAAGAGTGATCATGGGAGGGGCCAACTTAGAAGATCCGAGTTATTTCCAAACCGAAGCGGACATCACACAGGTGGATGCCGCCTCATCAATGATGCACCGGGAAATGTTAGCGTTCCAAATTTTGACTGGGATTTGGAAAGCTATAGAAGCAGGAAGAGGAGGAGACGCTGACTGATGGGCATCGAAAAAAATCAATTGGTCATCTGTGGGATCTACAGCACCCAGGGCAGATAGTAGAGCTTTTCTTTGAGAGGGGCACGACTGAAGGAGTTCCAGCGTTGAAATGGCAGCGGGAGATTGGGCCAGCTCATCTACTATGCTATATGAATGGGCAACTCGGTTAGAAGTAGCATTTCGGTGTAACGGTCCCTTAGGAATCTTAGTATGAACCTCGGCTTTGGGCTGAGGGATATGCAAGGGACCATTAGTTGTAAAAAGAGGCTCTGTAGAACCTGAAGAAGGTGATGCGAGTGCAGATGGAGCAAGAGACTGGGGGTATGGACGGGACTGAGTTTGAAGGTTAAGGTCAACAGTTATAGGGGAGTCAGAGTTCATCATGAGCATCTGGTAATCAGAGGTACCAGATGGAGGAGGTTGAGTGGCTACCAGTCTGTGAGGTGGTTGGGTAGCCACAAATCCCTGCTGTGCATCCACCAACTCTTAAGGGGGTTGTGACTGCTATTGTGGGGGTTGAGAAGACAAGGGAGGCGGGGGTGCGAATGCTGGAGGAGCTGGAGCACTAGGTTGTGGATATGGATGATAATGAGGTTGGGTAACAGTGTGGTAAACCGGAGGTTGGGCAGAAACATGAGGCATGTCGGATCCTAGATGTGTGCTACCGGGAGGGGGAGAAGTGCAGGAGGTGGTGCCCCCTCCCCCAGGAAAACCATAGCTCATGGGAGGTTGGGCGGATGGATGAGAGAGAGCTTCAACAATACCGTCGGTGATATGAGGTGCCCCTGATGTATTAGTGCCACCGGGTCTAGGGAGGTCAGGAAGGACAATATAAGCATAACCAGATTGAGCATAGATCAGGTCATATTTCAAGGCTATTTGGAGGGAGGCTTCTTCGGTTTGAGGAAAATAAGATGTGACATCTTTGCCGATGGGGAGTAAGAGAGATCTAAGGAACCAATCCATGTAGACACGGTCTTTGAAGGTAGGGGCTTGACATAGGATCTTTCTTCTCTGCCATTCTTTAACATGATCGAATAGGCAGGTCATAGACGATTGATGAAAATAAGTTAAAAGTTAGATACCAGTGTCATAATGAGGGGGAAGCTGGAAATAAGATAAGAAGGCGCAGGAAAGGGTCGCAAATGTGGTATGGGAAGAGGTGGCTTGATCAACATACCATTTGGAAGCTTCGCCGGTAAGCGTGTGCTGGAACAAACGAAGACGGATGGAGTCATCGGTGATGGAATTGGAAGAACACCACATGTGGAAAGATTGGATATGGTTAGAGGGATCTTCACTAGCAAGGCCTTCGAACTTGGGAATGTCGGAGGGGAGCTTGGTTGGCATAGCAGGCCAACTAACATCGTGGCAAATAGGATCATTAATCAGCTGATTGAAATCGGGGAGACTGAGGCCAGCCATATAAGGGAGTAATGGGGCAGTCAAGGTAGGTCCCGTAGGGGTTCCACTGGACACGGACCTAGCCATAGAACTGGGGTTCGGGCTAGGTCTGGAACTAGACATGGGGAAGGTAACAGGGGGGGAACCAAGAGAAGGGGGAGAACCCGAACAATCAGAGGAAGAGTCAGAGTGCGGACTCGGGGGAGGAATTTATCGATGACGACGGGAAGGAGGAAGTCGACCAAGCGGAAACTGAGGGTGAAGGCCAAGAATTCTCTGAGAAAGGGGCCTTGGGGGCGCAATGATGACGGGAGAAGCAAAAACCGACAAGGGAAGGGGGAGACAAAATCAAGTGAGGTCAAGGGCAGAAAAGGTGCAGTGACAATTGATTTTAAAGTCTTTTCCAGGCAGTGTTAACCAGGCACTTATTCACTTAGGGTCAATGTGTGGCGTGTGTTAATTTTAATTGCTTAAATCCAGATGTTTTGAGAGTAAAATAAAAAGTTTGCTGCGTAACTGAAAATAAATCTGCAGTAAATAAGACTAAAAGGACAGAAAACTAACAAATAACAAGGTAGAAATTTAACCCAAGAAGGCGGGTCTCTCAAAACTAGTCTCTGAGAGGGAAAAGCTAGGCAAAGCACGCTAAAAAATATGCCAATAGATCTAAGGTTCAGAGGGACTGGGATATAAAGGGTAAATCTGCTGAAAAGTGGTGCAGAAAATAGCAAATAGGCAGAGGCAAGGTTTCTGCTGAAAGGGAGGAGATCAACTAAAAATAGAAGAGACAAGGTAGTGGCCTTAGAAATGAGCCCCAAACAAAATGATATGAGGTGTTTTGACAGGGAGAAGATCTGATCTAAAGGGATCTGAAAAGGAGGTATCAGATCTGAGAAAAACGAGGTTGAAACTCTGAAAATTTAGACTACTAAAACAGCAAAGACTCTCCCACAAAAGTGGAGGGTACCGGAGCCCTAAGGGGCAATATTCCCTCTTATTTCGAGTAAAGAAGATCGTAAAACAGTTCAGAAAACCGCTGAGACTGAGGCCGGAAACCTCGATAGAAGCCTAAAAACAAACCTTAAAAGTGCCGAAAAAATTTAAAAAGTGCAGATCGAAGGTTCTGACCTGTTTTCAGTCCAGGTCACAGGTTTGGGGCAGAAAAGTGTGTCCTCAAGCTCAAGTCACACTTTTTGGGCCGATAAGTGCGACCTGCAGATCTGGCTGTCTCGGCAGCAGATTTCAGAAAAATTTGTCGTCTCAGCTGCGGCTGATGTTTGTCACCTGTTCAATAAGGCCAGAAACACACGGAAGTTAAAAATTTGACTGCTTGAGGGTGTTAGGGGTGAAAAAAAAACATAAAAATAGGGAAAACATAAAATGGAAGAGAAACCCTAGGGTATGAAATAGCTGGATATGCAGGAATAGATAAAATGACAGCGGTCGTAAAATAAAACCCGTGTGGAGTTGCCAATTGTTAGTATGAATCTTTCGTCGTAAAAGATCACTTTAGCTACGCATAACAAATATCCCTAACATCGATTATGGCTGCAAAATATCTTTAAGTCTGCTGCACAAATTCAGATCTAAGCACAAAAAGACATTAAGCAGATAAAATATAATATGGCTCCATGCATCCAATAGACAAGACAAGAACAAAGTGTTTAAAAGAATGATTTGTATTATATTAAATAATGGGGCACCTGAGAGGAAAACAAGAAAGGTGTTTTCCGGTTCTCCTCAATGGGATGGGTTCTTGAAAGTCCTCAGCGTTTCAGATCTAAAATTCCTCTCTCTTATTGTGGTAGAAAAACCCTGACAAACATAGAACTCAATGGGAGCTCACAAAGAAAAAATGGAAAATGGTGACCAAGAGTAGATCTAGTGTGATCTAATGCAATGAAGGTGACTAATGAGTGGGGAAAACCCTTCTATTTATAACAAAATATTGGGGTGTTCTAGAACTCGGTGCATAAATAAAATATTATTAATCAAATTCTAGAATCACCCTTTAGGAATATTTTATTATATTTGTTGGAGGGAAAAGGATTTTTGACTTGGGTCAATTCCTTTATTTATAAATAAAAAATAAATAAATTATTTATTTATTATTTTAGGGAAATGATGGGGATATAATTAAATAAATAATGGTTTATTTAATTATTTATATGTGATTTACCAAATTTAATTAAGAATATTATTTAAATGATGATTTAAATACTTATTTTAGAAATAATTAAATAAATAAGGATTTATTTAATTAATTTCCTTGTTTTGGGTTAAATATGACCGGGAAATATAAATGAATGTGGTGAAAGCAATTTTACTTAGGGTAAAATTGGTCTTACATGGTGTACTTGGGTTCATCTAATGATAATAGGTTAGATGACCAAAAAATGGTGTAACACTTGGATTCATCTACCAATGATCGATGATAATAATGACAACAGCTATAATACTTTTGGCAATCCTCTACTTATTTGAAGATACCGTGATGGTTTCCATATGGCAGAGCAAATAAATTTTTGCTGCTGGAGCTATTTTTTCAAGAGGCCTTATTCCTTAGCTATTTGCATTTGCCATCAATTGTTTGATGCAAAGATTTTTGCAGGCCCATAACATAGTGGCTCCCCTGGCCTATATTTTTGTTGTTACATTTCTACTCCACATTTTGTTGACTTGACCTATAGTAGACAAGCTGGGATACGGCCTGCTAGCAGTAGCCTTGGTACTAAGTTTGTCTTGGTGGATTTTGGTGATTTCTACTACCTTATATGTATTCTACAGCCCATGTTTCAAGGAGAGATGGATTGGTTTCAGCATAAAGGCCTTCACAGGACTCTGGGCCTACTTCAAGCTAACTGTAGCTTATGCTTTTGTGCTAACGTATGCATTTTATATCTTTTGCAGATAGATTATCTAAACTATGTCAGTTGTACAATAGATTATATGAATTATGTATGGAATTTTACATAGTAGCTTAGATTATTTTTATGAGTTCTATTTTTAATTTATTTATTCTTCAAATATAGTTTTGAAATATGGTACACTCAAGGACTTGTGTTTATATCTTGTTTGCTACCAGATTTAGAGGTTCCTCTAGATTCAATTTCTGTTTGGTATGTGGGAAAAACCATTCTAGTATAGAAATAATTGATCACAAACCTTGCTAGTCATCTATGTCTTTTATAAATTTAGATTTTCAATAGATTTTTAATGTAAGTACTTTTGGATTATTTGCAGCATGAATTATTACAACTAGGAATTTATGGGAATGTTTGGTCTCAGCACAGCTGCAAGGTATATATTTATTTCCCTAAAAATCGCTGATAAACATGATTACAACTTGGATAAAATTATATCATATTGTTTATTTTATTTTTTTAATCTGAGAATTTGTGCCATGATTTTTGTATCTATATGTTCAGCATAAGAGTTGGTAATGATCTGGGAGCCCGACACCCTAAAACTGCAATATTTTCAGTTACAGTTGTGGTCCTCACATGCTTCATCATAAGCGTCATTCTTGCCGCAGTAGTCATGTTACTGAAGATAGAAGTGGCTATATTATTCACAAGCAACATTGTGGTTATGAGAATTATTCTTACAAGATCTTGAATGTTCCTTTGTAGGATCTATTCCATGTTGTTAACAATATTTTCCAAGCAAATGGAAAATAGAAACATGTCAAATGAACATAGAAACATTTAACGTTTGACATCTATAGGATACTTTGTTGTAGTTATCAATATGCTTTATAAACTAGTTTGAATAAATTTTCTCCTTAAATTTGAAATTTACCAAACCATTTATCTTCATCTATATTGAAACATTGAAGAGAGTTGATTTGTTCCTTTCGAAATAATAATTTCATCTAAAAATTATTGGATTTATTGCTACAAGGGGTGGGATATCTATCTCTTAATATAAAAGTGTGAAATCCATTACTAGTGAAACTTTCTAACATAAGAATTAATTCATAGCTAAACACACCTTTATGAATAGTTTTGACATTATTAACAGAAAGAAAGAAGGGTAAAACTTTTTGATATTTACATGATGATTGATTATTATCTTGAAAATACATTATTATGAGTAGTAGCATGTTTGGTGTTAGATCCATAGGTTACGCCATTTTAAAATACAATATTTCATAGAAAAATTCATGACACTTGAAAAGGATCATAAACAAAATTAATTTTAATTGGTTGTTGTTTATATTTGCTAAAAAACCATTTACAAATCGTAATTATGAAGGAAAAAATTGTTAAGGTCACAATCAAGATTTGAGAAATCCATTGGAAGTGCAAGAACATACACATAACTTTAAATTGTTATATGGAGAACCATGATCAACATAAAACAACCCACTAATGCAAATTTGGTTATATGGTGTGGTTATATCTCAATTAAAAAAAAATGAGCACGACAATGACACATTGTACAACACATGGAAGAGAACACTTTCAATTTTAATCCACCCATGCCCATGAGGTTGGATTATAATAATAATAGAGAAAAAATATTTAAACTATTTGACACTTCCATGATGATTGATGAGGAAACCATTATTACAAGTAATAACATACATTATTCATGTTAGATTTATATATTATACTATTTAGAAATACAATTATGAATAAGAAAATTCATGATACTTGAAAAGATTCATAAAAATGTTTCCAAAAGAAATTAAAATAACAACTTCCAAGTAAAGGGAAATGGCTTACAAAATAGTGTATAATAATTTTTTCCATAACACGTGTTGAAACTTTTAAAATATTGAGAAAAAAAAATATAGATTACAAGGGGATGTGTAATATGTAAACGATCAAAGATAAAATTTTGGAGAAATAACTAAATCTTGATTACAAGATCTTGAATGTTCCTTTGTAGGATCTATTACATGTTGTGAACAATATTTTCCAAGCATATGGAAAATAGAAACATTTCAAATGAACATAGAAACATTTGACATTTGACATTTGTAGGATACTTTGTTGAAGCTATCAATATGCTCTATAAACTAGTTTGAAAAAATATTCTCCTTAAATTTGAAATTTACAAAACCATTTCTCTTCATCTATATTGAAACATTGATGAGAGTTGAGTTTTCTTCCTTTGGAAATAATAATTTCATCTAAAAAATTTTGGATTTATTGCTACAAGGGGTGGGATATCTATCTCTTAATATAAAAGTGTGAAATCCCTTACTAGCGAAACTTTCTAAGATAATAATTAATTCATAGCTAAACACACCTTTTTGAATAGTTTTGAAATTATTAACGGAAAGAAAGAAGGGTAAAACTTTTTGAGATTTACATGATGATTGATGATTACCTTGAAAATCCATTATTATGAGTCATAGCATGCTTAGTGTTAGATCCACAGGTTACGCTATTTTAAAATACAATATTGCATAGAAAAATTCATGACACTTGAAAAGGATCATAAACAAAATTCTTTTTAATTGGTTTTTGTTTATATTTGCTAAAATCCCATTTACAAATGGTAATTATCAAGGCAAAAAATTTTAAGGTCACAATCAAGATTTGAGAAATCCATTAGAAGTGCAAGAACCTACACATAACTTAAAATTGTTATATGGTGAACCATGATCAACATAAAACAACCCACTAATGCAAATTTGGTTATATGGTGTGGTTATATTTCAATAAAAAAGGGTTTTAAGGATGACAATGACAAGTTGTACAACACATGGAAGAGAACACTTTCTAGTTTAATCCGCCCATGCCCATGAGGTTGGATTATAATAATAACAGAGAAAAAAGTTTTCTATTTGATACTTCCATGATGATTGATGAGGAAACCGTTATTACAAGTACTAACATACATTATTCATGTTAGATTTATATATTATACTATTTAGAAATACAATTATGAATGAGAAAATTCATGATACTTGAAAAGAGTCATAAAAATGTTTCAAAAAGAAATTAAAACAACAACTTCCAAGTAAAGGGAAATGCCTTAAAAAATTGTGTATAAGAATGTTTTCCATACCACATGTTGAAACTTTCAAAATATTGAGAAAGCAAAATATAGATTACAAGGGGATGTGTAATACGTAAACAATCACAGATAGAATTTTGGAGAAATAACTAAATCTTGATTATAAGATCTTGAATGTTCCTTTGTAGGATCTATTCCATGTTGTGAACAATATTTTCCAAGCACATGGAAAATAGAAACATGTCAAATGAACATAGAAACATTTGACATTTGACATTTGTAGGATACTTTGTTGAAGCTATCAATATGCTCTATAAACTAGTTTGAATAAATTTTCTCCTTAAATTTGAAATTTACCAAACCATTTATCTTCATCTATATTGAAACATTGATGAGAGTTGAGTTGTTTTCCTTTGGAAATAATAATTTCATCTAAACACTTTTGGATTTATTGCTACAAGGGGTGGGATACCTATCTCTTAATATAAAAGTGTGAAATCCATTACTAGCGAAACTTTCTAACATAAGAAATAATTCATAGCTAAACACACCTTTATGAATAGTTTTGTATTCTTGAATGTTCCTTTGTAGGATCTATTCCATGTTGTGAACAATATTTTCCAAGCACATGGAAAATAGAAACATGTCAATAGAAAATAAAAGTAGGAGACCTCCATCATGAGAAGAGACAATAATGAAGAGATTAGCCACATCAAATATAAACCAATCTAAACTAATGAAGAGATGCAAATATGATGACATTTGATATCAAAACTAAACTAACGATACAATAATATATATATGTAATTAAATATTCATTCATCACCATCATATCCATGCAAAAAAAGGGGTGAGTTAAGATCATCTAGGAGTAAACATCATGGACACATTAAATCACCATAACTTAATTATCTAGCAAAGCACCCTTATCCAGTAGATCATAATATATTGTTAATACCAACACATATCTAACCATCCACATGTCCATTTATTTGAAAGCAATCCACAATATAGTCTTAAACTATATAAATTCCAATTCAGTGTAGCAGTTATATGGTGCAACCCTAGAATCAAAGTTCATTGTTAATTTTAAGCAATGTCTTCCACTCATATAAAACGTGCTAGTGGAAAATTTTTCCAGAATGGCATCATGATCATCTATCGATAACCTCCATTGTCGTTGTTTTTTCTACTCTCCACTTGCTTCATCTGCAATCAAGTTGCTATGACCAAGTGACTATATTGGGCATAAATAACCTCTCACTGATAATCTTGAAAAATAAAATGATCTTTACATTTCTTTACTTCTTCAAATAAATGTCCCATTGAACCGATTGGGTATGTATAATTTTATGGATCATTATACTCTTACAACAATGTGGATTTAGACATAGTGCATCCTAATAAATAATAATGCACTTTTTCTTGATTATTTTTTGGTGAAATGACAATGAAGACATCACCTTCTCTAACCATATCAGAAACACGATCATAATAATTTTCAATCACAACCACTTCAGTTTCCATTTAATTTTTAGTCACATTTCCAAATGGGGGCAATGATTTCAATTCTTCGTGTTTCCATGTTTTAACAAATTTCTTAATTTAGTTTTCACATTCATTGATGGACTCTATCTGATCAATACATGTATAACAAAAGCAAGAGTACTTTCATTTCTCAATGAAATTTATATTTGTCATGTTCTTCCTCCTAATTGAGTGTAAACTTCTTTTTTGAGGGATTCCAAGGAAATTAAATGGCAATGATCTATCAACATCACCCATTGCAATATTCCAAAATTACTTGCTTGAGAAAAACACACGCATGTTGAGTCAAATTTTGAACAATATTTAATATTTTCTTGATAACAAAATACACACATATCTATACACATATAGCTCTAGACATGTATAACATATTGTTAGTTAAATGTGTACGCTTACCTGTGCACATCAGCTATCCTTGGGTTTGATACATGACTTAAATTTTCTTTGCACCAATTAACAACATTTAAAGAATTTGCAAGTCGGGAAGTTGAGTGATTCAGTTGATGCCTCCTAAGTGCACGTTTTACATATGCCCTAGCACCATCATGCTCTCCTCTTCCATGCCCTGTCTCAAAGAAATTCCATGTATTTCAAATGTTGGTTCTCTTATGAAGACGATACAACCAAAAGAATGATCTTGCTGATTTAAATTGACCAGCTCAACCATTTGACCATACCTAATGTTCTTTAAAAGTGACCCTTTATTTCAACAATTCATTATAAATAACATTCAAACAATGCTGAACAAAACATGTATCATGTGTTCGATCATCATTGATGTAAAAATAGTACTCCTTAATCACCTCATGATTATTTTCATCGCTATCAAAACCATCGATAGCAAGCTCTGCATGTTTATACAAAATATGCACAAATATAGAAACTTGGTCTCAATCATAATACTCACTTTGTATCTCCTTTTGTGGACTAAACATGTAATTCTCAGCGAAATCAACCACTGGTAATATTTTTCCTTTTGGGAACACATCACGTGATTGCTTGAATTGTAAATCCTACCACCGTGCTATATGACAATGTTTAATATATTTGTATATTTGCACCCTGTACTTCTCCATAAAAAATGTCACTGAAATGTCGTCGCCAAGTAAAGTGATCTTTTCTGATGTTGTGCTTGAATCTGCAATAGGAGTGTAAGTAAAATTTTCATATCACTTCCAATTCAAACTGAGATTTGACAGTCTAGGATCATTAAGATCAATGGGATACTTTGCATCGTAGAGTGCCAAATGAGAACATTCTGGGCATGTTCTTCCACCAACACATTCTTTTTTATAAAATAATTTATTATTCTCTCGTGCACATAATATCTTCAATAAAAATTCACCAACACTTCAAGGAGGGGGGTAATTTGACGAATATTTTATGCCAAAATTTACAAATGTATCATAAAATATGATAGGCTACATGATTCCAAAATTGAATTCTACATGGTAACGACAACAACATGTGTCTCGAGCAGTGATAGGCTTGACATACCATGCTTTAATCTTCACAAATGTGCTAAGGGAAACCTTCACATTAGTATTACTCTCCATAAAGTTTTGGAATAATTCTACTTGACTGACTTGTTTTATATGTTTGGCATGAGATTAATAAGCTCCCTTAGATATATGGCATCGCACATCGTCTTTTTCATTTGGCGACACAGGAGAATTCAAATCCAAAACTCTTTCACCCTATCCCTCACACCATTAGGAACTCTATCATGATATGGATGCCTGCAGATATTATCCCAACATGCAAGTTCATCATTGTCATCTAATTGAATTCTAGATTTTGTATGCCTCCATAAAAATTTTATTGATGTTTTAAACAATTTTGAAGTTGCTGACATCAACTGACTTGATTCATTTTGTTTCATGAGTACACCTATTAAAAGTGCTCAATGAGAATTCTTTTAAACTTGACATTTATTTTTGGCTAGTGTGGCAAGTGCCGACATCACATTTTTTGATACCATTTCATTTGCTAAAACCTCTTTCTCACTTTTAATGCCCAATAATTCCACAACATTTTTGAGATATTTGTTCTTTAAAAATATACGTAACATCTAAGCTTGTGCTATGATAGATTTACCTTCAAAAATATGTTTCAACCCCCAATTTATTTTATCTCGAACTGTCCTTTTCAGGCATTGGTGGTCCTAATTCTTCAATTTTAGTCGGATCCATATTATCTAGAAATTTGTAGTCGTATACAATGTTCTTGGAACTTCCAATTAATTACAGTGAAATTCAATGTGTGGTAGTATCTTCTTGTGGTTCTGATGTTGTCCCTACATTAAAAAACAATATTAACTTCTAATTTGAAATTGACATATACATATTTTTAATTTTAAAACTATCTTAAACTACAATGTTTTAAAAAAAAAATACAAAATTCAAATTGAAGAAACTATTGACTCACAAGTGATATCGATATCAATATTCTCTTGGAAATTTGTGTTTTCAATATTCTCATTGAAAACTTCCTCAACATTTCTCATTTCCTCGTCATTGTCATGCACCTCTACATCTCTTTCACGATGCTCTACCTCCACATTTATTTCATGGCTTAATCTTTCCCTTTCCTCTCGCCTTTTTTTTTGGTAATATCTCATTCTTTTCCACTGAATCAGTTCTTTTTCGATCGTGCCTTGATAGGAAATTATTTTTGTTTCCCATGTATATAAAATTTTAAACCTAAAATCCAATTCTATTTGGACCAAATACCCTCGTTGTGGCCAGCAACAACCCCCCTTTTTATTAGTAATCATACTAAATAAATGTGGACCCTTAGTTAAAAAATCCAAAAAAAATCATTTAGTATTTGTTTCCCTTTTCAAATAAAACCTTCTATCATAACTTAGGGAAATTCCGTAGAAAATACTTAAGAAACACTTAAGTTATGATAGATTACAATAAAATCTTTCTTTGAGTGAAATAGCGCATCCATCGCAAATGATAGATATCTTTTGTAAAAATGAATCTTTTAAACTGCGACTTTGCGATATTGCGATAATGCGATCCCAAAAAGCCTATACGTTAAAATACTGATCGCAAATCGCATATCGCAGAAAAATGTTAAACGAATACTTTTTATATGTGATATTTGCGATTTGCGATTTGCGATTTGCGATATTTGCGATTTTCGATTTCGCGATTTACGATATTTGTGATTTTGCGATGGTTACGCTTTGAGAAAATTGCGATTTGCGATATTGCGATATTGCGATATCACGCAGCAAATCGCAGATCACAATATCGCAGATTCTTAAAAGATCGTTGTCCAATGTAAATCTTTTCATAAATCAATATCCGTTATGTGCTTTAAATGATTGAATTAATGAATGGATTGTCAAATATCAATAAAAAGGATTTTGTTTTGATTGAAAGGTTGTTTCCGTTAGAATAATATATTTCATCCGCCGTTTGCATTTAAAACTATCTCATCACCCTTCTCACGTCATTACTCTCACTTAACTCGTAAAACCGCAGGTGCGAAGGAGCAGAAGACTATACAAAGCATTCACAGAGCCTTATGGGTAAGAAAGAGAAGATTTCAAATTCTGAAAATAAAGAAATGGCTTCAGTGTATGCGGATACTGCTTGCAATAAGGATGCCGGTATCACCACCTGGGAAGGAATGTATAATTTTCTTGAAGAAGAAAATCCCAGGGTGATGCAAGTTGCGGCTACTGCAGGCTCAAGTAATTCATCTGAGGCAACCCTTAACGAACTGGCTTGTTCATTTCTGCACCGGATAGCGGCAAGACCAAGAATTCTTTCGTATACAGACATGGTAAAATGGGTGCTAGACAGCACTGATATTTCAGACAGGCAATTTAGAACTCCAGATCAAGAGCTCATCGGGTCATTCACTACGGAAGATTTTAGGCTGATGTATCATTTGCCAGAACCTCAGGCAACTTATAATAAACAATTCATGGAGGATTTTGCCAAAGAACATGCAAATTTGGCGGAATGCACACAGGAATGGACCAAAAGAGATGAACCATTGAAGAAAAACAAACACGGTATGTATAGTACTGGTTCACTTACCTCTCCATATTGTTTTGCTGTTGCTATGTTATGCAGGCTTTTTGGAAAGCCTGACATAAACATGATCTTGCCTGAATGGCTCTCTTTGTTGAATGCTGCTGTTAACGCTACAATTGTAGACTGGGCCAAAATCTTGTCTAATAATTTTGCCACTGCTATTTTCCATTACCGGTCTAAATGAATTGTTTTCTCAGAGGATTTATCCTCCTTTTTATCTATCTGCTTATGTTATGGACGCTATCTTCTTTGTTTCTAAATTCCCTTTGATGGGTTGGCAATGGACGATTCAAGATCCTTTGCCTATTCATGTGTATCACAAGGAATTATGGGAATCCAAGTTTATTCCTCATTTTTACAAGATTTGCCATGGTATAATGTTGCCTCTACACAAAACATTGTATAATAAAGATGCTCCAAGGTTTTCCCCAGAAGCAGAAGTCGACATTCTTCCCATCGCACGATGGTTTGGGGAAGAATGGTTTACATATGTAAGGGTTTTTGGAAGCTCTGCTTCTCCTCATGTTTTACCCTTATATGTTTCTGATAAACTTATAGCTCGGGAAATTGCATACCAAACCTATGGTCAAGGAGGTTTGACAAAGGATTTAAGGGATAAGAAGAAGGCCATTTGGCCACAATTTCCCGTAGCTTGTGGAACATTTTCATTATTTGATATTGGACATGCATTCAAGGAAGTAAGCAATATTACATGCTTACAATTGTTTAAATTTGCAAAAAGGTTATTCGACCCTAATGAAGTTGTTAAAAATTTCACCACTGCAATCAAATTGAGGATATTTTCCGGAGAAGAGGACCCTTTCGATGATATATTCCTAGGGAAATCCACACTCAAAGAAATTCTACATTCAGCATAGATGCAGTTATCTCCAGAACAATTTCAAGAATTTAAGGTTTATAGAGAAAGAAGACTGACCACCATCACTTTGGAAAATTTGCGTTTGGAACCCGTAAGGGAACCAACTCCTAGTGTTAGTGTAAGTGGCAGTTCGGGTACAGATAAATCTAAGTCAAAATCTGAAAGAGAGACTTCTGAACGTTCCAATAAGTCTAATGAAGAGCACGATAGAAATGAAGAATCAGTGAAAGATACTGCTCAATCGAAAGAACTTTCACAACAGCAAATTTTGACTTCTCAGCAGATAACTCCTCCTCCTACCAATGTACAGCAACAGTCAATCACAATTGAATTAGACAAAGAATGGGAAAGCTTTAATCAATTGCTTAATGTGGAAGGACATAATATAGAGACCCCTGTACAGACAACTAAAGTTTTGAACACAGGAATAAGTGGCACATTCGCAGAAACTGAGCATATACCTATCACTCCCTCTTCTGAAATTGTAATTAATGTAGAGGACATTCCTCCTCTAGAGGTATTCTACAGCCCAAAGTATAAAGCAGTAGTGAAGAAAGAAAGGAAAAAGAGAAAATTAGAAAGTGCAATTGCTACTGAAGCAGAACAATTAGACGTTTTGTGGAAGGATCCTACCACAGAGCCTACTGATAATCTCGCTAAGTTATCTCAAATTACAGGGGCTTATGCTTCTGCAACTATTGACAAAGCATTTGAGATACAACTCTTATTAAATGAAAGAGAAAAACAGATACAAGTTCTACAACAGCAATTGCAACAGGTACAGGCCAATAATGAAGCATAGATGAAACTTGAAAAGTTACAGCAACAACTTCAAGAAATGAAAATTGGATATCAAAAAAGTCTAGCTGATAAAGAGAAACAAATACAGATTATCCAAGATTAGAACAAAGATGATCCTAAGCTTCCAGAATTTGTTTCAGAAACTACTTCTTTAAACAATCAACTACTGCAACAAGAAGAAGTATTATGCCAAAAAATCTTGCAATGGAATTCTTTTTGTCAAGAAAGTGATAAGATCACTAATCATGTCGTAGATTTACGAAATGATTATGATTTAATTAATGAAAAAGTTACTGATTATTTGGTATGGAAAAAAACAGAGGAAGGAAGAAAAGCTGGTGCACCAATTATTAATGAAAACCATAAAGAAATACTTTTCAATGACTGGGATGCACAAATCAGAAGGGTAGAGAAAGCAGCAGAAGAATCGGCTACAGTAGCAAGCAGTCTTACTGATTGTGTAAACGAGAGTTTGCACAAAGCAAATTTGATTTCAGAAAATGTTCTGGGATATCTTCCACAGGCGCATCAATTGCAAACATAATGGAGACAAAAGGCAGAAGAAAAAGCAAAATCAATCCAAGGGTTGACAAGATTAAACTGGGATTCTTACTGGACATACCTAGTGAAACCACACAGTCAACACAGTGCGCTTAATTGCATCATTAATTCTGCTGAGAAGATTGCGCCTATACTTGCCGATTCTGTCTTTTCAGGACAGTTGAAATCTGAAGTCGGTCAACCACATCTTCTCAAAACAATGCTAGATGCCTGCAAGTTTAAAGATCAAGTTCATAAGTAGTTACTTAATAGTCTTTATTTTTAGATTTAGTTTTAGTTTTACTGTATTTTTGCCTAGGAAAAGGACGGTCATTTAAACCGAATCCTTAATTTTTGTAATAAACTATTTTTAGGTTTAGCTAGTAGTATTTAAACCCTTCTCATGCATTTAGAGAAGGGTCCCGAATTATTATATTTTTGACTTGGAGATTACATTTCTGTACTCCACTGACTTTTATATTTTATAAAGGATCACATCTGGTGATTTTATGCAGAATTATCTTTAAGTGTTGCATTTTTGTACCTTGGATTTGATTTTGTATCAGAATTACTAGATTAGAGTATCAGATTTCATTTGAAAGCTTTCAAGATGAATAAGGTATTTCTGTCTGTTCACTATTGATTTCTTTTGTCTTATGATATTCGCTTTAAAATTTGCTATCATTTATATAGATTTGGTTTTTCACAACATTTCTTTATATATCATTTTTTAGTATAATTGAAATATTATCTTTCATAAAGTGTATATAGATGATATACAATGATGAATGCAATATGCTAATATAACTTTGTTTAATTTCTTAAACAGAGTTATCTTTATTTGTTACTGCACAATTTCAATTAAACTTTAATACATTTTTATGGTTATTGTTAAATTGGAATAATTTTAAGTTGTATTCACATATGATTGCCCGGGTTAGTTTTAGAATTTCTTTATCAATATTTAGTTTAAATTAGATAGTTTTATTTCAGTCAATTTAGTCCCATTTTCACTCATCCAAATCAACCCATCACCAACCCATTAGTTATAAGGAAACTGGTCCTTTCAATCCAGTCAGAGCCACCATACTAAACGGATAAGGAGTTGTCCTAAGCTCCTGACCGGGTGGTTTTCCCCAATGTTTGAAGCAGATATTTTCTAGGCTTCAACATTTTTGGTGCTAGAAGGAGGGAATGAGCTATGAATGGCAAGTAAATCTTTACCTACAAGCCATTCTGAGAGCAAAACACCCTCATCAACTTCTTCAATTTCTTCTGAAATACAAAATCCTATAGAAGGAATTGAGAAGAATATTCAGACACCCACTACCAAAATCTCAAAACAATCAGACAATCAAAATCCCGAGTCTCCTGAAGTACAAGATTTAATTCATAAATTGAAAGGATTCTCATTATCTCTAGATGAGTCTGAAATATCTGAAGGTAGTGTAACTTCAAAATTTGTTTCTTCAAAACCTCTTACTAGGCTTCAAAGTGAAAAACTTGGTATTTCTCCGAAAGAATTCCCTTTACCTAGTAGAGTCAAGTCAAAAAGAACTCAATCGGAATCAGAAAGTGATATAAATTCTTCATCTCATATTCAATCACCTGTTTCCGAAACCCCAACTCAATAAAGTGCAGTTGTTTCCATATCATCTGCTCAATCATCATCTATTCCAACAACTTCTGTTCAGACACCACCAGTCTCTACTACTTCTTCAACAGTTGTTACAATAATGGCTAGACCATGGGCTACTCCAGGGGCTGTCAACATGCCTGCACCTTTACATGATTTACCTGACAATCCTGGAAAATGGCTTCCAAAGTTCAGTCCAGATCTTAACATTCAAGCTGAAGAACACATCAATAATTTTATGCTGGCTGTAAATTTGAATGGAGTCGTAGAAGAAGATGTTGTAGTCAGACTATTCCCTTATACTCTTCAAGGGGCAGCAGGATCCTGGTACTTTTCATTACCTTTAGGATCCATAACAAGTTGGGCCATTTTTGCAGATCATTTTTTAACCAAATTTGGAGATGACAGATCAATAGCTACTTTAATCAACGATCTCTCAAATTTGAAAACAGAACCCAAGGAGCCCATTAAAGATTTCAACGCTATTCAACAAACTCTTGAACAAAATCCACACAAATTCAAGGCCTAGTGAACAAGTCAGAAGTGAATGGTACATAACTGCGTTACCCTCAAACATAGCAATTTTTGTAGATAGAGCTGCAAAACCTACGTTAGCCGAGAATATGAAAGAGGCTATTGCAGTAGAGAAACGAATTATTTCTCTAGAAAAGAAAAATGCTATTGAGGAAAGGAAATCCAAGAAGGTCAGCTTCAAAGATGATTCGAGAAAAAAGGCCAAAGACCCATACGACATGGAAGGTTTACAGAAAGTTCTTAAAACCATGTCAAATGAAATGGTTGAAATAAAAAAACAAGTAGTTGAAACTTCTACCAAAAAACCATTCCGAAATTTCAAAAGAAATCAACTTGAATCTAAACCTCCCAATTCAATCTCTAATGCAAAATCAGAAGAGGAAGAAGAAGAAGATACTCCTCCAGTATCAGAAGAGGAAGATGAAAATGAAGAAATAGCTGAATTGCATGGAATGTAGGATTTTATTCTCCCTAATTCTGATAGTGAGGTAGAACAAGAAGCTATGCCTGTAAGTACTAGGAGTAAATCTACATCGGAACCTATACAAACAGTTCCGAAAAATAAAATTACAACTCCAAGTACCAAAGACAAATCCCCTGCAAAGAAAACTTCTTCGTTACCTACTCAAAATCAACCATCTTCTTCTAATCCTCCTACATCAACAACAAAGACTTTAGTGGTATCAAATTCTATGGAGTATAACATTGTTGAAGACATGAAAAAGATTAAAGCCAACATTTCCTTACATGAACTCAGCAAACTAAAACACCAGCAGAAGTTGCTATTAAAAGAATTAAATGCTACACCAATTGCTCCTTTACCAAGTGGTGTAGTTGCAAAAGAAGCTAAAGGAATTGGTAAGCCACCAGACAAAGTAGATGCTACTGATACTGTGCTCATTGGAGAAAGATCAAATTCTCAGACTCCTCCTTTTTTTTTGACTTATGAAATGTACAATAAAAATCTGCATAATTGTTTAATCGATTCTGGAGTATCCTCTAATATAATGCCTACTTCTGTTTGTGCCAAATTGAATATTGAACCACATAAATCGGCAGTTCATATTGTTCAATTGGATCGCTCTAAAGTTCAAGTTGTAGGAGAAATCAATTCAGTTACTATCAGACTAGCTTTCGATCCTAGGATTGTCCAAAGAATTGATATTTTGATTGCAGATATTCCTGAATTCTATGGATTAGTTTTAAACAGGGACTGGTCTGCAAAACTTAATGGTTATATCGCAACTGATTATTCACATATGTGGCTTCCCTACAAAGGGAAACCAAATCAAATCAAAGTTGAACGAGAAAAACATATGATGCACACTGTCACTGAATTTGAACAATCTAATGAGCCTGTGGCATTCAACAACAATATTCTTGGAGGTTATTCTGCTGAGTCATTTCTTGGAAACTTCAAAGCACCACAATCACCTTTTTCTGTAAATACTTTTGTTTATCAAATCGAAAATTTTTCACAATCTGATTCTTCCAGAATTGTAAATATTTCTGATGTAATTGTAGATAAGCCAATAGATAAATATTTATTTTGGTCATTATATTTTGATGGATCAAAATCTAGTGATGGAGCTGGAGCAGGATGCATCTTAATTGATCTAGATGGAGAGAAAACCATGCTATCATGTAGGTTAGAATTTGAGTGTACAAACAATACTGCAGAATATGAAGCCTTGATTCAAGGACTTTATAAAGCTATAGGGTTAGATGTTAAATACTTGAAAGTCTTTGGTGATTCCGAAATTGTCATAAAACAAGTTAGGAATACTATCCATTTCCTTTCAGGACATCTTAAACACTATCAAACCCTAGTACAAGATCTTACCACTCATTTTCTAGCATTCAATATTTCTTCTATTCCTAGGAATCAAAATACATCGGCTGATTTGTTAGCTAATGTTGCATCCAAACTCCTTCCTGCTGAAGATTGCAGTCCTGATAGATTTTCAGTAGAATCGATTTTTCGCCCATCTGTCCCAGATAATGTCACAAATTGGAGAGTATTCTATCATGATCAAGACATTTTGAATTTCATGACTTCAGAGAAATCATATGATGAAAAAATTATTGATGAGGATGATCATGATTTACAAATTGCCTCAAAAGGTAATGAAAATCCCATTCCGAAATCTGTTGTTAAATTAGAGGACTTATATGATATTAAATATAGATTCAAGAAAGTCACTTATGTTAAACTTCAAAGTTCCACTTTGAAGTTTGAATTAGTAAATCTTGGTTCTGACTCTAATCCTCAAAATGTTAATTTAGAACTCAATTTAACTCCAGAGGAAAGGAATTTTTTCATTAAACTTCTGAGTAGGTATAAAAATATCTTTGCTTGGAATTATGATGATTTAAAAACATATGATACTTATGTTATTCAACACACAATTCCAATGCTTCCTGATATTAAACTTGTTCAACAAAAGTTAAGAAAGATTCATCCAAATCTTGAAGGTCAAATCAAATTAGAACTTAATAAACTTTTAAAAGCAAAAATCATTTTTCCTATAAGGAACTCCAATTGGGTTTCCAATATGGTACTTGTAAGAAAGAAAAATGGTGATATAAGAATCTGTATTGATTTTAGAAATTTGAACAAGGCATGTTTAAAAGACAATTTCCCATTACCAACCATGGAACAAATACTTCAAAAGGTAGCTGGTTCTGAACTCATGTCCTTTCTTGATGGATTTTCAGGCTATAATCAAGTTTTAGTTCATCCAGATGACAGATTGAAAACAACTTTCAGAACAAAATGGGGAACTTATGCTTATCAGAAAATGCCTTTTGGTCTAATAAATGCGGGAGCAACTTTCCAAAGAGCCATGGACATAGCATTTAAAGGTCTTATCAATAAATCAGTTGTTGTTATCTTGATGACATAACAGTATTTTCAAAAAAGAGAGCCAATCATCTACATGATTTAAAGCAAATATTTGAAAGATGTAGAAGGTTTGGTATTTCCTTAAATCCAAAGAAATCTTTCTTTGCTTTGGATGAAGGAAAACTCTTAGGATTTGTTGTGTCAAAATATGGTATATATATTGATCCAGATAGAGTGAAAGAAATTTATAATATTTCTTTACCTCATAACAAAAAATCCATGCAATCATTTCTTGGGAAAATCAATTTTGTAAAAAGATTCATTCCCGATTTCTCTCAAATTGTTTTACCTATGCAAAATATGATCAAGAAAAATTCAGTATTCAAATGGGGGCATAAAGAGAAAGAAGCCTTTGAGGCAATCAAACAAGCAATCATTAATGCACCAACATTGAATACCCCTGATTTTTCTAAAGATTTTACTTTGTATACTTTGGCCACCGAAACATCCTATGCTGCTGTTTTAACACAGCTCAATGATCAGAAAATTGAAGCACCAATTTCTTTCTTTAGCTCAAATCTGCAAGGAGCTGAGCTGAATTATTCCGATGTTGAAAAACAAGCCTTTGCTGTGTTTAAATCAATCAAACATTTCAGACCTTTGCTCTTGAAAACACATACAAAAATAACTGTCCCATTCTCTGTAGTGAGACAATTATTAATTCAAAAAGAAGTAGGAGAAAAGAGAGCTAACTGGGTAACAGCTTTGCAAGAATATGATATTGATATTAAACCTGCAAGATTGTTAGAGGACAAGGTTTTTGCAGATTATTGGCAGTAGCTCATAACATACCAGAAAATCAAGATTCAAATAAAGATATTCAAGTAAGTCAGATAAGTGTTACAGATTCTGAATCTCAGTATGCTGATCTCATCTATTACTTGAAAAATGGGTATGCTCCTTCTAATCTCAGCTATAAGAGAAAACGTGCTTTAAGGTTAAAGGCTATTAAATATGAGATCATTGATAATGTATTATTTAGGAAAAATTATGATTCAATTTTATTAAGATGTCTTGAAAAGACTGAAGCTGAAAAGGTTTTGCAGGAGTTGCATGATGGACCAGCAGGAGGTCATTTTGGAGGTGATACCATAGCTCACAAAATAATTCGTGCTGGTTATTACTGGCCTACCCTTTTTAAAGATACGCATGATTACGTAAGGAAGTGCAGAATTTTTCAAACTGCAAGTGGAAGACAAAGGAAACCAACTTTTCCTTTGCAACCAGTGAGTATTGAGCAACCATTCGAACAATGGGGACTTGACATTATTGGTGAGATCATACCTCATTCTTCCAAACATCACAAATACATCCTTACAGCAACAGACTATTTCACAAAATGGGTAGAAGCAATCCCATTGAAGGTAGCCAATTCTGATGCAATTATTGATTTCATAGATCAATTCATCATAACCAGGTTTGGTGTACCTAACGCTCTTGTCTTTGATAATGCATCTTATTTTTCTGGAAACAGTATAATGGAATTTGCAGTCAAAAGAGGTTTTAAACTGAAATATTCGGCAAATTATTATCCACAAGGTAATGGTTTGGCTGAATCCACTAACAAAAATCTTATCAAAATCATTAAAAGGACCATTGATCAAAATCAAAATAATTGGCACAAGTCTTTAATTTTTGCACTATGGGCTGATCGTATTACTCAAAAAGCTTCAATTGGAACTTCACCTTTCAATTTGGTTTATGGAAAAGAAGCTGTAATACCATCAAATTTAGCTCTTCCATCATTAGCCCTAGTACAATTTATTGAAGAAAATCCTTCTTCATCCATTCAATTGAGATATGATCAAATCCTTAAACTAGAAGAAGATAGAGATAAAGCAAAAATTATTCATGAAAAACATCAACGGCTTGTAAAATCTTTTTTTGATGCAAGTTCTACCGGCTCAAAGATTTTGTCAATTGGTGATCTTGTTCTGAAATGGGATAAAGCACATGAAGAAAAAGGTAAGCATACCAAGTTTCAGAAAATGTGGCTTGGACCATTTCAGATTGCTTAAAAGATAGGCTCAAATACATTCATACTCCAAGATTTAACGGGAAAGAGAGAATCTCTTCCTGTAAATGGGCTTGTCTTAAAGAAATTCTTTTCATAAGGAGGTAACCCCTTCTTAATTGTACATATTCCTTTCTGCAAAGTTTTTAATTGTTTTTGCAAATAAAGGTTGTTAATAAGTCTCTAATTGACTGTTTACTATAAGAAAATTTCTTAGGAAAAATATTATAAATATTTATTTTGTGTAAATGAGAATTTTTAAAGAGATGATCACAGTTTTTGGATAGTTTAAAATAAGATGTTAAACTTTGAAAGATTATTTCAATCAGTTACATAATATTTTGAAAACTTGAGGAGAATGTAAATCATTATAAGTTTATTGAGCAGAAAAAGGTTATCTATAAAAGTAAAGATTTTTTCAAAGTCTTGGTACTCAAGAAACTCTGAAAATTGTCATCCATTGATTCTTAAGGATAAAACTATTTCACCCCATCCATTTAAGTTGTGATTTTTTAGAATGTAATTCTAAGAAATTATAGGAAAATTTAAGAGATAAGAGGTCTCATTATGAGCCGATTTACCATGTTCATAAGAAGTAATCAAACTGACATTACCAACACTGCCTATCAAAACAGGGTAATGGCTTATAAATATAAGACAAGGGGTCTCATCACGAGCCAGCTTGTTCAGTTTAATTATAACTAGTGAATGGCATTGTTATTAACTGGCTACCAAACCAGAACAATGGCTCTTAAAAATAAAAAAAATAAGTAAAAGACAAAAACATGAGATAATAGGTCTTATGAATTTATCTTTTAAAAAGTCATAATTTTAGTTGGATGGGACAATGAATGGTTAATGGTTTAAAGGTAACCATGTCGAGACTATGAACGTTTGCAGGCAGCAGAGGCAATACCTATGACAATAGAGTATATTATAAAACCAAACTTGGAGAAATCCACTTACTTCATTATTAACACCGATCAAAGCTTGAGATAACCCAAAAGTGTTTTTGTTCTTAAGAAATTAGAAATAAATTGTGAATGATTTTTATTTCTTTTTCATAGTTAGATTTTATTTGAAATATCCTAAGATAGTTTTCATTATCTTTAAAAATCTTTACTTACTAGAAATATAGTGTTCATTTTATTTTTTCAGAGATAACTGTTTCTTTCAGTGAATCGCCAATTGTTGTGGCCAGCAACAACCCCCCTTTTTATTAGTAATCATACTAAATAAATGGGGACCCTTAGTTAAAAAATCCAAAAAAATCAATTAGTATTTGTTTCCCTTTTCAAATAAAAATTTCTATCATAACTTAGGGAAATTCCTTAGAAAATCCTTAAGAAACACTTAAGTTTATGATAGATTACAATAAAATCTTTCTTTGAGCGAAATAGCGCATCCATCGCAAATGGTAGATATCTTTTGTAAAACTGAATCTTTTAAACTGCGACTTTGCGATATTGCGATAATGCGATCCCAAAAATCCTATACGTTAAAACACTGGTCGCAAATCGCATATCGCAGAAAAATGTTAAACGAA
The DNA here is from genome assembly GCA_034641835.2 of Pinus albicaulis. Lineage (NCBI taxonomy): Eukaryota > Viridiplantae > Streptophyta > Pinopsida > Pinales > Pinaceae > Pinus > Pinus albicaulis. The sequence goes on from CM076570.1 coordinate 1,423,680,430, forward strand.
TACTTTTTATATGTGATATTTGCGATTTGCGATTTGCGATATTTGCGATTTGCGATTTTGTGATTTGCAATTTTGCGATATTTGCAATTTTGCGATGGTTACGCTTTGAGAAAATTGTGATTTGCGATATTGCGATATTGCGATATCGCGCAGCAAATCGCAGATCACAATATCGCAGATTCTTAAAAGCTCGTTTTCCAATGTAAATCTTTTCATAAATCAATATCCGTTATGTGCTTTAAATGATTGAATTAATGAATGGATTGTCAAACATCAATAAAAATGATTTTGTTTTGATTGAAAGGTTGTTTCCATTAGAATAATATATTTCATCCACCGTTTGCATTTAAAACTATCTCATCACACTTCTCACGTCATTATTCTCACTTAACTCGTAAAACCGCAGGTGCGAAGGAGCAAAAGACTATACGAAGCATTCACAGAGTATTATGGGAAAGAAAGAGAAGACTCCAAGTTCTGAAAACAAAGAAATGGCTTCGCTGTATGTGGATACTACTTGCAATAAGGATGCGAGTATAACCACCTGGGAAGGAATGTATAATTTGCTCGAAGAATAAAATCCCAGGGCGATGCAAGTTGCGGCTACTGCAGGATCAAGTAATTCATCTGAAGAAACCCTTAAAGACCTGGCTTGTTCATTTCTGCACCAGATAGCAGCAAGACCAAGAATTCTTCCGTATTCAGACATGGTAAAATGGGTGTTGGACAGCACTGATATTTCAGACAGGCAATTTAGAACTCCAGATCAAGAGATCATCGGGTCATTCACTACGGAAAATTTGAGGCTGATGTATCATTTGCTGGAACCTCAGGCGACTTATAACAAACAATTTATGGAGAATTTTGCCAAAGAACATGCAAATTTGGCGGAATGCACAAAGGAATGGACCAAAAGAGATGAACCATTGAAGAAAAACAAACACGGTATGTACAGTACTGGTTCACTTACCTCTCCATATTGTTTTGCTGCTGCTATGTTATGCAGGCTTTTTGGAAAGCCTGACATAAACATGATCTTGCCTGAATGGCTCCCTTTGTTGAATGCTGCTGTTAATGCTACAATTGTAGACTGGGCCAAAATCTTGTCTGATAATTTGGCCACTGCTATTTTCCATTACTGGTCTAAACGAAGTGTTTCTCAGAGGATTTATCCTCCTTTTATCTATCTGCTTATGTTATGGACGCTATCTGCTTTGTTTCTAAATTCCCTTTGATGGGTTGGCAATGGACGATTCAAGATCCTTTGCCTATTCATGTGTATCACAAGGAATTATGGGAATCCAAGTTTATTCCTCATTTTTACAAGATTTGCCATGGTATAATGTTGCCTCTACACAAAACATTGTATAATAAAGATGCTCCAAGGTTTTCCCCAGAAGCAGAAGTCGACATTCTTCCCATCGCACGATGGTTTGGGGAAGAATGGTTTACATATGTAAGGGTTTTTGGAAGCTCTGCTTCTCCTCATGTTTTACCCTTATATGTTTCTGATAAACTTATAGCTCGGGAAATTGCATACCAAACCTATGGTCAAGGAGGTTTGACAAAGGATTTAAGGGATAAGAAGAAGGCCATTTGGCCACAATTTCCCGTAGCTTGTGGAACATTTTCATTATTTGATATTGGACATGCATTCAAGGAAGTAAGCAATATTACATGCTTACAATTGTTTAAATTTGCAAAAAGGTTATTCGACCCTAATGAAGTTGTTAAAAATTTCACCACTACAATCAAAGTAAGGATATTTTCCGGAGAAGAGGACCCTTTTGATGATATATTCCTAGGAAAATCCACACTGAAAGAAATTCTACATTCAGCACAGATGCAGTTATCTCCAGAACAATTTCAAGAATTTAAGGTTTACAGAGAAAGAAGACCGACCACCATCCCTTTGGAAAATTTGCGTTTGGAACCCGCAAGGGAACCTACTCCTAGTGTCAGTATAAGTGGCAGTTCGGGTACAGATAAATCTAAGTCAAAATCTGAAAGAGAGACTTCTGAACGTTCCAATAAGTCTAATGAAGAGCAGGATAGAAATGAAGAATCAGTGAAAGATACTGCTCAATCGAAAGAACTTTCACAACAACAAATTTTGACTTCTCAGCAGATAACTCCTCCTCCTACCAATGTACAGCAACAATCAGTCACAATTGAATTAGACAAAGAATGGGAAAGCTTTAATCAATTGCTTAATGTGGAAGGACAGAATATAGAGACCCCTGTACAGACAACAAAAGTTTTGAGCACAGGAATAAGTGGCACAGTCACAGAAACTGAGCACATACCTATCACTCCCTCGTCTGAAATTTTACTTAATGTAGAGGATATTCCTCCTCTAGATGTATTCTATAGCCCGAAGTATAAAGTAGTAGTGAAGAAGCAAAGGAAAAAGAGAAAATTAGAAGGTGCAATTGCTACTGAAGCAGAACAATTAGATGTCTTGTGGAAGGATCCTACCACGGAGCCTACTGATAATCTTGCTAAGTTATCTCAAATTACAGGGGCTTATGCTTCTGCAACTATTGACAAATAATTTGAGATACAACTCTTATTAAATGAAAGAGAAGAACAGATACAAGTTCTGCAACAGCAATTGCAACAGGTACAGGCCAATAATGAAGCACATATGAAACTTGAAAAGTTACAACAACAACTTCAAGAAATGAAAATTGGATATCAAAAAAGTCTGGCTGATAAAGAGAAACAAATACAGATTATCCAAGATTAGCACAAAGATGATCCTAAGCTTCCAGAGTTTGTTTCAGAAACTATTTCTTTAAACAATCAACTACTGCAACAAGAAGAAGTATTATGCCAAAAAATCTTGCAATGGAATTCTTTTTGTCAAGAAAGTGATAAGATCACTAATCATGTCATAGATTTACGAAATGATTATGATTTAATTAATGAAAAATTTACTGATTATTTGGTATGGAAAAAAACAGAGGAAGGAAAAAAAGCTGGTGCACCAATTATTAATGAACCATAAAGAAATAATTTTCAATGACTGGGATGCACAAATTAGAAGGGCATAGAAAGCAGCAGAAGAATCGGCTACAGCAGCAAGCAGTCTTACTGATTGTGTAAATGAGAGTTTGCACAAAGCAAATTTGATTTCAGAAAATGTTCCGGGATATCTTCCATAGGCGCATCAATTGCAAACAGAATGGAGACAAAAGGCGTAAGAAAAAGCAAAATCAATCCAGGGATTGACAAGATTAAACTGGGATTCTTACTGGACATACCTAGTGAAACCACACAGTCAACATAGTGTGCTTAATTGCATCATTAATTCTGCTGAGAAGATTGCGCCTACACTTGCCGATTCTGTCTTTTCAGGATAGTTGAAATCTGAAGTCGGTCAACCACATCTTCTCAAAACAATGCTAGATGCCTGCAAGTTTAAAGATCAAGTTCATAAGTAGTTAGTTAATAGTCTTTATTTTTAGATTTAGTTTTAGTTTTATTGTATTTTTGCCTAGGAAAAGGACGGTCATTTAAACCGAATCCTTAATTTTTGTAATAAACTATTTTTAGATCTAGCTAAGTAGTATTTAAACCCTTCTCATGCATTTAGAGAAGGGTCCTGGATTATTATATTTTTGGACTTGGAGATTACATTTCTGTACTCCACTGACTTTTATATTTTATAAAGGATCACATCTGGTGATTTTATGCAGAATTATCTTTAAGTGTTGCATTTTTGTACCTTGGATTTGATTTTGTATCAGAATTGCTGGATTAGAGTATCAGATTTCATTTGAAATCTTTCAAGATGAATAAGGTATTTCTATCTATTCACTATTGATTTCTTTTGTCTTATGATATTCGCTTTAAAATTTGCTATCATTTATATATATTTGGTTTTTCACAACATTTCTTTATATATCATTTTTTAGTATAATTGAAATGTTATCTTTCATAAGTGTATGTAGATGATATACAATGATGAATACAATATGCTAATATAACTCTGTTTAATTTCTTAAACAGAGTTATCTTTATTTGTTACTACACAATTTCAATTAAACTTTAATACATTTTTATGGTTATTGTTAAATTGGAATAATTTTAAGTTGTATTCACATATGATTGCCCGGGTTAGTTTTAGAATTTCTTTATCAGTATTTAGATTAAATTAGATAGTTTCATTTCAGTAATTTAGTCCCATTTTCACTCATCCAAATCAAACCATCACCAACCCATTAGTTATAAGGAAACTGGTCCTTTCAATCCAGTCGGAGCCACCATACCAAACGGATAAGGAGCTGTCCTAAGGTCCCGACCGGGTGGTTTTCCCCAATGTTTGAAGCAGATATTTTCTAGGCTTCAACATACCCAAAAAAAAATAAAGACTTTAGAATAAGTACTTCATGCTTTCAATAAGACAAAAAATTAAATAAATAATTAAATTCATAAAGACATTTTTCAAAAATACTTCATGCCTTCATAGAGACATTTTGCAAAAATACTTCATACCTTCATAGAAAAATTTTGTAAAAATACTTCATGCATCCATGCACCCAAAAAAAATTCAAAAAAAAATTCACCAAAAAAAAATTTGCACCGAGAAAAACTTCTAAAAAAGATTTCACCAAAAAAATTTCGCACCCAAAAAAACTTAAAAAAAAAATTCCAAAAAGAAATTTTCACCCAAAAAATATTCGCACCTTGGCAGAAAAAGAATTTTAACCCTCGCACCTTCGCAATTTTCACTGGTTCAGAATGGTGTGTGGAATTAATCTTTTGAACGAGAGTATTTATATATAACTCTCACCCGAAACATTTCATCGGCCAAAAATCAAATGTTTCCATTAAAATTTAATAAACTCTTGTCCGAGAGTTTATTAAAATCTAGGAAAAGAGTTTATTAAACTCTCGGACGAGAGTCGCCCTTGGGTAAACTCTCGGGCGCAAACTCTCGCTCGAGAGATTTTTAAAATTTCGGCGAAGAGCTTAGCCACAGGGTTTAATGTAACCTGTGGTGGTTTAAAATCTTAGTCGAGAGTTTGAAAATTCTCGGTCGAGAGTTTAATGAATTTCTTGCCTGAGAATTTATCTCAACTGATAGTTTCTGGTCAACGAAAAACCCAAAAAATTATGTAGTTTTCAAACAACCTACAACTTTGGAGGGGCGAAACACCTACAAAAACATAATGTTATATTTTGAACCTGGTACAATTAGATTCATCTCTAAATCTAGTTTTTAATGATGTAAGGTTTGTGGAGTTTCATTAAAAAATTCAATTTGTTATTAATTTTATACTAAATTTTGTCATTGTGGAATTTGATTGTTCTGAAAATTGCACTGAATGAAAATTGCATTGAATGGAAACACCAAAAAAATCAGAAAAATCATATTGAAATTCCTCTCCATGTCTTCTTCAAAAGGGTATTCTCATTTTTCTTATTGACGATCATATTGAAAATAAAATCTAGGGCTTATAAAATGTACTGAAACATCACCGTCTTTTTGTCTTCTTCCATTTCAAAAAATAATAAAAAATAGTGATTTCATCTAAAAAGTATCGAACAATAGTCAATGCACTAGTGAAATCTATGTAGATTATGAAGATATGGTTTATTTACGAAAAATTAATAACCTTCCCTAAAAACATTTAGGGTTCAAAAAGTGACTATTTATGTTTGCCTGAAAATTTAAAGTATATGCAATTAGTAAACAACAAATTTACCCCTCTATATGTCAATATTTTTATTTTTTTTTAAATGAGTATGGAGGTAAGACAATTCTCTACAAATTTTTTTTATGTCAAAGCATAATTTCCATTGAAAATATGAGTTTAGTGGAGTTGAAGTTGAAAAAACATAGAAAATTACAATTTTAAACGTAAAAAAAGGGCAAAAAGTCTTTCCCAACTTCACATTTTCACCCTTCCTGTGGATCTGAATATATTACCTGTGGATTCTTATGATGTGATACTTGTTATGGACTGGTTAGAGAAGCATTGGATGTTAGTAGACTGTAAAGAAAATATCATCTATCACAGAATACAAGATGGAATCCATAAATAAATTCAAGGTCTAAAGAAACCTTTGCACTTGCGTCCAATTATAGCATCTCATATGGGTAAGTGCATGAGGAAAGGATGCCAGTTGTATGCCATTCAAGTGGGCTTTAATAATTCCAAATAAAAGGCTCCAATGATAGAAAATATCCCGATAGTGCAAGAGTTTATGGATGTATTTCTGGAGGAAATACCAGGCTTACCGCCTAATAGGGACATAGATTTTACCATAGAATTGATACCTGGAGCATCACCCATTTCAAGGACGCCTTATCGAATGAGCATACTAGAATTAACTGAACTAATGATGCATCTACAATAAATACTAGACAAAGGGTACATCTGACCAAGTGTATCCCCTTGGGGAGCACCTATGCTATTTGTGAAGAAGAAAGATGGAACGATGCCGATGTGCATGGATTACCTCCAGCTTAATAAATTGACGGTTAAAAACAGATATCCTCTACCGTGAAATGATGATCTGTTTGATCAAGTGAAGGGAGCAATAGTATTTTAAAAGATAGATCTAAGATCGGGATACCATCAGATCTGGATAAAGGACGAAGACATACATAAAAGTGCTTTTCGTACAAGGTACAGACATTAAGAGTTTGTAGTGTTACCTTTTGGACTGACGAATGCACCAACAAAATTTATGAGGCTCATGGCATGTTAGGTCCCTATATCACTAGTATAGTCCCTTATTATTTTTAGTGTAACCCACTTATTTTTATTATTGTACCCTTGTAACCCCCATTTTGTTATTATTGTGCCCTTAAATTTTTATTGTTAGGTCGGCTAGGATTACATTGTGGCCCACTAGGATTACATTATGGCCCCATGGACTCCTATATATAGAAAGGAGGTTTTGTAAATTGTATCATCCAAGAATTATTCATTTATGTAATGTATTGGAGGTTTCCCCTCGAAGTGGCTCATTTCTAAGGCGTTGATATCTCTTTTCTTCTATTTTTGGAGCTGGTTACACAACATTTGGTATCAGAGCTTTGGATTCTAGGGTTTCGCTGCTCCAAACAGGTCATCGTGGAAATTTCGCTATAAATTTTTTTCTACGAAGTTCTCGTGTAAGCTGAATTTTTTAGGGTGCGAAGAAAAAATCCTCGAGGAATATTTTCTAAACATTTCAGAGCTTGGTTCGCAATATTTTCAGAGATATGATCTGTGGAAGTTAGGTATTTTTTCAGCCTCCTAAACAGGTCATCGTGGAATTTGCGCTATAAAAAATTTTCTACTAAGGTTCAGAATCTGAAATTTTTATGGTGCGAAGCTGAAATCCTAAGGAAACTTGTCAAAAAATTGCATAGCTTGGTTCGCAATATTTTTGGAGATATGATCCGTGGAAGGTAGTGCTTTTTCAGGCTCCCGAATTTCATCTCAAAGAGGTGATCGTGGGAAAATTTCAATAACTCTCTCTCTCGAGCATCGGATTTGAGTTCCAGAAATTGGTTGCAAGTAAACAGAAGACTTAGTTTCTTGGCTATCAATTTCTTTAATTCTGAAGGACGCAAACAGAAATTTCTTGACACGTGGCAAGTCCTACAAGTTTGCTCTACTCAACCAGTCTAGAATTTGGTCATTGTGAGAGATTGGACACAACTTTGACTTGGGGAATCAAAATTAGATCAGGCCTGTGGCATTTGAAAGAAGCTTTAGAGGGCTACTACAGGGCTGAATTTTAGATATTGAATATTTTCACCATATGTAATTCAATTTCAATATCGATCTCTTAAAAGCTAGTAAAAGGTGTGTATTTTTTTCCGAATTGCATAAGTCTTGTTTGAAGAATCAAGTTGAATTGATTCCAAGGGAATCTTGTAGAATAGATATGAATATTTGATTCTAAAATGGCCCCTAAAAAGAATTCAACACCAATCAAGCCTTCAGAAGGCTCTACTATGACTCATGAAGATGAAGAATGGCAACATGACATATCAAAATTACAAGAGCAAGTGCAACAAATTTCGCTCTCGCAAAGAACAACAAAAAATCAAATGTAAGTTTTGAAGAAAGGCGTGGAAGCTAATATGAATGGCATAGAAGTGGGCATGGAAGCTAAGATGGATTACATGGAAGCTAAGATCGATGAAAAAATGAAAGGCAACATGGAAAACATGAAGAATGATCTAAAAGTAGACATAGAAGGTTTGGCAAAATTGATACAAGAAATTTTTCCTAATGGTGAAAAGATAGTAGAGGAAACTCATGATGAGAACAAAATAAATGTTAATCGTGATTTCATAAACTCTAATGTTGGCAGGAAGAACCACCATATTCTAAAAATGGATATGAGGAAGTTTGATGGAAAGGATCCTGTAACATGGATACTACAGATGGAGCAATATTTTGATCTCCATAATGTGCAAAACACACAAAAGGTACGCATTGCAACTTTACATTTAGAACAAAATACATTTGTATGGTATCGATGGTTTGCTCCCGTAAAAAAATTGTCACTTGGTCAATTTTTACGGAGGAAATGATAGCACATTATGAGGATACAAAGAGCAACACCTTCTTTAGCCAATTGATAAATCTCAAACAAAAGGGTTTAGTGGGGCAGCACATTGAGGACTTCCAAAATTGAATATAAGGGTAACTGATATTCCAGAGGAACACAGGATTGATCTCTTCATAGGCACTTTAAAGGATAACATCCAACATGAAGTTCGAATTTTGGAACCCGATTCATTGGAGAAGGCATTCAGGTTGGCAAGAAAAGTTGAATGTAAAATTATGGCGACAAGGAAGCCTACCACTCAATTCTATAAAGAAGGAAGTGTTGCTACGCCTAGATTTCCACAACCCACAAGGTTGACACCACAACAATTGGAAGAAAAAAGAGCAAAAGGGCTTTGCTACAGTTGTGATAGCAAATACACTAAAGGTCATAAGTGTGCTGAGAAGAAATTATTTTACATAGATTGTGAAAAAGAAGAAGAAAATGAACAAGAAGAGGATATACACCTGGAACCAGCCCTAGAAGAGGAAGAAATGAATCCGACCATATCGTGTAATGCACTGGCAGGAATTACCACTCCTCAAACTCTCAAGATAGAAGGACAAATCAAGAAGAAAAAGGTAATAGTGTTGATTGATTCACGTAGCACCCATAATTTTATTCATTGTAAGGTAGCCAAGGAATTAAATTGTTTCCTATACCCAGCACCAGAATGTCAAGTGATGGTTGCAAATGGAGAAACTATAAATTTCTCTGGAAAATGCCATAACATCAAGCTAACCATGGGGGAATATGTGTTGACTAGTCCAATGCTTTCCATTCCTATGGGAGGTGCTGATGTTGTACTAGGAGTGCAATGGTTACAATCTTTGGGGACGGTAGCTTTTAATTTTCAAGAACTTTTCTTGAAATTTTTTTCAGAAGGAAAGGAAGTCGAATTACGAGGTATTGAAGGGAAGCCAGGAAGGATAATAGGCTCTAATGTCATGACAAAGCTTCTAAAGAAAGAACAACGAGGCGTAATTGCACAATTAAGCTCACTAGAAGTTCCGACATCAAAATCATCTATTTTTGCAGATCTCCAACAAGTCTTGGAAAATCATTCCAAGGTGTTTGAAACTCCCAAAGGACTCCCACCGATTCGTGATCATGATCATGCTATTCATTTGATTCCAGGAAGTGTTCCTCCAAACATCAGGCCTTATAGATATCCTTACTTCCAAAAGAGCGAAATTGAACGTATGATTGCAGAAATGTTAGAGGCGGGTATAATTCAACCTAGTCAAAGTTCTTTCTCTGCTCCCGTAGTATTGGTACACAAGAAGGATGGATCATGGTGAATGTGTTCGGATTATAAGGAGCTCAATAAGCTCACCATTAAAGATAAATTTCCCATTCCTGTGATTGATGAATTATTGGATGAATTACATGGAGCAATTTATTTTACGAAGTTGGATCTTCGTTCAGGATATCATCAAATTAGAATGAAGACTGAAGATATTCCAAAAACAGCATTTCGAACTCATGAGGGTCATTATGAATTTTTGGTCATGCCTTTTTGGCCTTACCAATGCACCTTCTACATTTCAAGGGTTGATGAATTCCATTTTCAAACCCTTCCTTAGAAAATTTGTGCTAGTATTTTTTGATGATATACTAATCTACAGTGGGTCTTGGAAGGATCATGTTCAACATGTTGACAGGGTGCTCAAACTATTGCAGGAGAAACAATTATATGCAAAAACATCCAAATGTTTCTTTGGAGTACAAGAGGTGGAATATTTGGGTCATATTGTATCTCACGAGGTTGTTAAAGTAGACCCTAACAAAATTAAAGCCATTAAGGAATGGAAAGTCCCCACAACCATAAAGCAGTTGCAAGGATTTCTCGGGTTAACAGGGTATTATCGCAAGTTTGTTAAGAATTAAGGGAGAATAGCAGCACCTCTAACAACATTATTGAAGAAAGATGCATTTTCATGGACTCCTGAAGCAACTAAGGCCTTTGAACGTCTTAAAGAGGCAATGTGCCTAGCACCGGTCTTAGCTACACCAGACTTCACAAAAACCTTTATTGTGGAATGTGATGCCTCAGAAAATGGAATTGGTGCAGTTTTAATGCAGGAAGGAAGACCCATTGCTTTTGAAAGTCGTCCAATCAAAGGAAAGTATTTACAAAAACCTATTTATGAGAAGGAAATGTTAGCAATACTGCATGCACTAAAGAAATGGCGAACTTACCTAATGGGAAGACACTTCAAGGTAAAACTGATCATGATAGTCTTAAACACTTTTTGGAACAAAGACTATCTTCAGAAGAGCAACAAAAATGGGTCACAAAGATGTTGGGTTATGACTTTGAAATAATCTACAAAAAAGGAAAACTTAATTTTGTTGCAGATGCACTCTCAAGAAAGAATGAAGAGGTGGAAGCATTGCTTTGTGCCATTTCTATTATCCAACCAGATTGGATAACCGAAGCAAGAGATGAATGGAAGAAGGACAAAGATGTATGGACACTCATTCAAAAGTTGCAGCAAGATCCTAGTACATCTGATACATTTAGTTGGAAAAATGATTCCCTATGGTACAAAGATCGCTTATATCTTTGCAAGAATTCCCAACTAAAACAAAAGATTCTTCTGGAATTGCACACTTCTCCTTTAGGAGGACACTCAGGATTTTAAAAACTTACCACAGGGTGAAGAAAGAATTTTTTTGGGATGGCCTTAAATCTGATATTCAAAAGTTTGTGGCGGAATGTTTGGTTTGCCAGCAGAATAAAGTTGAGACAATTAAGACCCCGGGACTTCTACAAGCTTTATCCATTCCAAGTCAACGTTGGGAGGAGATTTCAATGGATTTTATCACAGGTTTACCTAAGTCCGAAGGAAAGAGTGTCATCATGGTGGTAGTTGATAGACTTACCAAGTATGCACACTTTTGTGCATTATCCCATCCATTTAAAGAAAGTACGGTTGCTACTACATTTATGGACAGAATTCAAAAGCTACATGGAAGCCCAAGGGTTATTGTGAGCGACAGAGATCCCATTTTTACTGGAAATTTTTGGACGGAGTTATTTTCGTGTTTGGGTACTCAGTTAGCTCATAGCTCATCTTATCATCCTCAATCTGATGGTCAAACTGAGATAGTAAATAAATGTTTGGAAGGATATCTTCGTTGTTTTGTATCTGATAAACAAACACAATGGGTCAAGTGTTTACCTCTTGTTGAATGGTGGTATAACACTTCCTTCCATACTGCAGCAAAAATGACCCAATTTATGGCACTTTATGGATATCATCCACCATCCATCACATCATCTTTAAGGGAAAATTCGAAGGTTCAAGCAGTGGAAGATCACATCAAGCATCAGCAAGAAGTTCTCCAACTCTTAAAGGATAACCTGAATTTGGCACAAAATCGAATGAAACAACAGGCAGATCAGCATCGTAGCGAGAGAAGTTTTGATGTAGGAGATTGGGTATTTTTACGGCTACAACCATACAAACAAATGTCCCTCAAGCAAGCAAAGAAGGATAATAAATTATCGCCAAAGTACTATGGTCCTTACAAGGTGTTGCAAAAGATTGGTACTATGGCATACAAATTGGAGCTTCCTGCTTCTTCGCGAGTACATCCAGTTTTCCATGTTTCATGATTAAAGAAGGTTATAGGTGAAAATCTTCCAGTTCAAACAATATTTCCAGAACTTGATGAGGAAGGAAAAATCATATTGGAACCTGAAGCGGTCATGGAAACAAGAACTCGACAACTACGGAATCGATCAATTTCAGAGTATCTCATCAAGTGGAAGAACTTACCCACTGAAGATTCTACATGGGAGGATGAGAATTTTATACAGAAGCACCCAGAGCTACTCAAGTGTTGAGGACAACACTTTTTTTGAAGGAGAGGGGCATGTTAGGTCCCTATATCACTAGTATAGCCCCTTATTATCGTTAGTGTAAACCCCTTATTGTTATTATTGTACCCTTGTAACCCCCATTTTGTTATTATTGTGCCCTTAAATTATTATTGTTAGGTCGGCTAGGATTACATTGTGGCCCACTAGGATTACATTATGGCCCCATGGACTCCCATATATAGAAAGGAGGTTTTGTAAATTGTATCATCCAAGAATTGTTCATTTATGTAATGTATTGGAGGTTTCCCCCTCGAAGTGGCTCATTTCTAAGGTGTTTACATCTCTTTTCTTCTATTTTTGGAGCTGGTTACACAACATGATGCATTGTATATTTCACCCAATTCTAGATAATTTTGTCTTAATATTTATTGATGTACATTTTAGTTTATTCCAAGAATGTGTAAGATGTGGGAAAATACTCGAGAGGGGGGGGGTGAATCGTATTTAGTGCTAACTGACAAACTTTTTACCTTTTCTTCCTCTAAAACCCATACGCTACTTTAATGAAGACAACTCGTGTATACACACGGATATCCTTAACAAAACTCGCGTATTAAAAGAGATTTCATTATGCTGATAATTCTTAGCTTAGATCATTGCATCATTCCTTCATTAGATGTTTGGTAAGCAGTAAACATGTGCAGTAAGAACAGAATAAATCATCACACATAAGCAACACACATGAACACCAGGATTTAAGGTGGAAACCCAATTCGGGAGAAAACCACCACTGTCGTCGTCTCAGTCTTCAATATTTTATTATAAAGAAAACATCGTACAACCATGTACTGGCGCAGACTCATACCAGCACGCAGGCACCCACCTGCAGAAGGCTACAACCTTCTCTCGTTTACCAGCCTCTCCTGGAAGGGAGCTACAACCCCTTGCTCTCGTTTACCAGCCTCTCCTGGAAGGGAGCTACGACCCCCTGCTCTCGTTTACCAGCCTCTCCTGGAAGGGAGCCACTACCCCCTGCACTCGTTTACCAGCTACCACTGGAAGGGAGCTACAACCCCCTCACTGAAGGCTTCGACCTTCAGCACCTCTGCAGACCACGTTTCATCAATTTTCATACTGGATCCAACAGCTTCCATACAACACATCTTGTAGGCCACTTTTCATCATATTTTCATACTGGACCCACTCCACACATTTAAGCTCAACATTCATCAAACTGAAACTTATAACCCCATCAATTCATTCATTGAATCATCAACCAAACAACCAACAACTTGATCTTCAATTAACATAATCGGCAACATATTCATCATTCAAATAACCCAGTACATCATTGACAGATAACAATAGAACAACAAAACAGATCAGGCATTTTATTCCACTTACTTCAGCAAACCCTAGATTCCATACATGCTTTTACTTCACTGAACCTGCGTATGTACGCACTTTCATGTAGACCAACACGCGTATACTTCTGTGCATTCTTCAGAAAACCCTTTCTACCCATACGCGCTTTTCCTTAAGAAGATCCGCGTATACACACGCTTTTACTGAAGCGAACCTGCGTATACATCTGTAACATTTTAGGACTGTGCAGCTCTTCAGATCAGATAAACAACTCAGATTTAATCCTTTACTTCAGAAAGTATTTCGCCTTATCTCAGATCTAAACATTCCATAAACAGATCTAGAAAATACATATACATTTCAGATCTAGAGATCCCTCTTCATCATTTTCTTCATAGGTGCATCATAGATTCAGATCTATCAATCAAGAACAGAGTTCATCCATGCAGATATTCCTTAGAGAGATTTATTCATTAACAACCCTTACTCATGCACACCTTGCACAATGATCTTCTTCTCCTTATATAGGTTTAGCCTTTATCAATACTATGAGCCAAAACCACACCACTTCCGATGGTATTCCTGGACGGGATCAAATAGATAATCCAGCGCTCAATACAATGGGTCAATACCATGGTATCACCCCTTGGTATTCTAAATTTAGAGTGCAAATGACCATACGCGACTTGGCATGTTATTTTCCACGTGCATACGCGACTTATCCTTAACAAACCCGCGTATGCCTTGTGACACATCATATTTATCATTTTTCCTTTCTTCTGTTACTTCTGAGCTATTCTGTAGATCTGTTTAACACATAGATACATCAAGGACAACTTCATCAGGTTAGGCTGTCATCAACTTTATCAAGTAGGTTGCCATCAAGGACAACACTCTGCATCATATAGCCAACAATCTTATTTCATCAAGTAGGTTGCCATCAAGGACAACATATGCCAACAATCTCCCCCTTTGGACTTGATGGCAACCATGATGGTGTTTGATCATCACAACAGATAGATACATTGAATATAACCATTATGAAAACACCATGATTCTCTCCCCTTATTCAAACACCATGTTACTCTCCCCCTTTGACATCAAGGGCAAAGGGCGGATGAAAACCAAAACAAGGTTTTTCTCCTCATGTAGAAAGAAGAGCTCTGTAGATCTGATGTGCACTGAAGTTACCTTGCTCCCCCTGAGTTCATGCTGAATCTTCAAACATATTTTTCAATGAAATAAATGACTCTATGACCTTTCCTATCACCAAGGACTCATACTTACATCAATGATCCAACCAAGTGGATTTACATATGTGACTCAAGTACCCAACCAAGTGGGTTTACACATTTCAACTCAACTACCCAACCAAGTGGGTTTACAAATTTGACTCAAGTACCCAACCAAGTGAGTTTACATATTTGAACAAGTCCTTACATGACTGAATGTTAAAATTTTACATCATAGGTCTCAACATGACCTTTTCATCAAATTACAAATATGACTTTTTATAATCAAGATCAAGGAATCTCAATCATGAGATCAGATCACAGCAAATCAAGAGAATGCCAAAAATGCATCCTTTCCACATGACCAATGCTCCCCCTTATCTTGTGCATCCTGAACACTTTCAACAGCAAATCATCAACGCATCTTCATCAACAATATCAAAGAATAAAATAGAATTATGAAAACTGGAACACCACCAGAGATATCGAACAGTACAGCAGCTGTGCTGAAAGAATACTGACCCAGAAGAATTTTGTCAGCAAATACCCATACGCGGTTTTCTGTGTATGAACTCGCGTATATACGCGACTATATTTCAGGAAACCCGCATATCCAATTTAATCTTCTGAATTTAAGCAGTTCTGATTTTCTGCATGGCAGAGACTACTCCCAGCTTCTGTCTGAGAAGTTTGAATGCTTCCCTAGAATATATGATAAAGGATAGATAGGACAATGTAGTTGTGTTTTCAAGTGTCATCCAATAGTTGTAGCATAAGCACATCAGTAACCAAGCCTTCAGACTTTTTGCAACATCAACATATTCTTCCCAAGAAGAATTATCATATCAAAACAACTTCTGTGACAAACAATCATCCATGTGATCTAATATCACCAAGATCTTCAAGATTCATCATGAGGTAATATGCGTAGGAAAAATATCTCATCCATAGCAACAAACTCTACATGATCTATTCTTATCTCTAAATCATAAGACTTCCAACTCATCTATGAGTGAAAACAAAAGATACTCTTCAGCCAAAAGCAATCAGGGCTCATTCATAATCTCATCATAAGAAACCATGTATCATGTCATCATCATTTGAGCATAAGTATTACGAGAACTAAGGAATAAGCAGATACAATTCCAACAATGCAATCATTAGATGTTAGATTGATGCTCCCCCTGAACCTGTGTTCCTGATCTTTAGCTGTCTCACTGATTTCCTTAACAAAAAGGCATACGCTTCTGTCTTCAGCGTAACTCGCGTGTATACGTGGCTTTTGTTCAGTAAACCCGCGTATGGAAAGTGAAAATTTCACACTTTCATCTCCCCCTGAATATGTACTACCTGTACCTGTCTTCTTCACATCAGATGCACTGTCAGAAATAAACATTACAGAATTACCAAGCCAACCATGGGAATCATCATACATTGCTCCCCCTGTGATGATACATAACTAATCCCTATAATGTATCTCACATCATTCCTGCAGTCATTATGAGAAGTAAGCTTGAGAAGTGGATGACTGCAGTAGGATTATTATCTCCTACGTTTTTTACTGATCCTCCTTCCTTTTCCAGCTTTGCTTGAAACTTCTTATTGTGTGCTGGAAATTATCCAATTTCTCAGATCCATTCATCCTGCACTCTTTTTCTACATTTCCATACTTTTTACAGGCATAACATCTTGCATGACCAAAAAAGTAAGCATAAGGATCATAATGTGTTCTTCTATTCTTTCTTCTATTGCAATCAGCTGCTTTATGACCATACTTGCTACATGAAAAACAATATCCCTTGAAGAAACCAGAGTACCTTTCTGTGTAGAATCTGTTTGTATGTGACTGAAACATTCTGCTTCTACAATTGGCTGCAACATGCCCATAATTATGACATTTAAAGCATTCAACATTATTGATGCTTCTATAGTTAGGAGGGAATGATTTCTTTTGAGAGTTCATGATTGTCGGTTGATATTTTGTTTCTTTCAACACTTCAGATTTTGCATTGATATCCTTTGAATCTTTAGCACTTCCTTGTGAACTAGATTCTCCTTTAACAGTTTCATGAAAACCAAGACCAAATTTAATAGAGGGAGACCTTTGACTATTAAGAATATTGTCCAGAATCTTAGTACTATCTTGGAACCTCAAGAGTTTATCTTTTTCTTCTAATTTACCTTTCAAAATATTTACCTCAACCTCCAATTTTTGGCATTGCTTCTTCATACTTACTTCGACCCTTCTTCCTTCTTCTACTTGATCATTCAGTTTTAAAATCTCTTCTTTCAACCCATTTTCTTGTTCTTCAAAAATTTGTAGAAGTTCTTCATTCTTCTTATTTGATTTTTCCAGATCTGTTTTGAGCGAGATGATTTATGCTTCACGTCCTTCTTTTTCAAATGATTGTAGAAGTTCTTCATTCTTCTTATTTGATGCTTCAAGATCTTCTTTTAGAGAGATGATTTCTGCTTCAAGTTCTTCATTCTTCTTATTTGATTTTTCCAGATCTTCATTTAGATCGATGATTTCTGCTTCAAGTCTCTTGTTTCGATTGGTTTCGTAATTGTACAACCTTTGATACTTGTCTATCTGACCATTCAGTATTTCTATCTGTCCTTTCATTTGAGAGATCATCTCATTGTAGACAACTTCTCTCTCTTTAAATGATCTTTGTAGATCTTCAAATTTAATCTTGAGAGCTTCTTCTAGATCCATAACATTACTTTCACCATCTTTACCATTACTTACACAAGAAAATGAATCATAAGAACAACATTCAATACCTGTTTTATCTTCTTCATTTTCTGCTGCACATGTTTTCTGAGATATCTCCTTTTGAGTAGCCTTCTTCTTTTGCTTCCTTGCCATGAGCACTAGCATATCTTGGTCAGAATCTTCTTCATCCTCATTTGACATTTCATCATTATCTTCATTTGTATAATAGCTCTTTCCCTTTTCAAATTGTTTCCCTTTATCATGATTTTCTTCATAAGGACATTTAGCAGCATAATGACCAACTCTTCCACAATTAAAACATTTGAAGGGAAGCTTACCTTTGAATCTTCCAATACCTGGTTGGAGTCTTCTCACAAAATTTGCTTCTTCTTCTTTTGATATGTAACTTGATTCCTTGACAACTTCCTTTTCTTTTCCTTTTGCACATGCCTTAAAGGAAACTTCTCTGATTTGAGAGGGACCTTCTTTTCTCATTTCAAAAGCAGTTAGAATACCATGTAGTTGAACAACAGTAAGAGTTTGCAGATCTTGCCTTTCTTCAATAGCAGATACTTTTGACTCAAATTTTGAAGTCAAAGATCTTAAGACCTTTTCAACCAGAGTAGTATCGGTTATGGTTTCACCCAAAATTCTCATACGATTTACAATATCATCTAGACGTAAAAAGAAACTGGCAATACTCTCATCACTATGCATCCTTAAATTTTCATATTCAATTCTGAGAGTTTGGAGTTTGGCACTTTTTACCTTTGTATCTCCTTCATAGCTTAGAATGATCTTGTCCCATATTTCTTTTGCTGAATTTAGCTGCATCACTTTAACAAATTATGATTCAGATAGGCTTCCTAATAAAACATTGAATGCTTTGGAATTGATTTCATATTTCTTCCTTTCTGCTGCATTAGTAGGAATAGTTGCCGGATACCGATAACCTTCTTCCACGATTGCCCATACTTCTGCACCAAAACTTTGCAAATATGCTTTTGTTTGTATCTTCCAGAATAGCAGATTACTTCCATTGAATAAAGGTGGCCTTAGAGAAAGTACTCCTTCTTGACTTCCCATTGAGATGGATCTCCTTCAAGCGATCAAGCTTCTGCAAAAGGACCTGCTCTGATACCAATTATTGGGAAAAATACTGAGAGGGGGGGTGTTGAATCGCATTTAGTGCCAACTAATAAAATTTTAACTTTTACTTTCAGTAAAACCCATACACTACTTTATCAAGCCAACTCACGTATACACGCGATATCCTTAATGAAACTTCTGCGATAACAAAGATCTCATTATGCCGATAATTCTTTGCTTAGTTCATTGCATCATTCATTCATTAGATGTTTAGTAAACAGTAAACATGTGCAGTAAGAACAGAATAAATCATCACACATAAGCAACACACATGAACACCAGGATTTAAGGTGGAAACCCAATTCGGGAGAAAACCACCGCTGCCGTTGTATCAGTCTTCAATATTTTATTATAAAGAAAACATCTTACAACCATGTAATGGCGCAGACTCATACCAAGACACTGTGCACCTACCTCGCAAAAGGCTACAACCTTCTCTCATTGTCACCTCTCCTAGAAGGGAGCTACAACCCCCTCCTCTCGTTTACCAGCCTCTCCTGGAAGGGAGCTACAACCCCCTGCTCTCGTTTACCAGCCTCTCCTGGAAGGGAGCTACTACCCCCTGCACTCGTTTACCAGCTACCACTAGAAGGGACCTACAACCCCCTCGCTGACGGCTTCGACCCTCAGCACCATTGTGGACCACGTTTCATCAATTTTCATACTGGATCCAATAGCTTCCATACAACACATCTTGTAGGCCACTTTTCATCATATTTTCAGACTGGACCCACTCCACACATTTAAGCTCAACATTCATCAAACTGAAACTTATAACCCCATCAATTCATTCATTGAATCATCAACCAATCAACCAACGACTTGATCTTCAATTAACATAATTAGCAACATATTCATCATTCAAATAACCCCGTTCTGTATGAATACATCATTGACAGATAACAGTAGAACAACAAAACATATCAGGCATTTCATTCCACTTACTTCAGCAAACCCTAGATTCCATACGCGCTTTTACTTCACTGAACCTGCGTATGTACGCGCTTTCATGCAGACCAACCCGCGTATGCTTCTGTGCATTCTTCAGAAAACCCTAACTGCCCATACGCACTTTTCCTTAAGCAGACCCGCATATACACGCGTTTTTACTGGATCGGACCTGCGTATACATCTGTAACTTTTCAGGACTGTGCAGCTCTTCAGATCAGATAAACAACTCAGATTTTATCCTTTACTTCAAAAAGTATTTCGCCTCATCTCAGATCTAAATGTTCCATAAACAGATCTAGAAAATACATATACATTTCAGATCTAGAGATCCTTCTTCATCATTTTCTTCATAGGTGCATCATAGATTCAGATCTATCAATCAAGAACAGAGTTCATCCATGTAGATATTCCTTAGAGAGATTTATTCATTCACAACCCTTACTCATGCACACCCTTGCACAATGATCTTCTTCTCCTTATATAGATTTAGCCTTTATCAATACCATGAGTCAAAACCACACAACATCCGATGGTATTCCTGGACGGGATCAAATAGATATTCCAGCGCTCAATTCAATGGGTCAATACCATGGTAACACCCCTGGATTTATAAATTTAGAGCGCAAATAGCCATACGCGACTTGGTACGTACTTTTCCGCGTGCATACGCTACTTCTCCTTAACAAACCCGCGTATGCCTTGTGACACATCATATTTATCATTTTCTCTTTCTTCTCGTTACTTCGAGCTAATCTCGTAGATCTCGTTTGGGTATATAGATACATCAAGGACAACTTCATCGTAGGTTCCATCAAAGTCAACACATTGTATCACATTGCCAACAATCTTCTCCTTAACTTCATCAAGTAGGTTTCAATCATGGACAAATTCATCAAGTTAGGCTGTCATAAACTTTATCAAGTAGGTTTCCATCAAGGACAACACTCTGCATCATATAGCCAACAATCTCATTTCATCAAGTAGGTTGCCATCAAGGACAACACATGCCAACAAACAACAGGTACTAGCACGTTGTAGGTGCTCCCACTTGTTATCATCAAGGAGACTGGAGGCATGAGAAAGGGTACACGGAAGGACTCAGGCGCAGCCACGACAAAGGACACGCAGCCAAAGCAGACCACTAATAAGGACACCAAGGCCAAAACCCAGGTTGATTCGCAGCCATATCTGGGCACGGAGGAAGTAAACATCAGAGGTACCACCTCCCCTCAGGGTATAAAGCGAACAGGCGATCCTGTCAAGGGGACCCAAAAGAAGGAGCATGCCAAGCGGAAGGAACAATATGATACGGTTATGTTGATTGAGGGAGATCTCAAAAAAATTGCAGATGTAGTCACACTAGCCACACAAGACAAATGGGTAGCTTTATAGGAATAACAAAAGGTTGTGATCAACACCATCCAGGCCGAGCTTCGCACCCTGCAGTTAAAGATAGACATGCTACAGACTAGCATGGATTAGGGACGAATTACCTTGACATCTAGCAGTACAATGCTAGTTATAGAGGACATCCATCTCTATTCCTTACCTAGCGCCACCCTTGTGATCAGTCTTCTTGACTAGGGAATACAACTCCAAGCAGGTGCAGGGGTGCAGTTGAATCTAGCCAAGCTGCCCCACAAAGCATTGCATGGTCTCCACACCGCTGTGTTTCAGGAGATTCACCATCGGGACCAGCAAGTACACCAACAACTCGGAGGTGCTAAATAGACCATCGCACAACAGAATGCAGATTTTCTCCTTGCTGTCACGTAGCAAGCGGAGCTCAAAACCTTGATCCACCAGCTCTGCACGGAGGTTATAGAAGAGATCCTCGTTGCAGGAACCCCTTGGGCTAAAGTTGAAGGATTGGTCACATCATTGAAGGCTTCCAGGATAGAGATGTAGGTCTTTAAGACACAGCTGAAGCATCAAATCACTGATTTATAGGCCAAATTGCAGCTCGAAACGCCTCCGGAGGTACGAGCCTAGTGCGCTGTGCTAGTGACCGCAGCTACAAACACCATTACAGGGCATATTTCTTAGGGCGCCCAGTTACTAGAGACAGACATGCATTTATGCACTGAGGTCTAGCGTGATCTGATCCTCCGGAAAATAAATCAGGACTTGCGGTAGAAGGAGGAAGCTTTCAAGCAGATTGAGGCTACATTACTCACCTTGGTTCCTGCACAATTTTTGGCACGATTGAGAACCAACAACACCCTCCAAGATGATATTGAGGAGCTCCAGCATAAGAAGCACATTATCGGCAAGTGATTGAAGCCTTGGGCTACCACAACCCTCTAGCTCTCATAGGATGTTGATGTTGTTGTTAAGCGACTAAATTAGACACTAGAGAGTGTCACTATTGCGATAGAAGGACTGACATCACAGAAGCTCGTGGATATTGCATAGAAAACTATTACTCAAAGTCAAGAAGTGTTTCCCCCATTTGTCACAGCCATCAATGAATTGTGCATGCAGGTGGAGACCCCACCACCACAGTGACTCGGGACGAGTCAGAAGATTGTGTTGGGGGACTATTGGAACAGGGTCCTCCAAAGGCTGCGAATTGGGACAGTTTTGAGTATTTTTGTATATTTTTGGCATATTTTATTCTAGCGCAGGGGTTTTGGGGTGGGTCAAAGCCCTAAAAGCATTGTAATGGTTTAATGGGTAGACCTAGAGTTCGCAAACGACAGTTTCCGGACCACGGGAAAGATTAGGCTAGATGATTAAAAATAGAAGGACATTTTGAGCCAATAGAGAGGCATGTATCAAGATTGGATAAAATTACGAATTAATAGGTCTATTTGGGTTATTAGGGGAAGGACTCCTACTGGTTGTGTGCCCAGAGATCGTCAGTCCTGCTATGTGCGGACCCTGCTGCTGTGTGCGCAGGTTGGGTTTTGGGTATTGTAAAAGGATTTGAAATATTAATGAAAGTGCAAGGTTGTTGGAATATTTGAATCTGTTAATGTGAATCTATGATATCTGCTATGTTATGTGTTAAGCTATGAGAGTAACAGTGTTATTTTCTTATGTTGCATTGACATCCGATCTAGATCTATTTGTTATACTTTATGTAAGAATATCTGTGATAGTTTTGTTATTATTCTGTGAACTTATGATCTGTTGTTTACTATGATTATAATTGGTACTACGCACGTGGATGCGAAGGGATCTATAGATATGGGTTCTGTGATATGCAATCTGACAATTGTGAAGACGAACGCAACTTTGCTTGACTTACCTACCCTCTCCCAGGGTGTGGAAACTTGGTTCCGATACCCTCCCATACTACTTTGGGTGAGACTTTGGCCTGCGCAATCGGGTCACTGCCAAAAGGGCCAGTAGTATAGGTGTTTGTTAGCAAACTTTAACCTTCGAACCTGGCTCAGGACCCCTTGAGCCAACAGGTTAAATGCTATAAATGTCACAAATTTGGTCACTTTATACATAATTGTATTGAAATATTGAATTTTAGAAAGAGAAATAGAAAGTAGCATGCTTACGCAAAGGATTTTCAAGATCTTCTGAAGAGACAAAAGAAAAAAGAAAAATCTAAGTAATAGAGAATTATTCTATTTATCTGATCTTACTAGCTTTGTTGTAGATAGTGAATACTTGTGTCTAGTAGATAGTGGTGCTTCAAGGCGCATGAAGGGATGTCCAGATAACCTCACAAGTATAGTGGAAATAATACTAGCACAAAAGGAGGAACTTGGAGACAATAATAATTATGTAGTCAAAGGAATTGGGAAGACATCCATTGAGCTAGAATCAAGTGATAATGTTCATATTATCAATATATTATATGTGCCAAGTTTGAAGAAGAATTTGGTTTCTATTTCATGCTTGGAAGAAAAAGGTGATAGAGTAGTAATTTTTGATGGAAAAGTTATTGTTTGGACCAAAGGAATTAGTATAGATTTCACTAGAATAATTGGAGTTTATGAAGGAAGGTTGTATATAATTTAAATAAAAACTACTCAAGAACTTGTACATAATAATATTAATCCATGTGATCTTTGGCAAAAAAAGATATGGTAATCTTCACTATAGATATTTTCATGCCTTAAAAAAATTATTTCAGGTGTTGCATATTTGCAGGAAGAGAATGCTGAAGTATGTAAAGGAAGTGCACTTGAAAAGAATGTCAAGAATCCTTTTCCAAATAAAAAAAGTGGATCCAAAGAAGTTTTGGACTTAGTTAATTTTGATGTATGTGGTCCTATTCCAGTGAGTTATCTTGGAGGCTCTTTTTACTATGTAACATTCATTGATGATGTAAAAATGGTAGTTAAAAATATATGTAATAAAGTTAATAAATTTAAAATAAGACCTTCGTCATGGGACACATATTCCTAGTTGAATGTTGGGCAAAAACATCCTAGTTTGGGTGTTCATTTTGTTTATTATGGCTAAGGAAATTGGCAAAGGAAATGGCAAAGGTTTCAGAAAGGAAAAATGGCATTTTTCGTAATTTATTATGAAAATAATGGAAAATAGGAGAAAAGGAAGGTGAAAGGTCACAAGTTTCATGTGAGGAGGAAAATGAAGGAAAATAATGGAAAATTGAAGAAAATAGAGCCTAATTAATAAAAAGGCTTATGAGGATCATTTGATAGACTTTTGTCAGTTTAGTTTTGGAGCTCTCTCTGTGTTCTCTCTCTCATACTCTTGGACACTTAGAGTTTTCTTGGATCACTCTTGGAGGAGTGTGGCATACTTGGGATTTGGAGAAAGAAGGAAAATGAAGAGCAAGAAAGTGAAATAGGACATCAGGACCAACAACTATAAAGGGTTTTTTTTGCAAGTACTGAGTTGCATGTATGATTTCCTTGCTATTTTTGGCATGCATGGGATATGCATGTGGTTTCTTGGTTATGATCTATCATTGGCATGGAGGATTTCTTGGATTGACAATGGTTTTGGCTAACCTTTCCATTTCCTAGATAACCATGGTGTTGTGGCTTTTATCCTTTTTTTTCTGGTTGGTGCTCATGTTCCTTTGGCTGTGGGTTGAGTTATTAGTTCCTGGAAGCCTTGGTTGGACAAACACTTTGGAAGCCCTATAAAAACTTGGGTCAGGTTACTAGTGCTAGAAGCCTTGGTTGGAAAAATTCTTTAGAAGCCCTTGGTAGGTTGAGTTACTAGTACTGGAAGTCCTAGTTGGATAAACGCTCTGGAATCCCGACAGAAGTTGTGGATTGAGTTACTATTCCTCGAGGCCTTGGTTGGAACAAATTCTTTGGAGCCCTGGACATGGTAGAGACTAATCTGATGATGGTTAGTGACGTCCGACGATGAGGTGAAATCACTGGTTGAGGGTTGAGGTGATTTTTCCTATGGAAGCCCTAGTTTGGTTTTGTTTGGTTTATTCCATGAGATCCCACATTTATGCTTGGAATATGGCATGGGGGTGATTGGATGAAAGAAATATTTTATTCAGCCTATTTTATGGTCGAGTGGTACATGGAAGTCCCAAATTGGTTGCATTTTAGATATGTTAAAAATATATTCTTCCCTCTTGTATTTGAAGGGTAAATCTACTTGCTCATATGTGGTTTTTATGGTTGTTATATCCTTGTTATTTTTGTTGGTTATATGTTCATTATGAGTATGTTTTATGGCAGACTTAATGTATGGATCTCATCATGTTTTGATTGGTAAATGAATGAACAATGAATATATGATCTAATAGATGATAATGCAAATATGTTGATAAGGCATCAATGATTCTTATCAATTCTTAGATAGGTATGAGACCCCTATGCTCAAATATGTTGTTATGACCTATAGATTACATATTTTTGACATGTTTAACAAAATTTATGTCATGGATAGTAGGGATAAGATCAAGTCCTTGATAAAAAAATTTCATTAGTAACCTTATTTCAGTGTTATTTATCATTTATGGGAGTTTCGTGAAGTTTTGGGTAGTGGACTAAGGTCTAGCCCTGAAAAGGTGGCTCAGAATCTAGGGTTGCTTGCACAAAAATAACTCAAAATTTCCAAATTCATTGGCATGCCTTGTTGTGGGAGTGAATGGAAGGCATTAGTAGAATGCATGGATTATTATGGGATCGTATGAGGGTCCAAATCAGTAAAATGTAAGGTTGTATCAGGGGTTTGGCCACCTGGAAGGGTTGGTTGTATCTTGAAGGTTATGTAGCATGTGTGGAAGGTTAATTTGGTTTCATTATGTCGGTTCCACTTCCTTAACTCATGGGTAGTTGAATCATATCACAATAGCCTTTTGTCACATGTTTTCCCAACGCACTAGTTAAATTGGGTAAATGTGGGAGGAGGTGGTTACATAGTGGTATCAGAGCATGGTTCAGCCCTTGGACAGGATGAGCAGTGTGTTGGTCATGCATACATGTCGGTTGCATATGTGTTCATTGTTATTTTTGTAAATGTGCTTGTTGTGTATGCATGGTGTTGGTAATGGTTGCAGTTGTGTCACCATGTGAAATTTGATAGTGTGGATGTTGGAAGTGTCATCACGAGTATATGTTGGTTATGCAATAGTTATGCATGTAAGTGTTTGTATGTATTGTGTATGTATGTGTGTTGTACATATGTTGTTATGTATACATTGTGTCTAGTTAGTGTTGTGGTTGTGGCATCATACATGGTAACTGAATGAGGATTGAGATTATGTCTTTATATTGTTATGATTATGATTATACAAATATTATCCTAATCTAGTTGGTCTTGCAAATGAGACATCCTCCCCATATTATACTGAGGTATATTGGTTTACTTATGATTTGGTTTAGTTGAAATAGTATGCTTTGTAAGAATATAATAACAAAGATGGCTAGCAGAATGTTAGACTATAGTTAACGAGATTCTACCTATGGATTCGATGAGTAGCATGGTGATGAGTACTCCCCTCACATAGTAGAAACTTTGAGAAGTTTAAAGGAAGAAATAAGGAGTTTAAAATAAGACAATGACCAAATTATTCAATCACAAGAGATAATTTCTAGAGCATAAGAGAAACAAGTAGAAGTCAATGTCGCTATTATTCAGATATTGTTAGACTTGTAGATATAGGGACCTCTTAGAATCAATCATGGACATGAGGATAGAACTAATGAAGCATATGGATGTCAGAATCATGGTGAGAAAAAATTATATAGGGATGACACGACTAGAGATGGTAGGTTCTTGGATACACCAAACAAGAGAGGTGATGGACACAATTTCTATTTTAGTTCTTGTTCTGACAGGTATCATGATCATCACCATTATCATCCTTATATGAGGAATGACATGGCATATTTTCAGGATGATTTCAAGAAAGAAAAGTTGCCTACATTTGATGGGGAAATGAAGAAGTCACAAGGTGCATAAGCTTGGCTACTTGGAATGAATAAGTTATTTAGATTGCATGATTACACAACAAACATGAAGGCTAGGATAGATATATTCAATCTTAAAGGTAAAGAAAATATTTTGTGGGAAGATGCAAATAATGTCCGAGATATTCATGAAGAGGATTTGACTTGGAGTGAGTTCGAGAGACTATTCAGGAAGAAGTACCTATTAGAGAGATACTATGATGACAAGGTGAAATAATTCTATGAGTGAAAGGTCGGATTTATGACCGATGAGGATTACACTAGAAAATTCTTGGAGTTATTGAGGTATGTGCCTCATTTGAAGGAGGATAAAGTGAATATTTAGAGATTCATTAGTGGGTTGTTAGTATCATTCAAGGACATGATTGAGTTCGATGAGCCTAGATCATTGGAGGAAGCCATCAAGAAGCTGAAGCATTTTTATGAGAAATCAAAGTGCATGTCTAATACCAAGAAGGATTGGAGAGGCAATTCAAAAGAAAAAGGAAATGGGGATAAGAATCAAGAAAGGCCTCGTATTTCAGGGTTATAACAAAGAGAATGTAGTACTGTATAATAATTTGAATGCATCCTATCGAGGACAAGAATTTTGGTCCGAGGAGCAACAAAGGTGCAAGTTGGAAGCCTTGGTAAAGGATGGACTCAGGAAAGGATCATCGTAGACAAGATTTTCCACAAAGATCAAGGTGGTAGAATGTATATCTACAATGATTAGGAGGAACATACAAAGGGGGATGTTGGAAATATCGTTCCTCATATTTAAGCAACGTTGGATAATAGGCAAGCAAATCATCGAGAAAGAGATTGCCGATATGAATGATGATTCTAGATCAGTTGTTTCTATTTTGATCAACTCGGATCCAACTATAGCTATGGCACTCGAATCCGTCGATAAGTGTGAATGAATAAAGAAGTGCATGAAAAATCTTGGTTAGTGCAAGCTTGTCTAAGCAAAGAAAGCTTGGTCAATCGGGTAAGAGCTTGTGAGAATCGAATGGTACGCTCTACATCAACACATTTGAATGTATTAACATTGGGATCATATAGTATGCTTCTCAGGTATGGATTAGTTGTATCTTCAAAATACGTTATGGATTGTTATGAAAAGCTATTGAGTTCTCGAATGAAAATGGGGAACAATGAATCTTGTATGGTAAGAAGAAGGGAACATAAATTAGAATGGTGAAAACTATGCAGAGTGTACTCGTAGGAAGGAGTGTTGTTTGTTTGTAGTGCATATTTCCAAATGACAAAGGTAAGGAAGTTGAGGATGTGGATGTTTTGAGAAGGTACCCAATTTACTAAAAAATTAGGATGTGTTCCTAAATAAACATATTTCAGATTTTCTACCTCATGAGCAAGGGAATTTTCTATTGAGTTGGTACCAAGGGAAACACTAGCATCAAAGGCACCATACAGATGAGTACTCTAGAATTAGTAGAGCTGAAGTTGTAGTTGAAGGAAATTATCGATAAAAGATACATTAGGCCAAGTGTATCACTGGTGCACCGATGTTTTTTTGAAGAAGAATGATGGTACTCTTAGTTTGTGCATTGATTACAGGAAATTGAACAAGGTAACCATTAAGAATAAGTATTTGTTATGAGGATTGGTGAATTGTTTGATCAGTTGAAGGTAGAAAAAATGTTCTCAAATATTTATTTGAGATCGATATCATCGTGTACACATTAATGAAAAGGATATATACAAGACATATTTCCAAACCAGGTATGGGAATTATGATTTTTTCAGAAGTTCCTTTCGGTTTGGCCAATTCTCCAACTACTTTTATGTGCATGATTAATATTGTATCGCATCCTTATGTGCATGTTTGTTATTGTATTCATTGATTATATATTGATATATATTATAAGAATGAGGAATATCATGTTGACACAATTTAGTAGTGTTGAAGTTTCTTAGATAGCATCAATCCCTCGTCTCCAAGCTTAGAAAATGTAGTTTCTTTCGTACAAAGGTACATTACTTGTGACATTTCCAAGGAAGGCATAGAAGTGAAACCATAAAAGATAAGGGCTATCATGGAGTGAAAGCTCCTACAAATGTGGATGAGGTAAGATAATTCATGGGATTACTAGGTTATTATAGAGTTTCATCAAGAAATTCTTCGGGATTGCATATCTTATCACATATTTGCAGAGGAACGTAATAAATTTGAATGGAAAGGATACGTGAAACCATATTTGAACAGCTTGAAGGGCATGTTGTTGACAAATTCTCCAAAGGTTAAAGATTTCATATTCAGATAGAGAGCTCAGAATTGCATAGATGCTTTCAAAAGAGGACTGGGTGGGATTCCTAGCGAAGGAAGGACATGTAGTATGTTATGAGTCACATAAAATGAGCATGAGAATAATTATTTGACACATGATCTCGAGTTGGAAATGATCATCCATGCATTGGAATATGTGGAGACACTATATTCTTGACATAAATTTTGTATCGATGAGTGATCATAGTGTATTGAGATACTTGTTTGACCAAAATTTAAATATGAATTTCGTACAAGCTAGATGGTTGGCCACGATCAATGAGCTAAATTTGATATCAATTACATTAAATGTAAAGAGAAAAAGGTCAGTAAAATGCCTTAGTAGGAGGATACAAGTAAAACCGCATAAGAAATGAGCTCCTATGGGAAAAAGTTACATGATCGATATTATAGGCAAGACAAAAAGATGATAGGTATAGGAAAATTATGCATAGGTTACAAAAGAAGGTACTTCAGATCGATGTGGACTATCATGTCACAATAGATGGCTTGGTTAGGTTTATGGACATGATACATCTCACGTAATAAATGCTGGAGTTAATAATAATTGCTTATGTTGAATTAATTTCATGCTAAGTCATATTTAGGTCACCCAAGATATTAGAAAACATTGACAACAAAGTGGAAGAAGTCTCTACTATCGGGCCAACCAAGAAGGAAGTGGCAACATTCGTGGCTGGGACATGCAGAATTTTCAACAGTAAAGGTAGAATGTAACCATCTAGGTGGCTTACTACAACATATTATGATTATGAGTGGAAATGGGAGGTAATTAATCTCCATTATATAGGTTTGTCGAGTACATTGTTGGCAGGGTAAATTTATTTATTTTTAACGCTTTTCCTACTTCAAACTCACAACATAAGACTTATCTAGAACCTCCTCATTCCCGCGCTATTCCAAGAATCACATCCATTGCCGCAATAGTTTTGTAATTTCTCATATTTAAGGTTTTAAATGGACTTAATTAATTATTTTATGGATTTAATACCTTTAATATTCTTAGAAACTAATATTTTCTTTTCCAAAAAGTATTCGTAAGCAACGTATTAATCATTGTGTTAGTATGGTCGAGTGCAAGTATGATTCCCTGCATCAGCCGACGCTTATTTCACTCCCCCGTGACATCTCACTACCTAACATGGATATCTCGCTCGAATCAACCATCTCAATATATGCTCAAAGTGGAGATAAATAAACAAGACGGTAGAGATTAGGACGCCGAATTGATTCTTAGATTAATATTTCATTACAAACGAAATTTTTATTTTGTAATGCTATTGAGGCTCTTGTTACACAAGTAGCTGCCTAAAGGGTTGTATATAATGTAGAATTCAAATAGGAGGTAGCTAGGGATAACGATATCAGAAAGTTTTTCAGGGTTGTAATTTTTCTAGTATCGCTCTTGTTCCTGGCCGGGACTAACCTCATAATGTACATTTGCTTATTTGACATACAATACAAAAGGGATCAGGCTATGTTGTTTCAAGTATGTGTTTCAATTTTATGATGATGTGTTTCGTTGAAAGGATGAGTTTCCGTGTTTAAAAGGAAAATGAGATGGTTGGTTAGGCTCAACCCAACTCGTTTTCCATCTCGTTAAAGGTGTGTTAATTTCGTTTGAATGCAAAGCGTGAATTAAGTAATTATTTCAACTCTTTCACAAGTACATGTTCAATTTCATTTGTAGTTATTGTGCGTACGTATCCGTGGTGTGTTCTTAACTAAGTTTGATTTTAACTTGTATAATTTTTCCTTTTCGAAGCTTAGTTTGTTTCTCAGCGAATCATATATAAGCACGTTTCCTATACTAGTGCATTTTCGCTATGGCAATTCTATTCATTTGGTTCATTCCAATAAAGTATTTTTCTTTTCTTTTCCTCATAGAGGTTTGACGTGTTTCCCGTAAGTGAGTGTTTATTTCTAGACATAAGTATTTTTAATATTAATAGTTTAAGATATCATCATAAGTGAGAAACGAGTTGTTGGAACTTCAATACCATGACCTAAGGTTTGGTGGCTTCTGAGTAGGCTTCCACTTGAAGACATTCGCCCCCAGCCTTAGGGCCCTCTCATACTCCTAGAGCACAAATAGGCTCCCTTATGACAGACAATAGTGGGGGGATGAGTGCTCCCCCCCCCCCCCCCCTTGGCTCGTCTTCTATTGGAGTGGCGGCAGGGGCTGACAACGATTGTCAGCAGAACTCTGGCCCACTCCTTGGCCTAACTGGGGCATCTCCCACAACGAAATTACCATCTGCAATAGAAGGAGAAGCAAAATAGTCACAAATTCCATGTGCATACCCAAGGCCACCACAAGAATCATTGAGCCTCTTGCACAATGAATAAATGAAAAATCCAATACATGAAGGACCATGCACCGATAGGCAAGTTCATGGGTTTATGGGCCACGTAAAAGCCCTCCTAGATGGATCAACTCCAAATGGAAGCCTAAGGTCCATGTTGATATACAGCCATGTTCCAAGGGCTTCTTCAATGTGATCTTCACATGCATCAAAGAAAAACCGTATCATGGATAGCATGCCATATTTCTTTAACTCTCAGGGTCTATACTTGTGTAACTGGTAGAACTTTCAACCTAGACAAGAAGATTTCACTAGAGCTGAAGCCCTGGTCGCTTTACACCCTCCCCCAGATTATTGGGACAAGCTAACTTCTAGGAGATAGGCATGCTCTTTGGAAAATTTATTAAAATTTTGAAGGAGACAAAGATCAACCAACATGCATCCTACACACAAGGATCTATGTCTACATGCACATTGGCAGAAGCCCCAGATGAGGTAAGCTCACTCCATGATGATTATGAATGGATTAAAATATTATAATATGAACATGTACCATTTAGATGTCGTAAATGTCACCAACATGGGAATCTATTCAGATATTTCCCCTAAATCAAAGAGTTGCACCGAACAACGACTCAACAGACAAAGACACTCGAAGGGTTCACGAAAGTCATTGGAAGTAAAAGCAATAAATTCAGAAGTCAAACTCAAACCAACAAAAGATCTCCATCATCAAGAAACAACTTTGAAACCCTAGCTCAACCGAATGAGAATGCAGAAAACCCTCCAAGAGACTTAAGCGATCCTCAGAGAATACTTGACCTCAAAGACCTAACAAACCAAAATCCAACCATATTTTTTCCGATTCCCCGTCCTCCATGCATACAAGGGGAAATCTCGAAAAAATAAGGTAAAGGCATATAATCGACTCAATCCTAAGAAATGGAAGAATAATGGAGAGAATTGACTACGAGGACCTCGATCTCATGGGGTTAGAAGAAGCATGCAAGTGAAAAGAATTCTCCTCAATTCCTTCCGCACTGTAGAGCCCAGCGCTTGAGGAATTCTTTACTAGAGCTCAACAAATTCCATCCCTTGGAATCGCAGAGAAGTATACTCCGAACACCAAACTCG
Organism: Pinus albicaulis; assembly: GCA_034641835.2. Lineage (NCBI taxonomy): Eukaryota > Viridiplantae > Streptophyta > Pinopsida > Pinales > Pinaceae > Pinus > Pinus albicaulis. Next base: position 1,423,713,352 of record CM076570.1, read on the forward strand.
ATTCGAAAGAATCCCTAAAACGAGGAAGAAAACCAATTTTCAAAGAACGATTATCGCAAAAGTAAAGAGCTAGTAGAATCGTGGAGATACCGCAAGTCAATTTGTGTCTCTAATCTCAGAAGTTCCAAACTCCCCTCAATGAAGATCATATCATGGAATATAATATGGCTAAATACTTCCAAGCACAGTTAATCAAGAAAATAATTACTAAGGAAAAAACCCACAATATTCTTTATACAAGAAACCAAATGTTCTAGCACCACTATGGATACAATATTCAAAAGACTTTGAAAGGATGCAACACCCTAGTGGTGGACGCTAATGGGGCTTCAAGAGGCCTAGAAATCATCTAGAATCCCCACTCATTACCCTAGAGAACATTCAAGCCAATCAACACTTCATTCAAGCTTCCCGTCACTTGATTGCAACTAACATTCATGGAAATATCATGAATGCCTACTTCCCCCACTCTAGAAAAAAAAAAAAAAATAGAGCCTCGATAGCATCAAGCAGACTAACAACTCGCACCCACCTTCTCTAACTGATTGGAGGAGACTTAAACATGATAAAAACTCTTTAGGAAAAAAGGAGGAAGAACTCACCTTGAAATGCACAACACCAAATTCAAGAACTTCATCCAAGGAAATCATTTTTAGATCTTCAAACATCCAATGGCATCTTCACTGAATAACATAAGAAGTGATCACATAAAATCTCTAGACTAGACTAATTTCCTTATCATGAAAGAATTCATTCACTTAGGAGGAGAGTCAGAAGCCACCATCATCCCGACCTTCACTGCACCATTGGCCGATACCCAATGGCTCGGGACCGAGTACATCCACCCCAAAACATTTTCGTTTTCAACATGTTTGGCTTAGACATCCAAGGTTGAAATATTATATCGGGATTGGTGGGCTAAATTCACACCACCCTTGAGCAAAATGTATCGTCTCCAAGAACAAATTGAAGATGCTCTCAAGGGGAAATCAAATTATTGAACAAGACTACACTGCGAAACATCTTCAAAGACCAAAGAGATTTGAAGAGAAAATGAACCAAACTCCAACAAAAAATCACATCGAAGGGATGATCAATAGACTCCATGTATAACATGGAAAATTCCCTAACAACCCAACTGGAAGAGAGAAGAAGAAATCGCATCCTATGGAAATATAAATCCCGTATATGTTGGCTTAAGAGAAAGAAGCACAAAATTATTTCACGCTCCACCATCCACAGCATGCACAATTTAATCCACGTCCTCAAAAAATCAAAATGGCGAGCGTATCGAAAAAACATGAGGACATCACCAAGGAACTACTCAATCACTTCAAGGACATCCTCAAAGAACCCAACATCCAACAATAGGAGGCCATTGGAAAAAATCACTCAAAGACATTCCAAAATTGGTTAATGAAGATCAAAACAGATGTTGCTCAAAGCTACAACATCGATAGAGGTCGAAAAAGAAATTTTCTAATTAAAAGAAGGGAAAGCCCCAAACCAAACATGGATTCACCCCCAACTTCTTTCACTTCTTCGGGACACTATCAAAGAGGAGGTCTAGGGGCAGGAGGAATCACGCAACACCCACTAGGATTGGCCAAAATTTCCTCAATGCAACCTTCCTCAATCTCATCCCAAAGGAAGACAATGTTGCATCTCCAAGTAAGTACAAACCCATACCACTTCGCAATGTAATTTACAAAAATAATTTGCAAAGATATAGCTAATGGGACAATCATAGCTTCTTCCCATGCTCATTTCTCTCGAGAAAACGTACTATGTTGAGGGTAGGATGGAATCATCCTAACCCATGAGGTCATACACTCCTTAAAACCTCAAAAAACCTAGTATGGTCCTCAAAATCGACCCGTCCAAGGTACTTAATAAGCTCACAACTCGGAACTACATAAAGAAAATCCTACTACTTTGCTTCAGCCAAACCTAGGTGTGTTGCCAATCATCGCCTTGATATCCTCTCCTTTATCTCTATTCTTTCAATGGCATTCCCTCAAAAACATCCAACCCTTACCGTAGGTATAAGGCAACGGGACCCTCTCTCTCGCCGCTCTTTTTATTTTTTTCTATGGCCGAGGGTCTAGAAGCCACCCGATAAAGAGTTCCATCCATTCGCATAAACTTTAGGGTATTCCTCTAAATAATCTCCCTCATTTCCCACCGCCAATTTGTGGATGAAAAATATGATCATGAGGCACCCCGCACAGAAGGTCGCACTTCGAACCCTCCGACCAGGCTCAAGCCCCGAAAACCACTATCAACCCCGAAAATCTAAAATCTTCTTTTTCAATATGCCTCTTATTACCCATCGCAACATACATTGCATCCCGGGCTTCACCACCATATCCTATCTACCATCCAAATACAAGGGAGCTCCTATCATCGACTCATCTATAAAACACTCTTCCGGAGAGAGAGCTATTGAATATAATGGAGACTAAATTCATCAACCGCACCCATCACTAACATAGTCGACATTTGGATTCTCATCAAATAAATACTAATCCCTACCTATATACTCTTTTCGTTTCCCAAGAGCACCAAAATGGGTCCTCAAGGCCATTCTAAATCTAAAAAGAACCTTCCTTTGGGGGGATCCAAAGATAAAAACAAATGGGCACTAGTCAAATGGAAAGATGTTTCAGACACCGAAAAACAAAAAGGAGGACTCCTGGACCGAGAGATCCAAAGCATACAACAACATCATGGGCGCTAACATATGGTGGAAATGGGTATATAACCCTCACATATAGTGGGAAACCCTATGGACTACCAAGTATGCAGTAATTGGCCCAGGGAGGAAATAATTAGATTCAACATTTCTCCTAGAGGATCCCAAATCTAGAATGCATCCAACCAACAAAAAAAAATAGTTGATCCAAACCCACACCTTCTAGAACCGCCTAGTGGAACTCAAGCCGCATTATGGGAGGATTCATGGAAACAAATTACCATTCTATCCTCAATCTTCCCTCGACCCCCTCTAGAGCATAGTCCTTCAAGAAAGAGAACAAAATTGTGTCCAAGGCTTCGGACCAATTAAACAACTCAAGGTTACCAGACTTGGTCGCACACAAATAGATTCCACTGTGACTGAACAATGAACATCACAAAGATATTTTCGAGGAATTAACAACAAAAAAGGAGAATTAGAACTCAAAGATGGCCATACATTTTCGATGGGGCCATACCGTTGGAAATATTGTCATCGATGGCAAAGGAATTGGCAAAGACAGAGCAACACCTAAACTACTCATAAGGCAAAAGAGACAAAGCAAGAGAATTAAATTAGGGGTTTAATATAGTTTCAGAAATAGAGATGAAAAAGGGAGTACCTATGGTACCCTAAAAGAATGAAATCATTGTTAGGGATATGTGTATTATATGTGATCCCCGAATTTAATGAGTTCTCATGAATGGAGTTAAAAAGTGAAACCCTATCAAGAATCGTGATGGTAGGATTCGAATTCTGATGAAGACTTTCTTGTAATGAAGATCTAGCTTACTTTGATATTTTGGTGTCAATGTGGAACTATTCGGCTGAATATATAGGGGGCTCTATATATTCAAAGGTATCCATTGAATAACTTAATGGTCACAGAGATATGATGTTTTTGTAAAATGTACAAGTAGAAGCAAGAATCAAGGACAGGATAGAACTTTTGAAATGGAAGGTTGACATGTTATATATATCATAGCCAGAATTAAGGAATGACATTGAATTGTCACGAGTTAATGATCAGAAGGAAGTCCCGTCGGAAGAGAACTACATTTTTCTCGTTGGTTATTGAAGATCCCGCTAAAGGTAGACCAAAGTTATAGATCAAACCCAAACTAACCTTTGGAATCATGAACGGAACCTTGGAGGAAGGGCTAACCACAAAGGAGGAACAATGAAGGCGTTTGTTTTATCACACCACTTTCAACTAGAAAGCGCTGCATTCAAAATGTGGGGAGCGATTCCATGTAATCCAAGACACACATCCCTATACAATTCTACAAAACCACTTTTTACCGTGCGCCATCGTGCGTTATAGTTCGGACTCCAGACGCCCAGCGATACCGTTGAGCGTCGTTGATCCGGGAAGGGGTCATCGGAAATTTTTCTGCCTGTTGAAGGTGCACGTAACACAGTACCGACGGGTCATCGCACGTTAACAATTGGTATCGGAGGTCGAAGGACATATGCATATACGCCGTTGATCCGGAAGCTAGCTAATCTAATCCAAGTGATCGGGATGTCGAATTGCTGAGTTTACCTATGGTACCATGCGCATATTTGATTGGTTATTGACTATATTTGTGGGTTCAAAGGTTTACCATAGTTTTGGAAGGGTTAAAATGCGAAGGGTTAACTCTAATCCTAAAGTTCTGTCAAAATTGTAAATATATTTATTTATCAATTTATTTAAATTGATAAATAAAAAATTAAAAAGAGATCAAAAAGCCCCATGGGGTAAACTAAAAGGAATACGAGGAATACCATTAGTGGTTCGTGGTTTCACTCATGGTTTTAATAAAGGGAAAACTATTTAAGGAGAAGAAAAATAAAGAACAATGTGCGCATTGTAAGGGTCGTGAATAAATTTTCTAAAAGCACATCCGCATGGGCAACCTTCAGTTTCCACTGATAAATCCGAGACTACGATGCACCCATGAGGATAACACCGACAGTTGATAAATCTTTGGTTTTAATGAAGGACGATAATACGGTAACCGGTGTGTATACAGAAAATATCTCGCGACCGGTGTTATGTTGTATGGAACCGGTGGATCCAAGATGAAAATTGAAAAAACGAGGTCCGTAGGGTGTTGAGGGTCGGGCCTTCAGAAAGGGGTTGTAGCTCCCTTCCGGTAGTCGGGTAAACAAGAGAAGGTTATAGCTTCGTTGTGTGGGTGCCCGCAATGGGTATAAGTCCGCACCTGCAAGATATTGTAAGAAGTTTATAATAAATATCAAGACTGAGATTACAGCTAGCCGTGGTTTTCTCCCCAAATTTGGTTTCCACCTTAAATCCTGTTCATATGTGTTGTGTATGTTTGATGGTTTGTTCTCGTTATTTCGTTCATGTAATGCTTATTCGATGCAATGATCTAAGTAAAGGACATATATCCGACATACATGTTGGATGCAAGATCGTAACATAAGGTTTTAAGAGAAAGAAAAGAAAAATAGTTCACCTCTAAATACCGATTCACTCCCCCCTCTTAAGATTTTTCCCAACAATCGTATCGAGCGTGTCCTTTCCCGAAAGCTTAGCCGCTAGAAGGAAGATTTCAAGATGAGAAATCAAGACTAACAACATCTATCGCCTCCGCTCTTTAATGGAAACAATCTAATCTTCGGAAAACAAGGATGAGATCCTATATTCCGCCTCGGGGAGCATGTGAGGTATGGGCAATTGTTGAACAAGGATATCAATACCTGTACTATGGGCATCACAATCGCATCCGACGTAAAGAAAGAATTATGAAACGAATGCAAAAGCGGTCAATGCTCTATTTGGGAAGTCTAACTGAATCAATTTGTCAGCCATGCAACAATACGCCTAAGACAATATGGGACAAAATCATTCTAAGTTATGAAGGTGATGCAAAGGTAAAAAAGTGCTAAACTCCAAACTCTGTATTCAATATGAGAATCTAAAAATGGATAATGAGGGAGAAAGCATTACAATTTCCTTTTACGTCTGATGATATTGTAAATCGTATGAGAAACTGGGAGAAACAATAATAGAATCTACCTGGTTGAGAAAGTCTTAAGATCACTAACGACAAAATTTGAGTCAAATTCTTCGCTTCTGAAGAAAAGCAGATCTTCAAAATCTTAGTGTGGTGCAGCCTTCATGGCATACTAATCAAGATATGAATGAGAAGAGGAGGACCACGTAAGTCAAAGAGTACTTTTAACTTCTACAAAAGAGAAGGAAGCAATAAAAACGTATGATCAGATATATCTCGCAAGATGAGATAAACTTTGTAAAGAAACTTCAACTTGGCACAGATCTGCTCGTAGGTAAGTTTCCTTTCAAATGTTTTGATTATGGAAGAGTTGGTCATTATGTCATAAGTTTCCTATAAAGAAACACATAAAAAGGGGGAGGAAGTAGCAAAAAGGAATAAGAATCGTTTTAGCACTAGAAAGAGTTAGTATACTCATGAAGATAGTGATGGGTTATCTGAGAAGTGAGGAAGAATGTGAACAAGATCTTAGACTACTCATGGCATTTGAAAAAGAATCTAGAGAAGAAAAAGATATTTTGTGGATGCTCTAGAAGACAAGATTTTCTCGATGAAAACAATAAACTCAAAATTTTCTTAGAAGAAAGTAAAATAACCATAGAAAGTATGAAATCAGCTTGAAGAAAAGGAGAAACACAATGAGAAATTAGAGTGTGAAGTAGTAAGTCTAAGAAAAGAACCCGGGAGGAAAGGAAAAAAACTCGAATCTTAGATTTCATAAAGGACTGGCATTAGATGAGATTATCAAGGTACAACATTCTTCCTCTTATAAAGACAAAGTCTGATATATTGGAGAATCTTCCTGCTTCAAGACCAAATTATCTAAAATCGCTTACAATCGGCTTACAACATATTACCACTGCCAAGGGAATAAAGAGTCTTTACGTATAAAGCATGATCATCTCAATTCAAAGAACACTAACAGAATGTCTTTCGAAAAAACACCAATCAACAGCAAATTTACATAGAAGATTTTATGATCGCAAAATTTCTTCTTCATTGACAATGTTTCTCATGTCACAATTTTGGTCATAAAGTCAGTTTCAATGTGTTGCATATAAAACCATCATGACAAGAGAAGCAAGAAAGAAACTAGACTAATATTGAAACAAAGAAGAATACTTATAACAACTTTTCTCCTCTCAAAAATGAAGTTGAATGTGCTTATTGCAATAAATTTGGCCACATGAAGAACTGAATGCATTGAGCAAAGTTCAGCCAAAAGAACATGTTCCTTCAAGCTCCAAAGTATGGAAAGACTAATTACAGGTTGAAAATCGTGGGTACAACGTTATTTGCGTAAGATGAAGAAAACCAATGGTACATTGATAGTGGATTTTCAAGACACATGACAAAGTGATAAAGACAAACTTCGCATATATAGCGCTCTAGAAAAAGAAAAAAATGTCACATTTGGAAATGATACTCAAGGTCATTAAGGGAAAGGGTCTCTGCTTAAAGAAAAGGTGAAAGCTAATGAAGTCATGTATGTGGATGGATTAAAGCATAACTTGCTGTTTAATTCAAATGTGTGATCAAGGAACTGAAGTTGTCTTTAGTTCAAAACAATGTGTGGTACGTGATCTTGATACAGTAAAGCAATTATAAAAGGAAAGAACTCCAAACAACCCGTATATATTGAAGAACCCCAAAGAGCAATGTTATTTCAAGAATCTTCGAAAATTGGCTATGGCATAGAAGGTTGGGGCATCTAAGCTTCTCTCAAATCAACAAACTTTGCATTCTAAAGCTGTTCGAGATCTTCCCAATATTACTTACCAAAATATCATATGCAAATCTTGACAATTGGCAAGCAACCAGGGTACAATTTAATGCCAAGGAAGGATCATCAAGTAAGCCTCTTGAACTCATTCATACTGACATATGTGGACCTATGAGGAAAAAGTTGCCACGCGGTGAAGAATACTATATCTTATTCATTGATGATTTCTCTACATTGTGTTGGATTGGGCTGCTTAAACACAAAGATGAAGCATTTGAGAAATTTCAGATCTTCAAAGAACTAGTTGAGAATGAATTAGATCTAAAAATCAAGTGTCTCGCATCTGATCGAGGAGGAGAGCATACATTTAATGAATTCCTTTGAATTCGTGAACAACATGGCATAAAAGACAATTCTCTCAGAAGGCCGGCACTCCACAACGTAATGGTGTTGGTGCAAAGAATGAAATCGCAATGCTTCAACAAATGGCTGGGAGATATGCTTCGATGATTCCGAACACTGACACATTTGGGAGAAGCAAGACATACAGCTAGCATAAACATTCTCAACAAAGCACATATTTCATGTAAATAGTGATAAAACTCCATATGAACTCTGGTATGGTAATCCTCCCACTATAAAGCATTTTAAAAATTTTGGGAGCAAATGCTTTATCAAGAATAATGATGAAAAACTTGGCAAGTTTGAACCCAGAGCAGATGAAGGAATATTTCTTGGTTACTCCTCTAGGAGTAGTGCATATAAATGTTAAAACAAAAGACTTCGGAATATTGTTGAATGTATTGATGTCGTTATTGATGAGTCTCCTGCATCTCCAAAAGAAGAAAAGCAAACAACAGATGAAGATGATGATGACACATATCCTTCTACATCAAATAGTAATGATACAAACAGTGAACCCAGTGAAGAAACCAAAGAGGATTTTTCTAAAAAGGCTCCCTCTAGATATGTTCAAAATAATCATCCAGAATCTCAAATTTTGGGAGAAAAGGGATCCGGTGTACAAACAAGAAGGACTCTTGTAGGATCTTCTATCAATCTAGCATTTATGTCCACTATTGAACCTCACAATGTCAGTCAAGCTAGCAAAGATTAATGTTGGATTCAAGCCATGAATGAAGAGCTTGATAAAATTGAAAAGAATCACACTTGGGAGTTAGTACCAAGGCCTCATGACAAAAATGTCATTGGAACTAAATGGATTTTCAAAAACAAGTTAAATGAAAATGGGGATGTCATAAGAAATAAAGCTAGACTTGTGTGCAAAGGGTATGCTCAACAAGAAGGTATAGACTTTGAAGAAACTTTTGCTCCTGTAGCCAGACTTGAAGCCATAAGAATGTTTCTTGCTTTCTCAATCTTCCAACAAATCAAAGTTTGTCAAATGGATGTTAAATCTACTTTTCTCAATGGTGATCTAGAAGAAGAAGTCTATATAGAACAACCAGAAGGATTCATTTTGGGAAATGATGAAAAACTTGTTTGTAGACTTAAAAAGGCTCTATATGGTCTCAAACAAGATCCAAGGGTATGGTACTATCGTCTTGACAAATATCTTCATCAACAAGGACTTTCAAAAGGGTCTGCTGATAGCAACTTATACACAAAAACTGAAAATGACAAACTATTGATTGTGGTTGTATATGTTGATGATATCATTTTTGGAAGTAATAAAGAGTCTATGAGTCATAAATTTGCTTCTGATATGAAGCAAGAATTTGAAATGTCTTTGCTTGTGGAACTAACATTCTTTCTTGGCTTAGAAGTGCAACAAGCAACAGATGGCATATTCTTATCACAAGTAAAATACCTCAAGCAAATCTTGAAGAAGTATGGCATGGAAGACTGCAAACCTGTAAGTACTCCAATGATAACCGGATGCAATCTCAATTCTAATGATGATTCCCCCACGGTGAATCAACCTAAATACAGATCTATGATAGGAATTCTACTTTATCTCACTGGGACAAGACCAGACATCATGCATGCAGTTGGGATTTTTGGACGATTCCAAGCTAATCCAAAAGAGTCTCACCTTCAGGCTGTGAAAAGAATATTCAAATATCTACAAGACTCAGACTTTGAGACTCTGATGTCAAGAATGTGATCTTTAATCTTCATACTTCTGGCAGGTGCAGTTAAAACAGAAGTGTTGATGATGGAAGAAACACTAGTATGAGTAGTGCATTCTATATGGAGACCCAGTTAGTATCTTGGTTAGCAAGCAAAGCTCTATTGCCTTATCTCTGATAGAAGCAGAATATGTGGTTGCTGCATCATGTTGCACTCAACTTCTCTAGATGATGCAAACCTTACAAGACTTTCAAATCAAATGTTCACATCCTATCTCCATTATGTGTGACAATACAAGTGCCATCAGTATCTCAAAGAATCCTATTATGCATTCCAAGACCAAGCACATTCCCATCAAATATCACTTCTTACGTGAACAAGTGCTTGAAAAAAAGGTGAAATTGGAGTATGTTTCCTCCAAAGAACAAGTTGTTGATATATTTACCAAACCTCTACCCAGGGAAGTGTTCGAATATCTCAAACAAAAACTGGGAGTAGTCTCTGCCATGCATAGGACTAGGTCTACTTAAAAATAGAATATTAATTTGGTTGTGATGTGCTCTGAATGCACAGGATCTGGTGAAGCATTGGTCATATGAAAAGGATGGATTTTTGGTCATATTATGTTTAAAGATGCAGCATGATCTCAGGGGGAGCATGGCATTATCCGTTTAAATCTTGATCAAAATCTTTGCCATTGATGTCAAAGGGGGAGGAAAAGCATCAACGGGCTTCTGTAAGGCCATCAGAGGAAGAGTATTTCCATCAATGCCAAAGGGGGAGATTGTTGGAAATATTGTCATTGATGGCAAAGGAATTGGCAAAGGAATTAGGGGTTTAATACAGTTTGCAAAGGAGATGCTGCTAGGAAGAGTCAAGGCAATAGATTGAAGGACAAATTGCATATCTGGCTGAGATTTTTGTATATGGATGAAGAACCGTGGAATTATGTTCGAGTAAATCTGGAATTTACATGACCTGTGTAATTAATTTCATAATGGGCAGAGGATACCTATGGTGCACAGAGAAGAATGAATTCATTAGGATATGTGTATTATGGAATCCTTGTAATGAAGTCGAATGATGTCCTGTGTAATTGGAAGGGTTGAATAATACTCTGTATCTGATGAGGGAGTTGGTGGGAGATGGCGCAGATTAATGGAGTAGCGGAACACTTGGTGATGAAAGAATGCAAATCATTAATGAGCAATTTAATTATAATAATATTGTTAAAAGGCATCGGAACCTTGCGTGCATGAGCAGAACCATGACCGTATGAACAGTAAAGGTGGTTTACGGTTTTCATCGCACCACCTATGTGAAGTAAGCGGTATTTTCGGATGAGGAGCGATTCCATAGAATACTTGACATGCGTCCTTGTACGTTTTTTAAAACTGCTTTTTACTACGTGCCATCGCGCGTTATAGTTCGACCCAGGATGCCCAGCGATATCGTTGAGCGTCGTTGATCTGGGAAGAGGTCATCGAACGATCATTATTTGTTGAAGGTGCACGAAGATTAACATAGGTACGGCGGGCCATCGCCCATTAACGTTTGGCATCGGAGGTCGAGCGATATGCATATACACCATTGATCTAGATGCCTGCTAATATAACGGTGATCGGACGTTGGAATTGTGCAAGGTTTACTATGGTACGATGGGCATGGGCCCGGGCTCAAAGGTTTATCGCAAGTGTGATTTATTTAGAAGCGTTGGATGTCTCTAATAAAGTCCGAAGGGTTAAACTTTAGATATAAGGCTTGGGAATTCAAAAGATGTAAATATAATTATTTATCAATTTCTTTAAAATTGATAAATAAATAAAAAAGAGATCAAAATCCCCGTGGGACAAACTAAAAGGATTACCACTAGCGGTTCGTGGTTTTTGACTCATGGTTTTAATCAAGGGAAAATTGTATAAGGAGAAGAAGAAAAAAAGAGCGATGTGTGCATTGTAAGGGTTGTGAATAAATTTTCTAAAAAGAATATCTGTATGGGTGAGCTCTGTTCTTAACTAATAAATCTGAGACCACAATGCACCCATGAATATAATATGACGATGATAAATCTCTGGTTTGAATGACGGACGATATCATGAAGAACTGGTGTGAGAATACAGAAGATAAATAAATCTGGTAACCAGCAAGGTATGTCGTATGGAAATTGGTGAATCCAGTATGAAAATTGATGAAACGAGGTATGCAGTAGGGATGAGGGTCAAAGCCTTCGGAGAGGGGGTTGTAGCTCCCTTCCAGTGGTAGCTAGTAAATGAGAGAAGGTCGTAGCCTTCTGCAGGTGGGTGCCTGCGTGCTGTTATAAGTCTGCACCAGCATACATTGTACGAAGTTTTCTCTACAAATAAATATTGAAGACTGAGATTACAGCAGCGATGGTTTTCTCCCAAATTGGGTTTCCACCTTAAATCTTGGTGTTGATATGTGTTGTGTATATTTGATGGTTTGTTCTGTTATTTCTGTTCATGCTTAATGCTTATCTGATGCAATGCTCTAAGTAAAGACATAATAAGATATCTGGACATACATGTTGAATGCAGTACTGTAACATAAGGTTTTAAGAGAAAGAAAAGAAATTTTTTTTTGCCCTAAATAATGATTCATCCCCGCCCCCTCTCAGTATTTTTCCCAATAGAGGTGAAGCCATCCAGTCCTGGAGCCTTACCTTCTCTGCTCTGAGCAACTGCTTGTTCTACTTCTAAGAGCGAAACTGGATGGAGTAACAGCTGGTTGTGCTCATCCGTGATGAGTTTAGGAATGTGTGGAAGAATCTTGTTGATGGCTGGTTGCCTGTCAGTTCGCTCTTCCTGTACACTGATTTGAAGTGGGAAATGAGTTCCACTTCTATGGCTTGATGTTCTTCCAATATTTCGTCGTTCTGGTTTTGGAGAAAATTGATATTATTATACATCCTGCGTTGAATGGAAAATCAGTGAAAGAACTTGGTGTTCCGCTCCCCTTCCTTTAGCCAGCGTATTCGAGATTTCTACTTCCAGATTATTTCCTCTTGCTGCCGTCTTTCCTCTAGCTGCTTAAGAAGGCTTTACTCTTTCAATGTCAGCTCCTCAGTGCATCCCTCTTGTATGATGAGCAGCTAAAGCTCCGCCATTTCCTTTTCAAGCTGCTTTTGCTATTGAAAGATGTTGCCGAAGGTGGAGTGGTTCCAACATTTGATATGGGCCTTGAGATCCTTAAGGTGCTGCTGAAATTGGAACATCTTGGAACCTGTTGGTGGAATGAAGGCTTTCGAGGCATATTGAACCATTTCCTTGAAGCCGGGATGAGTGAGCCAGAAGGCTTCAAAGCGGAATGGCTGTTTGGTAGTCTCCCTTGGCCTGGACCATTGGAGAGAAATGGGCCAGTGATCCGATCCTGAAAAAGGTAGGATAGAGGTCTGAAAGTCTCCCCTGATGTGGATGGCATTGTCAGATAGTAGGAAGCGGTCTAATTTGGAGGCTATCTATTGTGAGCCAGCTCGTTTATTGTTCCAGGTATGAATTCCATTGGCGAAAGGTGGGTCTATCAACCAGTTATGATGAATGAAGCCCTTGAAGTGATCGTTGTCTCCTTCTAGCTTTGCGCGGCCTCCTCTTTTCTCGTCTAGACTAGTGATCATGTTGAAGTCTCCGCCTAGGATCCACAGAGGGTGAATCCTGTTGGAATTGAGTAGTTCTATCGTGTTTAGCAAAGCTATTTTCCTTGTAATATCTTGAGGGAAGTATACATTAGAGAAATGTCCATGTAGGTTAGTGCCCAGGATGTGAAAAGTTGCTTGGATCAGGTTGTGAGCCGCATGGGCATCACTTATTGAGACAGCCTGCGGATCCCAGGAAATGGCGAGTCCGCCTAAGTTTGCTGAGGCATCAACTACAATAGAATTACAGCACAGCCAGGCTCTTGAGAGAATAGGACCGAGAGTTGAGCTTGTGCATTTAGTAACTTGCAGAAAGACAACCTGTGGGTTTTCCAACTGTATCATGTTTTTGATTATTCGGAACTTTGTGGGGCTGTTTAGTCCCCTTATATTCCAAGAAATGAGCTTCATTGACAACTGTCTTCCAGTGGTTGAAAGAACTTGGTAAGCTTAGGGTACCTACCAGATTCCATTAGCATCTCCCCAATGAGGATAGTCCTTTGTAGATCAGTCTTCCTTCCTCCTTTTTTGGAATCCTTAAAGAGTTTCTTACCATCCCAAGGGCTTCCTAGTTGGATTCCTAGGGATTTTTTATGTTGTTGTGCACGGGTAAGGGCAACTGCTAGATTTTCAATCTGTTTTTCAGATATTGTGTCAAAATCTTTTTTCTTGCATGCTTTCTCCAGAGTGAAGATGTCTAGTTCTCCAATATCGACCCCTTCAAATCCTTCCTCCATGAGACTAACCTGGCTGATGGGCATTTCAGAGTTGTCTACCTCCATATGAAGGGAGGGTCCCACTCCAGATTCAGAGACAATGGGGGGCTTGGGAGGCAGGAGGAAAGCCTCAGGAGGAGGCACAGAGCGGTCTGAGGAGGCAGGGAGATCAGAGGCTGATTTCGAGATTTTCATTGGGAGAGGATTATCAGCTAGTCCAGGGTTTTCAGGATCAGAATGGGGAAGATTAGCTAGGATTTCAAAGCTGTTACTAGAGGAAGGGATATTCGGAGCTTGAGGGGTGGCTTTGGGAGTCACAGCAGGGGTTTTTTTGCTGTGAAGTCTTCGAGATTGGACTTTGGTGAAGCCTTCGACATCAGGGTTGGTGGAGGCTTCAGAGGGTTTACTGGGGGGAGGGTTGAGAGGGAAATCCCGGAAGAGGTGGCCATGTGCATGGAATTTTTGGCATCTGAAAGGTACATGTGCATAATCAATGGATTACACCCATTCAAAATCGTCGTGAAAGAGACTTACCGAGTCAGGAAGGGCCTGCGCGAGCTGCATGAAGACACAGATTCGAGCATATGAGGTGTATCGCCTGAGCTTGGTCTCTTCCGCGATCTTAACAAATTCACCGAGCCCATTACCAATGTCTCGTAGGGATTCCTCATCCCAGTACTCCAGAGGCAGCGAATAGAGCCTGATCCAGACTAGTGCCCAGTTAAAATCCTCCTTGTCCGGGTTGAACCTCTCGACCCAGTCCCGTAGGTAAAGCCCTGAGGAGTTGAAGAAGTATGAGCCTCCATCCATAACGCGATTTTTGTCTTCAAGACAATTCAAGATGGCGGTGAAGAAGCCTTTGGGTCGAAGCTGCAGCGTGACCTGGCCTTTTGGCTTCCATTTAGATTTGATCCAGCCATGCAAGGCCTTTTCTGTTGGCCAAAAACCCACGAATTTTCTGATCAGCGCATGGTCTCTCATGTACTAGATCTGAGCATTGATTCGGTGACTTGGGAGCTCGATCTTGGGTCGTTCTGCAGCTATCGGCTTGCAAGTTGCAGAGGTCATTTTTGGCAGAGCTGAGGTGTCCGGCGAGTCTGGGTTCTTATCTGAGTGCTCTTTCAGCGCTTCCCCAGGGGTTTGGTGGGATGCGGCCTGGGTCATGGAACCATTGATAGTGGTAGAAGACTGAGCATTATCAGATGGTGGCTTTGTTGGTTCAGCAGAGGGTTTCTGATTAGTCGTAGTATTGACAGTGGGGGAGGCCTTGTGGGCCTCCCCCTGTGGCGGATCCATTAGTGATAGATCAACAGATGCGCTGGTGATCGATGATGCCTGTGCTTGAAGCAGGTACAGAGCTTTCTGAAATATGGTAGTGCCGTAGCAGGGGTGTAGAAAACCCTAGCGCAGGAGCTCTGGCTCGCTCAAGAGTTGTATGTATCGGTTATGAAACCATTTTCAAGAAAGATTTACTTTGACTTTTGAAATCATTTCTTATTTCAAGTATAAGTTTCGTTGAAGCATCTTTCTACTTGTGAAAGTTATTTTCAAAGTTCTGTTCACTTTTCAATTTATTTCATTAGTTAACATGCTTTTTATTTTCTGAAGGTAATCTGAAAACTTAGTACAGGGACACTGGTTTTCTAGTATAGGAACCTTTGTTTCAGTACAAGAATTGATATACTGGTACAGGAACAAAGTGCTCTAGCCCGGAGACTTAGAGCTCATGTATGAAGGTCAAAATCTTCAGTATAGGTACAAAACATACTTCTAGTATATAAACTTCATTCCAGTACATGCACAATGTTCTAGTACAGAAACATTGTTGTAGTACAAGAATGATTGGTTAGTGCAGGAAAGAATATCTCTAAAAAAGACAGACACCTATAAGAGTCCAACTATCACTCTGCCATATAACCATACTAAAGATAATCATAAATATCCATTTCATCAATCAGGATTGTTTACAGAAACTTAAGAGTTCCTTTTATTTACTTCCCTACAAAGTACTTTCTTTCATATTCCAGCACTAGAATGTATTTGGTATTAATTTTCATGTGAACATTTATTTTGATTTTTCAAGATTGTAATTAAAGTAGGAATAGAACTAGTAAAGGTTCATATCAATTCTGGCATTTCCAGTGCTTTTCCTCAAAGTTTACGAAACCCCCGGGTTGAAAATTAAGTTTTGAAGGATTTTGCTGAACTGAAATTCCGGCACCTAACATTTTGGCGTCGTTTCCTGGGAGGCGGTTTGAAATGGGTAAGAAATTTCTGTTTTTCTACAATAGGGGTAAGTCTACTATTATTTTTTTCTGCAGTGTGCTTCTATTTTTCGAAGGACTTTATAAGTGTTGATTTCTTATTTTTAATTGTAGCATTTCATTGAGTTTTTGTTTTGTCATTTTTTGAGATGAATGCCTAAAAGGGGTAGGGATACGAAGCCCAATAGGAGCTGAGGAAACATTGATAAATCTCAAAAAAAAATCTCATATTGGGCCTTCTCTTGCAGGAAGAAAGTCCAAGCAGACACAGAGCCATCATGCAGGAATTTTCCACTTGGACTCTGGTGGCAGTAGTTCCGGTGTGATACAACCAACGAAGGGGAAGAATGAGACTGTTGGACTTCAAATTTAACCCATAGTCGACCTTCTCAGCCTGTTGAGAGCGAATCATTTGGAGGTACAAGAATGGCAGAAAACGAAGACCATGCTGAGGGAAGTAAAGAAAATCAGGTATATGAGGAACAATCCACCTTTGTATTTCTGATCATGGATCCAAATATAGTTGTGCAAATAAATAATATTCCTCCATCATCTCTTCCTCATTTCCACGATAAGGTACATCAGGACCCAAATTCTTTTTTATTTGAATTTGACATATTATGTAGAAGTTATGATTACTCTACAGATGCTCAAAAGTTAAATTTTTTTCCTGCAACTCTCAAGGATTCAGCATTACTCTGGTTCATGGGATTAGGAGGAAATACTATAGCTTCTTGGGAGAAAATGAAGAGAATGTTTTTATTGAAATATCAGGAATATTGCAAAACTAGAGAAATGCAGGATGAAATCTTCACCGTTGTGCAAGGTGATGATGAGACCTTGGAAGATTACCTGGAAAGGTTTTTATATATCCTCCAAAGGTCAAAACACAAATTTTATCTAAGTAATATTAGAATCTTGTTCTTACATGGGCTTCCTGATGATGCTAGAAATAACTTAATAGGACAACGGGATATTGCTCAGAAACCTTTTGATCAAATTTTTGACCTATACAGGAAATTACCAAGGAATCAATCTAGATCCGGTAAAGGAATCCAAAGTAGAAATAACAAATCTGGATCTACGGATGCTATGATTATTGGGTTGGAGAACAAAATGGACAATATGAAAATTGAAATAATGAATATTGTTAGCAAACAAATAGACTCTCTAAAATTTCAATAAAAACTTGTAAAAGAACAAGAGTCATTGTCTATTTTTGTCCAAAGTGTAGGAAAAGCATCCTTTAAGAGAATGTCCTAATGAAGCATATTTACCAATCAAATAAGTAAATGAACTGGTAACTACTTTTTTGAGGTAGAAAAAAAAGCACCCGATTTTGAAAAGTGGTGATGCAGAATCACCCCTTTTTTTTTAGCATATTTTTGACACTTTAATTTTTTTATTTATGAAGTAAGAACATTTGTTTTAAAATGTTAGTGATTTTCATGCTAATTTTGAAAAGTATTGATGCAGCGTCAACCATTTTTTTTTAGAGTGGTGATTTTCATGTTGGTAATAAAACATAAAAATAAAATAAATAAAAAACATGACAAAAATACTCAAATAAAAATATATATATAAAAAGAATAAAAAACCAATGGAAAAAGTTTAAAAATAGAACAAAACTAACTAGTAAAATTAAAATATTTTAACAAAGAAAACAAAAAATTTCGAAAATTATATAAAGAAAAGGGGCAAAAAAACATATAATCTAAAGAAAAAAACAAAAATTGAACCAAAAATAAAAAAAACATCAAAAACAATATCTCTAAGTTATTAAAAAAAACCATATAATAAAAAAAATAGAAAATATAAAAATAATTGAAATTAAAAAATTAAAATCAAATTACAAAAATTAAAATAAAAAAATTAAATTTAAAATAAAAAATTAATAAGAAAATAAAAATAATAAGATTTAAAATAATAAAAAATTAAATTTAAAAAAAAAAAAAGTGTGTATAAAATATTTCGGTGAAAATCACATTCAAGTAGACTTTGTCGACACGTTTCGAACCAGCTAGTGTGGTTCATCATCACGACAAGATGAGAAATCTGATCTAGGACACAGTTTAAATAGATAGAAAACTCCGACTAGACGTTATGGAATAACGGATAATTTGACTGAATAAGGAACTTCAAAGACAAAATAATAGTTGAATTATTATTATTGTATTCTATTAATAGTTAAAAGATTTAAATATAATGAAATATTTATATATAACTAATTTTAAAAAAAAAATCCAGATGCGAATGGTCGAGAGGCCTGATGGGACGTCAGTCCCCGGACACATCCCGAGGAGGCTCACATGGGATGGCCATATGGCCCCCTGCGGCTCCATTAACCACACCATTACTCCACCGGCTCCTTGTGCATTTACTCCCCCTCGCCGGCGATTTCTAATTCACATCCTGCTCAGCTGGTTAATGATGGATTTCATTTCGAGCATTTCGAATTGCTCTTGCTCTGCTTGCATCCGCTCTCTGCATCCTCTATGGAGCGCCTGCCCTGCTGCTTGTGCCGAGCCAAGCGCTCACACACAGACAGGGCGACGCTGCTCTCTTTTCAACTGCTTGGAGACTACACCTGGTTCTCATTTTACCCAAAGTGTATTATGCTGCTCCAATTCTTGCTTGCAATATTACTGTGATGGCCACTGTGGGTTTCCTCCGACCCCTTCCTGCTCTTTGTGTCTCAGGCAGCCTCAAAAATTTGCATTCGCCATGCCAAGGCTACATCACCGGATGCGTTGTCGCCGAGGTGCAAGTCGAGGCCGGTCTACATGCTCACGTCCCTCTATGAGCTCAGATACAGAGACCTCCTCTGAGACCGCTGAGTGGAGGCGTTCTCCTGTCACCAGTAGCCACAGAGGGCGCGACAGCCATCCTAGCATTGCATGCACTGCTCAGCCCTCTCCACATCCCTCTGCTGCTCCGACCAGCCCTGTTTCCCCTGCTCCTCATGCATCAGATAGTCGTACCCTGCGTCAAACCTCTTAGAGGGCAGAATTCCACTTTGACTGCTCCTTAAACCAGCCCTCTGTCACTGTCTTTGTAACAGTCACCCTGAGAGAAGAAATGCCCCACGGTCTTCCTCCCATGCCTAGTTCACACCCCCCTCCCCTTGGTCTCAATCCCGCCCTGGTTGCGAATGCTCTTGAGAGACCGGTCGAGCCCCCAGGTTCTGCACTACCCGACCCAGGTAAACAACCCATGCAGGTGGACGCGAGCTTCACGTGCAAAGATGGCAAACAGAAAGAAGACGTGGAAGAACCAGAAGGCGAGTATTGGTGTCATATAGTGGAGGAGCCGCCTTCACCAGCTCATGAGCAATAATTCCCGCCTGTCATGGTTCAACATGGTACACTCGTTCTACTGTCTTGGAAGGTTCTCTGTTTTTCTCTGGTTCTATACTGCAGCAACAACTGCTAGCTACTCTAGTCTTTTTTGTTTTAGTATGTTGTATGCAATGATCAATGTACCGGTTTCCCTCTCAAGGGCGGTAAAAATCCTCTTAAAAGAACTGGTTTCCCACTCAGGGCAGTTCGTTATTTTGTTAAAGCATGGACATCAAGCCCAGACTTCAGGCTCCCATAGCTGAGCTGAGGCAGTTTTGTAACAGTATGTTTTCATAATAGAATTACTATAATTTAGAAAAAAAAATTAAAAATAAATGAAATAAAAATAAAAATAAAATAAAATAAGATAAAATAAATAAATAAACTTAAAAAATTAAATAAATATAAATATAAATAAATCAAATAAAAATAAAAATAAATAAAATAAATAAATAAAGATAGATAAAAATAAAAAAACCAAATAAAAATAAAAATAAAATAGATAAATAAATAAAATAAAAAATAAATAAATGAAAAACAATAATATTCAAACTAAATACTAATGATAAGTAATTAAATAATTAAATAATAATAAAAATAAATAAATAAAATAAAATAAAATCAAGAACAGAAGGGGAAGAATAAAACAATGAACAGAGGAGAGGAAAGGAAATGACGGAGAACATAAGGGAAGAAAACCAAAGACTAAGAGTGAAGGGCAGGGATCCAACATCTGCTAAGACTCCACCCATCATCTCTGTTGAGGTTGACTGGCCTCTTTTCGATTTCTAAGGCCTCCCTCAACTTTCTATGGTGGAAACAGTCAATCCTTGCAATAACTTTCGCATCTTCAATGCAAATGTGATGCTTTGTTTTTTCCGCATGCTCTGCTAATGTAGAGGAGCAAGACCTATTATGCTTCAGGTCAGCGGCATGCTCCTGAATTCTTTGACTAATGGATCGACCAGTCTCACCGATGTAAGGTGTCCCAGAGGAGCAAGGAATCAAGTAAACACCCTTACCATCCTTAGGGTAGATGGGGTCCTTAACAGATCTAAGAGAACTCTGAATGGTGTGGAGGGGCCTAAAGGTTGAGGGAACATTATGTCTCTTTAGGATCCTAGCGATTTTATCAGACGTTCCTTGGATAAAAGGAAGGTGAACTCCGGATAACCTATCACAATGTTCCTTCTTGACCCTAGGACTTTTTTCAGCTTTTTGAAAAGCTCTAAGACATTGAACCTTGTTATAACCATTATTAAGGAAAACCTTAAGGAGATGAGATTTCTCATCTTCAAGGTGGTGTTCATCAGCAATTCTAAAGGCTCTAGTGACTAGGGTACTGAGAACCCCTGACTTCTGAGTAGGGAAATGGTGAGATCTCGCATGTAAATACTGCTCAGTGTGCATCTTCTTTCTAAAAACTTGATGAGTGAAAGAACCATCATCATTTCTAGAAATAAGAACATCAAGAAAGGGTAGGCTACCATCCACTTCGAATTCCATGGTAAACTTAATGAAATCAGATTGATCATTAAGATGATGGAAAAAAAGGTCCAAATTTTCTTTTCCATGAGGCCACACCACACAGGTGTCATCAACAAACCTTTTCCAAACCTTAGGTTGAAACAGGGAGGAGGAAAGGGCCCTCGATTCAAAGTCTTCCATAAAAAGATTAGCAACAACTGGGGAAAGGGGGGAACCCATGGCCACACCACAAGTTTGTTCAAAGAATTCACCCTCGAAACTGAAGAAGGTTGAGGTTAGAAATATCTCCACTAGATGAGCAGTATCAGGGTCTGTGACCCGAGAAATGACATCAATAGCTTCCCTAATGGGGATACAAGTGTATAAGGAGACCACATCAAAACTAACAAACCTGTCATCGGGTTCCAACCTGATGGCTTTCAATTCATTAATAAAGGAGGAGGAGTCTTTGACAAAGGAGTCGGTACAACCTACGAGAGGCTTAAGCTTACTGGCCAAAAATTTAGCGAGCAGATAAGTAAGACCACTTATGGTGTTGACAATAGGGCGAAGGGGAGCTCCATCCTTATGAATCTTAGGGAGACCATAAATTCTCGGAGTGATGGGGTTACTTTCAATAAGCTTTCTACTAAAGGAAACAACCATGCTACTAGATTTAATAGCCATAGCTACTGCTTTAGAAACTTTTTTAAGGGGATTTTTCTTCAACTTCTTGTAGCTCCCGCTATTAAGAAGATGATCCAACATCTTATTACGATAATCCACTTTGTTTAAAATAACTGCAGCACCACCCTTATCAACCTTAAGAACAACAATGTCTTGGTTATTGTTTAAGGATTTAAGAGCCTCAAACTCAGGTTTGCTAATGTTGCTCTTAGGGGGCTTTGCTTTTCTCAGGATCATGGCACAGTCTTGTCTAATAGTGTCTTTAGCGTCAAAAGAAAATTAAAATAAAAACAATATTTCTAAGTTAGTAAAAAAAACATATAATAAAAAAATAGAAAATTTAAAAATAATTGAATTTAAAAAATTAAAATTAAAATACAAAAATAAAAAACAATTTAAATTTAAAATAAAAAATTAATAAGAAAATAAAAATAATAAAATTTAAAATAATAAAAATTAAATTAAGAAAAAATAAAAATAAAAACAATATTTCTAAGTTATTAAAAAAACCATATAATAAAAAATAGAAAATTTAAAAATAATTGAAATTAAAAAATTAAAATTAAAATACAAAAATAAAAAATTAATAAGAAAATAAAAATAATAAAAATTTAAATTTAAAAAAATAAAAATAAAAATAAAAATTTTAAAATACAAAATTAAGATTAAAAAAAAACATTTTCAAATAATTAAAAATTAATAAATAAGAATCGATTTTTATTTTTAATTAAGCCATTTAAAAAAAATGAAAATAAAATGAAAGTAAAAAAAAAAAAACAAAAAATAAATTAAAATCAAAATTTTAAAAATTTAATAAATAAATTTTAAAAAATAATTAACCTAAAAATATTATATATATATATATATATATATATATATATATATATATATATATATATATATATATATATATATAGTATTAAATAAAAAAAGAAATACTAAATTTAATTAAATTAAAATTTTTCAAATTAAATTAAAATTATTCTGTCCAAAAATTTCCAGTAAAATTGGATCTCTATCGCTTACAATAAACTTTGCATTTCCATATAGCTTTTGAGTTGTTTCCATAGATGCAATAGTTTGCTTTAAATGAATGAGATAATGCACAAAAGTGGGCTGACAAAAATTATCTTTTTTTTTTAATTAAACTTCGTATTTGTTTTTTTAATTTAATTGAATATTTTATTTTGATTTTTAATTTTTTTTTTATTATTAAATTTTATATTATTTTTTTAATTTAATTTAATTTAATTTAATAACTTTTTAAAAAAATTTAAATTTATATAATTTAATATTTATTTATTTAAATTTTTTTTTTTAATTTAATTTTTTTTTCATTACAGAAAATTTAATATGTTTTATTTAAATTAAACTTTTGTATTTTAAATTAATTTTTTTTTAATTTATTTATTTATTAAATTTAATATTTTTGTTTTTAAAATAATTTATTATCTTGCTTATTTTTATTTAATAAAATGTTTATATATATATATATATATATAAAATTTAAATTAAATTTATTTTTTAAAATTTATTTGTTTTTTAATAACTTTTTTTAATTTAATATTTTATTTTATTTTACTTTTTCATTTTTTAATTTTTAATTATTTTTTTATTTTTAATTTTCATTTTTAATTTTTATTTTTTATTTTTTATTTTTAATTTATTAAAATTTAATTTTTTATTTTAAAATTTAACCCTTTTTTCAATTTAATAAAAAATTTCATTTTATATTTTAAATTTAATTTGTATATTTTGATTTTTAAAATTTATTTGTTTTTTTTTATTTTGTTTGTTTTTTTTATTTTTTTTTAATTTAATATTTTAATTTATTTATTTTTAATTTTTAATATATTTTTAAATTTTAATTTTTAAAATGTTATTTATTTATTATTATTATTATTATTATTTCTAACATTTTTGTCCTTTTTTTAATTTAAAAAAAATATAATGAATTTTGTTTTTTTTGCAATTATTTAAAATGTTTTTTTTTTCATTTTTTTTTTTTATTATTCTAAAATTTTTGTTTCAACACTTTTCACTTTCGGGGTGTTTTTTGCACAAAAAAAATTGGCTTTTTCTTCTATTTTTAAAAAATGTCGAAAATTTACTCCAAAAAAAAAAAGGAGGTTATTCCACAATACAACTTTTCATTTTTGGGGTGTTTTTTGCTTAAAAAAAGTTGCCTTTTACTTCCATTTTTAAAAAATGTTGAAAATTTACCCTGAAAATATATATATATATATATATATATATACAACTTTTCGTTTTTGGATTGTGTTTTCATGGTTTTTTTATGTTTTTTTTGTTAGAGTTCTCGTTTTGAGGTAATAGTTCCAGTTTGATCGGTAACTATGTTATGATTTTAAACGAACTAATAAATCTGTAATTTGTGCAGAGAACCATGCCACCCAAAAATGCCCCTCCATACCTGGATTGAAAGCAGTATTCAAGGGAGGGCAGCCGAAACCTGAGTCATTACATGTTATGGGAGCATGTAGAGATTGGCCTCAGGTAAGTGTAGGTATGGCTCCTGAACTTCCTCCGCATTTTTTTTGTTATAATGCACATCCATATTCCTATCATAACGCTAATCACTCTCAACCTTGGCAACGTGGGAACCATTTTCAGTATGGACAACCCTCCCAATCATGGCAACAAGGTTGGAGAGGGCCAAACCATTCACATCATTCCTATGTTGCACCTATGCAATCATATCCACCTACACATGCCCCTCACCCAATGTCGCAACCATCATTTCTCCAGCTAAGTCAGCTGATGCCACCATTACCTTTACATCCACCATTTCGACCTCCACAGTTGCCTTCTCAACCCATACCAAATCCTAATAATAAAGCGGTACAAATGATCCATTCTATTAAACTTCTTCTTCCACCTAGTTATCAGTCCATGTCGCTTGGGGTCAATGAGCTCCAACTAGGATTGAGGAAGGTAATAACATCAGAAAAACAAAAGCAGCCCATGGTGATTATCGAATAGAAAAGTGAGGAGGAAACTCCTGACCGTTCTCGGATAGATGTCACCATTCAGCCCATCCCCGTACCTTCAGAGCCTTTGCCATCCTCTTCAAACTGGCCTCCCTATCCAGAGAGGCTAGTTATGGAGTGGAATGAACTCGTTCCTGAGTCTATTCTGGCTTCTGAGCTTAGGAATATTTTTATAAAGGTCCCTTTGCTCCAAGCTATCAAAGAGATACCCATCTGTACAAAAATCATTAGGGAACTCTGTCTCAAGAATCTGGGAAGGAAAATAGTAGAACGTCAAACCATTCAATTTGTTAGAAGAGCAGTAGAGTTAATGAAAGGATGTGTGCAAATGGAAAAATATACCAACCCTGGAAACCCTGTTGTCTCTGTTTAGATAGGTGATTTCCTTATCTCCAATGTGATTATTGACCTGGGGGCATCCATTAATGTTATGACCAAGAAAACCATGGATGAAATTAGGTTGGTCCATATTCGTCCCACTCCTACTATGCTTAAATTGGAAGACAGGACTAAAATCAAGCCGGAGGGAGTGTTGGACGATGTGGATGTTTCAATAGACTCTTGGGAATACCCTGCAGACTTCATTGTGGTTTAGCCAAAGAATCTTGTCGGAGGACATCCCTTGATCTTGGGATGCCCATGGCTTGCTACGGTCGATGCCTACATTAGATGTCGTTCTAGTGACATGTACATTTCCCATGGAGATTCTAGGAATAAATTCACCTTATATCCACCTGCTAGATCTATCCAGGAGCTTCAAGATACCTTATGGCTAGATTATAGTAGGGTCGAGGAGACTCAGTCAGTTTCTATGATACATCATTATACTGAGTCAACTCAAGAGGGTGAGATATGAGACTTCTTGAATAATCTAGATACCATGCCAAATTTTAAGTCACTGTGTCAAATATTTAGTCTATATTTTCAAGAAAGTCGTGATTCCCAACCTTCCTCATCACAGTCTCTAGCAACACCTCTTTGTACTCTCAAACCTGAAACCACTCTTGTTGAGATTATTACAAGCAAATATTTACACATTATTTCAGACCTGGATGCATTCCAACAAGAGCAACTTGTAAAGTTGTTGCAAAACCATCTTGATGCCTTTGCATGGGGATATGAGGACATGAAAGGAATCCCTCCTGAAACATGTACTCATCATATTAATATTCAGGAGGGAGCCTGACTTGTCTGACAACCCCAGAGACATATGAACCCAGCTCTAAGAGAAGTTGTGAAGGAAGAATTACAAAAAATCTTAGATGCTGATTTTATTTATCCTATATCTGATAATCAGTGGGTCTCTCCATTGGTATTAGTCTTGAAGAAAGATGGGAGATGGCGCCTTTGAATTTATTATAGATAATTGAATAAAGCCACTCCCAATGATTACTTTCCCCTTCCTTTCATAGATCAGGTGCTTGATACACTTGCCGGTAAAAAGTTCTTTTCTTTTTTAGATGGCTTTAGCGATTATAACGAGATACAAATCACACCCGAGGATCAAGATAAGACCACCTTTACATGCCCATGGGGGACATTTTCATACCGAGTGCTTCCATTTGGAATATGTAATGCCCCGGCCACCTTTCAAAGGGAAGTGCTGACCAGTTTTTTTGACCTTGAGTGTGTGGAGATATATATGGATAACTTTTGATATTTGGTGATTCTTTCATGAAAGCTCCCAAAAATGTGGAAAAATGCTTTCTCTGCTTCAAGAAGCTCAATTTATCAGAGGATGTATGTAGATTACACAAAATCATGCTCTCATTACCTCATTTATGGATGACAATGTAATTAGGTTGACCTAAAGCAAATAGTAGGTTTTTTTGTGTGCCTTCCTGAACAAAACACAAACATGTGAGATATCTCAAGATATAAATACTAACAGAGATTCTGCATTGAACTTTCTAGAGAATCACCCCTTTTCACTATTAGCTGAAGATAAAGAGGTTTTTCTTAACTATAATGGTTAATGTATTTCTTTGAGACATTAACGAAAAATTAGGGATAGTACTCATTAGAGACCCTAACTGATCCTCTTGTCATATTTCACTGATGCCTGTGACTGCTGCCATCTGCTCACTATGAAAGAAAGAGAAAAAAGCAGCCTTATGCTATTTGACTATTAGTAAACTTATTACCCACCCACCAAATTGAATGAAATGGTCAGAACATGTTTAGTTTATTTTTATTGCTAATAAATCTCAATACTATAATGTGATGATGAAGTATTTTTTCATAGAGAATCATTCAATTCACTAACATAAAATGAAGTGATTGTTACTAAAAAAAGACTAAACAAGTATAACCATTTATTTTTTCAGCCATAATTACAGTATTAATTTAATAAAGATTTTACAACGCGCACCAAATTTTAAGGCTTTTTTTAGCTGTTTATTAATTATTACCTCGTAATTCTTTTG
Source organism: Pinus albicaulis (assembly GCA_034641835.2). Classification (NCBI taxonomy): domain Eukaryota; kingdom Viridiplantae; phylum Streptophyta; class Pinopsida; order Pinales; family Pinaceae; genus Pinus; species Pinus albicaulis. Next base: position 1,423,740,490 of record CM076570.1, read on the forward strand.
TTGTCTAGTTGTATATCGGATCATTAATTTGTCAGCTTAATTTTATCGTTCATTTGGTCATTGAATTAGTCGTATTGATTTCATCATTGATTTAGCTAATACTTATTAATTTATCATTGATTTAATAGACGATGACCTGATTTAACATTAACGTCATTGAATGACCTAAATATACAACAAATAGTAGATGGCTACACATCACCCTCATGCAAACCATTTAAAATAGACCAAAGAAATATAACCAAATGTTGAAAGTATAAGATAATCAAATTAGCTATTAATAGCTTTACATAGTAAATTTAATAAATGTGTTTGAATCAATTAATTAATTCAGAATATATCAAATTTTAGCCTTAGTTGTAAGATATCAAATTAGCTACCATTAACAGCATATATAAAATTTAGTCATTATTTGTAGTCAATTTATTTCATTTATGATTACTTTATTCATTATATAAACTTAATGAATTTATAGTTTGATATTTTCATTTCAATAATTTTTCATTAATAATCATATAAATAATTTATTCTTGACTATTCATTTTATTTGAGAACATCATTAATCAATATAAATCACTATTTTAAATAGCTTTAGATTGATTTATGTTTCATTATTAATCAATATAAATGACTGTAATGACTTAACAATGAAAAATGCCACACAAAAAATGCTACACCACTAATATGAACCAAAGTTATGATATGACTATACTGGCATATCATGCACCATAAATAATCCAACGAATGATAAATTGCATATATAAAATTTCAAGTAATATGAATATGAGTTTCCAATTTTTAACATGGCTGAGCACAATTTTCATATGATAAAATATTAAAGACTCAAATTTCCTAAAGCATTATCATTATCTTGTCAAGGACTGCAAGTGAATTCATCAACTTTGAAACTGTCCACCTCATTTCTTATGTGTGTTCTATGGGATATTATCACCAGAAAAATACTGTGTAGACCATTATACTTTCGTCATCACATGTTATTCTCTTCTTCAATCATTGCTTTCAACACCTAATAATTTGGAGTCTATTTTCAAAAGCAGAAATAAAAAAGTTATAATGCAGGTATAAGACATGAAAGTCATGAATACTAGAACATAAATCAAAGGAGACTATATTGATTTGATAAGATATACACTCCACCAATCGTTAAATATTACAATACCTTTCCCCCACAAAGCAGAAACTTAACGCTTTCTTATTTCCAGAAGACATGTATAAACAAAAGAAATACACAAATAAACAGATTAATAGAGCTGAAACAATTTCTACTAAGACCTCATGTTCACCTTAGTATCAGCTTCCTCTGGGTTACCTTCAAGTAGTGACACTTCAAACAATAAAAATGTCAGAATCAACTGGTGAGGTATTATTGATATGAGATTACCACTAAAACTAAAAGAAATAGACAAGACTGTAAATTGTGATAACCAGGAATATAGCCTCATATAGTAATTTTCAACAACATTTGTCTATAAAGAATCCAATTCCACAAGCCAAACAAATTATGTATGTCCCCTTCTTTCCCCAGAATTAATTGATATAAGATTAGCACACAATATCCAGTTTGAAATTTGAAATGATTTTATAAATATTCAAAAGAAACTTTGATGTTGGGTCATTCATTTTTTCCTTTAATGTGACAAATTAATATGCTAATTTTGTTTTTAATGAGAGGTCTTATGACCACTGCAACCAAAATCAATGTTTATTTGTTGATTTTTTTTTTAATGATTAGGAACTGCTTCATTTGATCAAAAAACATATTTTTCAAAATATATTCCATTTTTCAATCTCAAAGCTAGATTTCCTTCCAACAGATTGCCTAAACAAACTATAGAATCATTTTCCTTTAACAGGTCATCATGGTAATATACTACTAAATCTAAGAAATTGTTTAATAAGTATTAGTAGTGAACATTAAAAATAATAGATACAGTAAAATAATATTCACTATGTCCAGAGAGTTTGTCTTTATCCTGTTAAATATTATTTGCTAGTGTCACTGATATTTGACAAAGAGAACTTTTCTAAAACTAACCAACGCTGTATTCAATAATAATTTACATTTCTATTGGAATGCCTCAAAATGTGGAAGTATCAAACAAGTAGTACTTAAGTACAAAGTTTGAAGTAATGAATGAGGTTATCCTTAGTTCAAACAGGTTTAACCTAGCCTTTGATAACTAGAGAGAATAAATCAACAATATAATAATGATGTAAAGATTTTATCTAATCAATAGACACTGACTTTGGATCCCAAACGAGCATCGGGTTACTATACAAATCCATGAATGTTCCATTCCACTAGGAAACAAATTTCTGATTTTATCAACCTGGGAGCTTTCAAATTGTAAACAAGTACTGACTGCAATATTTTCCTAGTTCTCAAACCTTCGTGAGCTGATAAATATACATGCACATATCAAATATAGTATGTTGTGGAGTACATTTATATGAACCAATCTGAAACCAAATTTTTATCTATCAAGATTTGAGGTAACAAAGAAATGCCCATTATTTACCTTTGCAATGAATAAAGTCACTAATAATTAAATGTTCTTTGCCTGATAGTATGATCTAATATTGTTTGGGCAAGATGGTCTTTTCAAATTCTATTTTGAAAATTTAATGTTTATGAACAGTATAGGATACAATGGATGCCTCTAATAGTAAAAGAGCAACTATTTTTCCATCAATAGAATTCAAGTGATTGCATATGTGGTATAAACTTTAGTAGTTCATTTGGTACTTTATAGGTCAAACTTAAACGATTATTTAGAGTATTAAAATAAGTACAAAGTGACAAGAGGAAGACCTGTGTGAAATTTTCAATCATACATGTTGAATTTGTAAGTGTTATTGCTTGGAAGCCTAATTTCTTATTGGGGTACCTATCAACTAATAAAGTTTATACAAATGTTGAAATGATACTAAATAAGATGGACCTATGGATAAAGAATTAAAGCACAAGAAAATAGCTTGATCTATGTATATATATATATATATATATATATATATATATATATATATATATATATATATATATATATATATATATAGGCCGTCCAGTTTACAATGACCTTTCCTAGAGTCTTACACCATAACTACTTTCCCATGTTAAACCATCATTTTTGTGATCATTATCAAGCCTTCTTTGGGATAGTCCATTAGCCTCTAACTTAAGTTATCTATAAATATGATGAAATGATATTCTTCAAGAACTGTGTTCATTTATTTCAATCATCTTAATGGGTTGCAAACAATTCTTCGATCCTAAACCCATTCAATTGATAATCATAACCTCAAAGACTCAGAATTCAAATGTACTCCTCTTTCACTGCTATTTATTAACAAAAAATTTATGCCTTTGTTTCATCTAGATGTTATATTAAAATTAAATAAATGCTTTGATTTTTGAAGATACGAGTATAATAGGAATTGCTATGGTATAGGATACCTCTTTGCAACATATTCTCCGCTTTGTTGACCTTGAATGGCACCGTTGAAAATTGAAATAACACCATTCCCACTCTTAACAATAGAAAAGATGGATCAAACTCCTTTCTTTACTAGTAGCAGGATTTTTACTTGAAAGCTCACCATGACTTGAGACACTCAAACGTATGGCTAATCCTTACCTTGAAAGATTTCAAAGTTTCGGCAAGACAAATACATCAAAACACCATAAGACACAATGCCTTACAACCCTTTAAGCATTATTCAAAACCCAAGATTTAAAAATTGAATACAATATCGTTTAGTATATATGCATCTAGTCACTTATTTTTTTGAAGATTTTTGAACTTCTAGAGCTTCTTCCACTACCAAGGTGCAGTTCTTGCTTGTCATTTTCAATATCTTGGTCATCTTTTCATTTCCATTACTTGCTATGAGATAATGGTACTCACTGAGTAAATGAACCTGTTTCAAAAAGTAGTCAAAATTTTTAATTGTACCATGATCATAGAAACAATCCACCATTGTTGTATTACATTCTTCGTTGCTACACTAAGCAATCCTATATCATCACGATGTCGATCAGAACTACAAAAACCTTCACAAGAGTCACATAAGATGGTCATATCATGCATAATAACCCTTTATTCATATTGTCAAATTCCAAGAGATCAAATGACATCCTTAGAACTTTTTTGGGCTTGAGATGCTTCTCCTACACTTACGTAGCCTCCAATGTCATCTTGATGCATTTTCATGTCGCCCAAGCTGACCAAGACATTCTTGAAATCCCTTCATACACGTCCTGGTTTCTCATTTTGCTTGTATAAAAAATATATATTAGGGTTCAATGACTAATGAGAAGCAAGCATCGTTCTCATAGACATTGGGTTCATGTCGAACAACTTAAACTGTTAGTGTCATTGCCAATTGGGTGACTCCATACATTTGGTGCCACCAATTGCAAGTCCTTTCAACCTCTTTATTCGTATCTACTTTTGAATCACTAACAAGAAATTTATACCAAACTAATTCTTTGTTACACCATCCCTACATGCTTCAATATGTTTGCATCCCCAGAACCAATTTCAGGCATAATTATTGTTGTGATTTTCAGTAAATGTGTTGAAAAGGATAAAATACCATCTAGAATTGAAAGTCATCTCAAAGTTCATATGTGTTGTGCTACCTCAATATCTGCCAGCTTTGTTCTAGCCTACAAATCCATGAATTCATTTGCAGGTTTCATGTGTTCTCTCAAAGTAGTACAAACAACCCTTGTAAGAGGAGATGAGTGCTGTCGTGAAAATTTCTTAAATGCAACAACAATATTCTGGGCACCTTGAAATGACAATGGTAAGAGGCATAAATCAAACAGTTGAAGCATAGCCTCTATACCCTTTTTCTCAATAAACACCCATGTATCTATATTATGCATAATATTCTCTAAGAGACATGTAGCATTGCTTATACAATCTGGGAGAATGAATTCCATGTTTGAAGACAATTTTTCAGCATAAGTACCAACCCCTAACTCAGATGTCACCATCGATGATTCATCTCCATCCACTGAACTAATTGTTTGTTGTTCTAAATCAGTCTTCATGGGAACAGACACATAAGAGCTGGCAATTTTTTGCAATAGGGAAGACACTTTAGCACCAAATCCAAGTTTTGCAATAGTATTTAATATTTCAATCAATACATCCACCCCATGCCCCCTCAAATAAGGAGCATGTCGTATCATCTCATCCAAGGCAGATGATAAGGAACTAAGAGTGTCACTTGCCAAAGCCCGTAAGTAGGCTTTTGATGTAAAAAAAATCACAAAAGATCTTAGAGCACCACAATCATTAATAGCTTGAAGTCTGAGGTTATTAAGTCACAAACCATCTAAGCATTATGGTATACAATCTACTGCATCTGCAGAAGGGAGGATACCAACCACGATGAAATCCAAAAAATCAGTAGGCAGACCAACAACATCTAGAGCAAAATAGCAAGTTGTATCTTTGTAAATAAGATCACTTGTGACTATAGTTGCAAGTGAAAAGACCCCAACACCAAAGTCCTTTGATCTTCTGAATATATTGCACAAGAAAAATGGCAAATAACTCTTCAAATCTTATAGTTTGGTAGTATTTCCAGGAGCATATGTGCCAAGAGATAGAGCCCAAGGCAACGCCTTCATAATAATTCTTCTATGATAAGGAAACAATGTGTCAGGTTAAGAAGTTTGCATTTCCTCTGACCTAGCAGCATTTTTAAGAGGAGACTTGCCCTTGGAACCTGATTGTGATTCTCCACTCTGCTTCCTTTCTCCTCAAGATGGCAGACTTCAAATGTGTTATGGTGTTGTCCAAGGCTCCAAAACCCCTAAAGGAGGTTTCAGTAGGATTACTATTGTCCATAAAAGGCTCAAGAACATGCACAATAGATGTTACCAAGTGTATATGTTGTGGATCCAAATCTTTGAGAAGAGGGAGCAAAGTTGGCATTAAACCCACATCCCATAATGCAGTGCAGCCAAAAGAAGAAGAAACTATAGTTGTTACAAGAGAAATTAGTACTTCTACTAAAGATATCGAACAATAGGATGATTCACTGGAAACTTATTCCATTGAGCTCAGGGGGATATTGGATATTGTTGATGCAATATTGAATATAGTTGAGAAGAGCAATATTATTACAAAGGCTTACCAAAACTCCACTCCCAATCCTTCTAAAATGGAGTTGACATTTCAATGTTTATTTTCATTAGATCTTGCTGTGGATTGACCAACTCCATAATTGAATCTTTATTAAGGCCGAGAAGATCATTCTCTTGAGACAAGCACTACCAATTCATCTAATATCAATTAGTTTCATCTCACATGTATCCCCAAGAGAGGATGCCTTTCTTGTTGAATGTGAGAGCATGAAGGTGGCACAACTATTGAAGGCAATCACCCTGCGTCTCCAACTCCAAATGGAATGTGTGCCAGATCCCAATTTGTCTTTCATGTTCAACCTAGCCAAGCCCACAATTGCTTTCCATGCTAACCAATTACTCTAGGAAAATCAAATAAGTGAGCTTGAGACCTGGAATTTGGTGTGCTAAATTTTCTTAAACCTAGCAACTGGAAAATTTAGTTTCTAGTAAATTTACTTGTTGTAGATTATTTAAAGTTTCAGCTTACTAAATAAAAATCACTATTGGGATTTAACAAGTAAATAAAATAAAATCAGCGGTTGCAAATTGTACACCAATCCCACACATGCATACACAGAAAATCTGCACATCAAAATTTGGTGTTCATTAAATAATATCTTATCGTACAAGGTTTTCCTTACTAGAAACATGGTCCTTTGTGGAAAATTACAATCGCCAACAACTATAGAAATTTTATGGGCACCTGTGCAGGTTGTACTACCCAAATTCTCCTAAGAAACCACACGACTTGCCATCTGCTCAACCTGCAGTGCAGCCTTTCTGTCACCTGTACGATTGTTTACACCCTTGCCCACAACACGTGAAACATTTTACTGCTTCAGGTGGCATGTGCGACTGCTCTGCTCACTTTGCACAGCACATGTGTCCCTAATGCAACACACATTATTGTTTTGAACCCTCCACACAACTTGTGTTTCTCTCTCAAGATGAGTATGGACGCACTGTGCCATTGTTGTTGGATGATCTACAGAATTTTGTTGTACAACCTTATTGGGAATGATCCTTGCTGCAGAAATCACTCTGCTACATTGCAGATTTCAAAACATATCACTTGGATGAAATTCCCTTTTCATCCAATCACATGTCTAGAGTCTAGACACTCAAATCTATTTGGAAGTACCTGATATCACACAAAGAAAAACCCCCTGCACTTTCCCCACTTATTGACATCCTACAGGTGAAAACAGAAGCTGCCATGGAGCATCACCCTCTAGACCCCTTGACACTCATATGGTAGCCAAAATAGACACTTGATTGGGAAGCTTGATCAAACCAAGCCCCCTGACATCCTTGGGGATAGTAACACATCCCAAGGGGCCAATGGAAGACCCTTTTGTTTGATTGAGACCATGGTTACAATCTCAAAATCTGCTCTACTATCAATATCAGGCCTTGCTATGCAACCAACAAGACACAATATATATTTGCAAGTCTAGTAGGATTGTGCAACCATGGTCAACTTCCTCATAAAAGGAAGGTCTCGATGATGCTAAACAGGAAGTTTCCTTTGTA